>WOFM01000009.1:539756-1140789 GCA_011428145.1 Ericerus pela | reverse complement strand
ACTTCAGTTTATTTTATGATATGGAGATGAATAAAAAATATTAATTTGTGGGAAAACCCAATGTATTGTGTTTAATTTGGACTTGGTACGACTAATCTTATGCAGAGTTGATCAAAAATACATCTGTATACAAAACATCTGTGGTATCCTAGGATTGTACAAAATGCCTTGTAACATCTTATGATTGTAAAAATGGCTCTGCTATTTTAAGATGGTACAATTTTGGACTTTTTATGTAACATAATTATATGTAATACATATGTACAGCTATCATTTCAATATAGTAATCATACAATCCCGTTTTTTCAGTCTAAACTATAAAAAAATTATAAAAAAATTCCTGTGAATTTTCCAACTATTAAGTAACAAAAAACATTTCATTTTACCACTGAATAAAATAACAAATTGAACAGTTCTGATAAAAATCCATAAAAAAAATTTTAGCTGAGGAGGTGAGTGGCAACAACTGAAAAATTATGGGGTGCAAAAATTTTGTTGTACCCGGGCGCTGGAGCTGTAAATCTTGAACTGGATTTAGGTTAGCAAAGTTCGAGATTTCCAAATTGATTCAAAACAGTTGAAAAATAATTTCATTTTTTCACCAGTCTAGGAATTTTGTTTTTCTTAATGGAATTTTTTTTTTCATTTCTTTACATACTGTTTCCACGTACTCAAGTGATGTAATGTCAGTATAAAAAGGGGCTATATTACACAGTGATCCCCATAAACCAGATATTTCACCTCTTCCTAATTATTTAATTATTTGATAAAATTCCATCAATTAAAGGCGTTGACATATTTAATCGAATAAATAACAACCTCCGTTTGGTAGATTTGTTGAAAAAAATATTTTACTCAACTAGTTAGCTACTCATAATAGACTCGTTGCGATTGCAACACTCGCTTGTGGTTAATGCTGCAACTATGCAACTCATTGACAATCTCTCTTTTTGCTAACTAGTTGATTAAAATACTATTTTTCATATGAACATCATAGAGAAAAATGTTTATTTTAAATTTTTTCCACTTTGCATACTACTTATCTGAGTTAATCCGTTATTAGCAATAATGACAAAAATGTTATAATTAGTAGTTCAGTTAAAAGTCTGAATTATTTTGAAAGTAGATAGAAATTACTACACAAGTTCTCCTTGAAATATACTCAGATGATGTAAACTTCAAGAATTATTTTGAAACATGAAGAAAATACATTAATAAGACCATTAGATTACATGCCAAAAAGGTGAAATTTTTCATTCCTGTCCTATTTTCTTCATTTATTTAGCTCCGCTTGATAAAACTGCACCAACTTACACCAACCTACACCTCTAGGTCTATTCCACAAATATTCAAGTAAAACTTGCTGCAAAGACGCACAATATTCTTACATTTGCATAATTGTCCTCCTGATTTTCATTGGGGTAAGTTGGTGTTGTTCTTTCATACAGAGCTTTTATGTTTAGATTAGCAAACGAAATACTCTCCTTTCAAAATAATTCATTGAAAGGTATATTTTGTTCATTTACTCCGTATAAGTTTGAGGCTGCAGCTGATCAATTTGATTTTCCCCATTTTATAATTATAGTAAAAAAAATAAGTACTAAATTTTCAATGAAACGTTTATCCTAGAACTAAATATCTCTTCCGCGCATCAGTAACTTCCATAAAAATTTCAGCATAAAACCCTGTTATTTATGGGAGTTATCATTATGACAACATGGTAGGTTTGCAAAACTTTAAGAATCCTTCCCTCCGAAACTTTCCGCTGAATTTTAAAAATTTTAACGAGAATGTGTAGCTCATGATAGCCTCTAATACTACCTCAAGTTTCATTGCCATAGGTCAAACAGTACTTTACAGTTTTTTCCTGATTTTCTCCCCTAAGGGTCAATTCTGCAGAAAAGTTTATTCTTGGTGAAAAATTTTCTCGCAAAATTTTCTACAAATTAGGTCATATATACACATTTTTCATAGGTGCCATAGTTTTGGAGTTGAAAGCTGTCAAACTTTTATCACCCAAAATTTTGTTTTTAGGGGTGCCAGAACACCATATGATTAATTACAAGTTGATAATATTCGGTGAAATATTTCTCATGTAATTTTTTTTTGTTTTGTGAAAGATATTTTAAAATAAATCAAATATCGACTGCGATTTTTACTCGTTAATGAAATAGCTTCATACCTCTTTATCCATTTCCAATGTCGAAAAGTGTAATAAATGTATTTGTACGAAATTTTATTTCACAGGGAAGAAATGCGCCATACTTTCAGTGGATGCTGCAACATAAATGTCATCCAAATGCAGAGCAGCTTCGTGAAGACGGTTCTGCTTTGGTTTGTACATTTTGTTACCATACATGTATTGCCCAGTGGCGTAGTTACGAGAATGCGTCAACGTCGACTAATGAACGGCAGTACAATTTTCGCGATTATTGTTGTTTTGTTTGTAACATTATTACCTATCGAAAAAGAGTGAGAGCTCTACCAGTCGCTGTAAGTATTAACATAAACATTTAATTATTTTTACAGTTGTATAATTTTCCCACTGCTGTCACATAATATGTGTAGGTAAGCTGGAGAGAGGGGAAGGATCAAAAAGCAAAAAAGAAAACAAAAAGCTTGTATTTTTTAGTGAAACGATTTTAATAATAAAATAGAATTATATTATTTTAAATCATTCTTGATTTTTTTTTATGCAATGAATCAGATGTCTCGTAACTTAGAAGTTGAAGTAATTTAACTTTGTACCTAAAACTGACTTTTTCAAAGTTTCACAATTTCATTTCAATTGCAAAATTTGCAAACTGAATTTCATTTGTTAAAATTTACTCCCGAAATTTTCTTATTAAAACTGCCTTAAAAACTCAAATTTATACTCCTTTTCTGTCTTCAGTTCAGTTTCTGCTTTCTAAAAATGAAAATATATGAAACTTTTCTTGAAATTTTAATCCTCAAATCATGCAGTTTTTAAGCACCTTCAGTTTGTATCACTGCAAACAGTGAACAAAAAAATGTTGGTTGTCTTCGGCATTCATATATTCATAATAGTGAACTCACTTATTTTTTCTGTAAGAGAGGGGCTTAGCAAAATTTTTGTTCTTTATATGTGATAATGATCCACTGCTGTCATTATGTCTTGAAGCAATTCGACGAAAATCTCATTTTTGGACCTATTATAGCTTTGACAAGTAAAAAACACGTAATCTAGGTATGTGACTGTTATATTGTTGAGAGTTCTCTACTTGAATTACGATTCCTTGAAATTAACGCCGTGAAAAAAAAAATTATTTTAAATCATGTTTTTAAATTTTGGTAAACTTTCCTTCGTACACGTTGTACGAATAATTCAGGCTACTTCAGAGTTCCCTTTAATAATTTTTTTTTCTTTTTTCTTTAGGATTTTCCCTTTTTGCGCTTTCATCCCCAGACTGACAAATCTTTACTTCTGGAAAATGGAGATTACGCTGTTGTATGTTTGGATTGTTATGAATCATTGCGGACGCAGTCAAGAGAATTTGAGCGATGGGGATTACCCGTAGAAAAAAGAGAATATAACTGGTTGACTCAGCCACCGCCGCCTGAAGATAGCCCCGAAGTTTCGGTTGCCCGACTGCCATCTGGACAAAAAACGCTTCCAGACAAAGTACCCATTATAATTTTGATTATTATTAAGGGCGTAGTAATTACATTAAACGTTTTGAAGTTATGAAGACAACGTATAGATCGTTTTCATATAAATTCTTTCTTTTATGAATGAATTCATTATTCAACATTATTTAACGTTCAATATCAAATATTTAAAAGCCCTTAGTGCACTGAGATTTATGAAACCTCATAATTGATAAAACTTTACGTAATTGAATGCACCTTCTCTTTCAAAGATGAATTTTTTATCAATCTCGTACCCTTTTAATAAGAGATGTTTTAATGAAGTTATTCAAAATCCCTTTTGCATCTTTCTTCCTTTTTCACCACGCTGTCTCGCTCGTGCGGTGAGGTGGGTATTTTAATGATTTCTCTTGCTTTTTCCTTTTTTAATGTGGTACACATTTCTATTTTCACTACGCTGAATTCAGAGTAAATTCGGAAAAAATTATTTTGGTTAAATTTTCATTAAAAAAGGGTGCTACAGCCAATCACAGAAAGAATACAAATTCCTACAGCCAATCACAATTTCCCCACTAGTCGAAATGAGGGAATATCAATTAAATTAATATCGATATGTAATGTTTTATCATAAGAGTATGAAGGAATTGGTGTTGATCGATATATCGATATGATATCGACATGTGTTTCATTTATATTGTGTTATCATTTTTTCAAACTTCAATTTTCATTAACGAATTTATGAAACGTATACCACATTAAATGTTCTAGTTCGCTGACACCCTAGAGCGCGTTTTTTTTTCTGCAAATAATTTTTTCAAACTTTATTGGAAAGTAGTTGAAAAATTATTTTTCCGTACCAAATGAGGTGAAAAAATTTAAATTCAATGCTTCGTTTAATTTTGTAGTCGTTTACTCGCGAAATTCATTCACTATTGAGGTTATTGAGAGCCCTTATTTAAGAAACTGAAGTCAGTTTTCTCATTCACTTATCGCTGATCATTGTAATATTTTTCGAAGTGAAATATTTTTGTCCCGTCACATTAAAAAATTTTGAAAATATTCTTCCCTATTTACATTGCCATTAAATTATTTCGTTTACTCTTCATCAGCGTTCTCGTCCTGTATTCTTGGTTTACTGTCTCTAAATTTTTTCTCCGATTGAAGTTGACTCCATGTTTGCATCAGTTAAGTTTGGGACCAATTTTTTTATTTTATTGTGTAATTCATCTTCAAATTAAATGAAGGAAAATACGAAACAGAAAAATAATTGTTTATATTTTTCATGTTTTCGTGAATCCTTTATTATGCCTTGCAGTGTAATTCAATGCCATGCAGATGAACTTTTAAATAAAATCTATCTTCTCAAATATTGATTTATGAATAAACATTTTAAAATTGTTGGTTTGTGATGTTGAAACACGGATTTAGATCGGACTATGTTCGAAATCTGAATGTTCCCTTAAAAAGTCGTGCCTTTTACTTTTTTTTTTTCCTCGTTGAAATGGATTATAAATCTCGACGTTCTGGAACTTTACCTTTTTTCACGTTTTTCATTGGTTTTCAAATTGAAAATGAACCTTGTGCGCATTAAAAAACTGTTTTCTTTCTATGAACCAAATGTTCCAAGATATAAATTTGTGTAGATTGCGATGTTGAAGAAAATTAACTTACTTTTTTGAGATTGTTTCTTCAATTAAACCTCAAATTCCGGAGCTACATATTTTAATGAATTAAAAATTTTTTACTCAAAATTATCTTCTCAAAATATGCATAATTATTCTAATTCAAATTATTATCAATTTTCAATGAACAAAGAAGTCACAAGGAAGCACTAACGTCAGCAAGTTACTGAAAAATTGTTTAAAAAATTTTTCCATCTTGAACATTGGTAATAATTATGTTTCTGATAGTTTTTTTGATGAAAATCCCATATTCAATAATAAAATTTGATACAGAAAATGTACCAAAAATTCATCTCAAAGAGGTCGTTGCCCCACAGTTTTCCATGTACAATATATTCAATTAAACAGTCTAATTATTCCGATGCTCTTTGTTTTAAAACAAAATATAGAGTGTGTTCGAATTTTCTTTTCAAAAAAAAAAAAAAATGCTTCCTAGAATGAAAAAAATAATTTCATTGAATACATCAAATTTTCGATTCTGGAAGGTAAAAAGAATCCCATTTTATGTAAAAAATGACAGATCACTGTGCTTATTTAGATTTTTAGTTCGAAAGTTGTTAACATCATTCTATCCATTTGAGATCAGAGGAAGAAATTTCTGAATTTATTTAATATAACATTGGCAATCTATGGCCTGAAAGACTTTGAATGACAAGGGTCTTTTTTCGAGTCACTTTTTCTGTCATTTGAATAAAGTTTTGATACCATTAGGAAATCTAAATCAGAAAATTTGTAATTTTGTACCAACTGTTTTTCGGGGTTGGTGTTGGATTAGCAAAATAAGCGAGAGGTAATTCATTTTTGGTGCTATAATAAGCTGAATTAAATAAGTTCCATGAAGCGAAATAATGTACATCTTGTTTTCCTTGTTCTCCTTCTCATTCAAAAGGAACAGTTATTGACTCGTTTATTATGAAACAAGTAATTCGCTATGAGTTTATATCGGCGCGTAAAAGAAATTATTCGTGAGAGCCTCAATACTTACTAAATTTCATTTAGTAAATATTTTTATTCAAATACATTATTAATTGATCAGTTGTTAACGTTTAAATTTTTGTTTCTATCAGGTTTCTTCGCAGATGGTGTCCTTGGCACGTACAGCAAACAAAGCGAAACCCTCAGAAAAAAAGGTTTCGTCATCGAATCAGAAAATACAAGATGCGAGTGAGTTTATTTACTTCCCTATGTAGATTTGTTTTCGATGACACTTAAAGGAAAAATGAATGCCGTGGTTTTTCACACTTTATATAAATTATGTTTGCTCCAGTTGCTTTACATTCATCCCGATGAATACCCCTTGATTGGTAGCCTTAACAATAGAAGCGAGGAGTTGAAGAAGTTGTATCTTTTGACTTTTGTTTAATATCCCTTATTAGCATTTTGGAAAAACTTGTATTATGTTATGCGAAAAATTTTATTGATTATGATTTTTATATTTTTTCAATAATTTAGAAGTTCTAATTCATTGAACAACGTTTCCATTCCATTTCTCCTTATTGGGCCATTCTCTTAGAAAAATTTTGCTTAGAACTGCATTCAATAATGTTCTTGCAAATTTTTTTTTTTTGCGCATTAAGTTTACTATTGTCCAAAGAATTAACTCATTCTAGCAACCACGGATAAAGTAAGCTTCTGATTAGCTTGTAATAAGGGGGAAAATGCAACGTATGGCTTCACTCTTGTAGAACGTGGAATTTTTTGTAGGAAAACGGATTGTTAGAACCAGTGTTGTTGATACATTTTTCGATGTCTAAAGGTCGTCTTGGTTACGTTCCAAGGAAAAAGGAAAGTGAGAAGTTGAAACTTGAAAAAGGTGGGAGAAAAGGTCTGCGTATAACAAGAATAAGATTGCTTCGTTTCTTAAGTTTTTGGGAGGTCGAATATGGTATAAAGGAGGCGGTAGAGTTGTTGTTATTGTTATCAGCAAGTTTTAATGTTCAGCTCGACGCGAACAACACTTTGACGTTTTTCTATTTTTCTCGTAAACGCATTATTTTGCTCAAGTTTTTTTCTGCGATGCGTTTCTGCACGGTGCACGTTATATGTTCCGTTGAAAAAAAAAATTCTCCGAAAATGTAATTAATTCGATCGTGTGTTCGTTTCATAATATTATTCATGATCATGATTTGATTATTGTCAATGAACAGCGTAGAGGTGTAAGGTTATCGAGTGTGAAAGGTTAATTATACACGCATAAATTGACGAGTAGTCTTCTATGAAATATAATTTACGCCGTTATAAAATCGTATTTTTGATATGAACGCATTGCCGTATCTTCTTGTGACTTGGAGGCTCAAATATTTCTTTTCTATGGCGCGAATAATTTATTCAATATTTTGGAGCTAATAATGATATACAATTATGTACAATTGATCCAAATTCATAAGTCTGTAATCAAATAAGTTTTTTAACGTAAGCTATAGCAGAAATCCAATCAAAACATGAATTTACTATCAGCTTTACTTTTTGAGACAAGTAAAATAACTGATTATGAAGACCTTCTTGACAAAAATGAATTAGAATATAATCTTTGAGCTTAAACCCAAGCTTTCAGATGATAAAATTAATTTTCTTATCCGGTCAATTTTTTTACAATTATATAATAAAATAAAAGTCATGTTTTGTTGAGGTTTTCTGTTCTCTCCTAAAAAATGAGATTCAACTCAAATATGCGTACAATGTGTAGAATACTTTAACTGAATTTGTCGATACAATCAATGACAGTTCTTATATTCGAGTTCTGGAGCATCATTAATAGTGCCTACAAATTTATGTCACGTCACGATGGACACGATGATGAATGAATATATTGAGAGGTCGTTTGGTATGCTGTCTATGCGGTAGAATTTTCTTCCTCATCTCACTGTTTTTTCCAACTTGAGAAATCTAAATTTTCGTGTTCAACAATATACTGGTATTTTGTAAAAATGATGATGTGACCGCAAATCCGACTTCATGGAATTAATTTTCCTTAGAAAAAATTAAATGATCATGATCATGGAAGAGGCTAGTTCGAGAAGGGTTTTTTTTTCAAATTCAAAAGCTGCGAGTTGTGAATTATGTACGGAAAAATTTTTCAACGAACTAAATCAAAAATTTAAGTTTAATCCTAGCTTCTCAACTGAGATATTATTTGAAATGGAGGCGAAGCCACAATTTATGATACCAAAAGGACACAACCATGAATAAAATTCAGTTTTAAAAAATCTCGTGAAATGCCAATGTTCGTTTCGTCTGGTTATTTCAGGATTTGTTCGAATGGGCTATTAATTATTTTTCTACTAGAGAGTACCCAATGCTGCTACCCAGCAATAATTCACAGACCTACGTAAACCATAAATGTGTCCGAATTATCAATAAGAAAAAAAAGATTTACAGTTAGACTGAAATTGAAATATACACGTAGACAACTATATCTGTGAAAGTGGTCACGTGATAAGCGTTACAGACAAGTGGCTTTTGTATATAAGGTAGTCAATTTTCTTTCCTTTCATTTAAAATCGACTACTGTAATGTTGTTGTTTTTTTTTTAAATTACAAAGCCTAAATTCACTTCGGTTTACGGGAAAGGTGCTGGTTTTGGAATATTTGAAAGATTTCGCTCTCGTCGATAAGTAATCGCTCAATTTTTAGGGTCGGCATGAAAAAGGGTTTCTTTTCGCATGATGTACTCCCCTGTCCAATAGTATACTGTATACATCTACAACTTCGGGAGACGTGCAAATACCGAAAATGCGAAGGGCAAGGAAATATTTGTTGAAATTTATTTGATGCCGAGATTCTAAAATGCGTCGGTTTGTTGGCGAGAAAAAGGAAAAGCAGAAGAAAAGCACTTTGATTACCTTCCCTTTTAGTCGTTTGAACTGAATGGATGAAACGTTTCGTTAGTAGTTTTCGCGTTAGTAAAAGCGATAATGTTGTTGATGTTAACAGTAGCTCGTAGAGGTGTGATCTTAGGGAGAGGATAGTGACGGTGGCAGTGAATGTATTCAGACTCAGCGCGAAATATGAAGTGTATGTTTCAAGGGAAACGGATACAAGATATAATCGTCGAGTTTAAATCGAAGAGGATAAAAAAAAATTGCATTATTTTAACACATACGAGGAGCATGTACTTGATAATAAAATTCTGGCTATATTTTTCGGTGCCCTAAATTATGCGTGTATGTATGTATTTTCGCGTTAGACAAAAGATGAGAAATGGCTTTGATAAAACTCATTATGTTGAATGTATGTATACGACGAGGTATTTTAAAAGCTTTTGGAGTGGTTAGGCGTTCGGCACTTACGTGCGAGAGGAGCTTATTTGTTTGGCAATTGAGAAAGTTTTGCCGCTCGATTGCATCGTCTTTTGTCGACGACCGTTTGTTGGCTTATATCGTGAAACGTGAGGTATCGAGAGAAATGCTTCAGGTTTCTCCGACGTGGTTGGCTTTGAATAATTAGACTGCAGATGCCGTTTAAGTAATTAATTTTTCAGTTACGTTGCGCACTGTTTAATGAAACTTACTGTTTGTCTAATCTTTTTGTGTATTACCTTCGGTTTGAAAATTTACCTAATATTCTTGATTAATATTGTAAGCAAAGGGTGCCTTTTGTTGTTTCACTTCAACGTGAATACTGAAATTCTATAATTGCTGTAAAATTAATAGTAGCCCCCCGGAAATCACCCCTATCTTTTTGGAGCAGGAATGATTCTTTTCAGAAAAAGAATCGAATTCCAATTTTGTATTATTTTCTTTGTGTACTCGTTATTGTACAGACGATAAAAATAAACCTTTTACTTCTATTTTTAAATTTTTCTGAAGATTAAATTCCAAAGTAAGATTAACTTCGTTTGTCCTTATTTGGTAAATTTTTCTTATTCGTTTTTCTATGAACGATTTCATTATCTTGATAATCAATTTACCCTGTACTTGCGTACGCCCTAGAGTGAAAATCTTCGATTGTGAACCGTTAGCGTTGATTGTGTTCCATAACTAAAGATTATAAATCCCTTCTTCCCTTCCCGCCAATCTGTTAAATATGTCAGTGTTTTCAATGAAGTGATCTTCTATAGAGTTTGGTCAATTTGAAATTCGAATTAAACTTACTTGGCTGATGAGGTTCCTGTAAATTTCTATCCAAGAAATTATTTAGCTCATCTATTTCATTATAAATTTTTCTTCGCGAAAAAAATTTATGACAATCTCTTCAGTATTGAAACTCTAAAGATTTTATTTCCAAAATCTGAAAAATTTAAAATTTACCGCCGTTTGTCAGCTCTATTTCAGAACTATCAAGATTGAAAACACAAATTTTTCAGTCAAATTAAACTCCTTTCAACAATTTTCGTTAACAGTTCGGATGAAATGTAAGAAAATTAGTTTTTTCATTAAAATTCTGAGAAGCAATATCAACAAAATTCATCGTGTGAAATGTAAAATTCGAAAATTTGAAGCATAATAGAGCATTAAAATCTTATTCGTTATAAAATTCAAAGAAATATTAATAAAATTGAAATAGTTGAAATACCATATGATATTACTTGTTCCGTTGTTCAAATTGTACTTAAATTTCTGTAAATTTAATAAATTATCACAACAAAAATATATATTTTTTTAAATCGTTTTAATGTGAGGTTATATCTTCTCTAGAAATTTTAATTGTTTAATAGAATTTTTATATAATAATTGAAGTGAGCGAGGTGAAGCCGAGCAAAGCTTCCTTATGTACCCACTCGCAGAACAACATTTGTGATGACGCTATTGTTCTTAGACAGCCGAACCGAAAATTACCAAAATTCTCAAAAAACTATTTCAAGTTGAGCCCGATGTCGTTACCAAGCCCGATTTTTTAAATTCGATTTATTAGAAAAAATTATGTTCCTGTTCCGGGATTTGAACCGTCGTCGCACGTGTGTTTATTATTCAAACATTTCGATTTTTTCAGTTTCGATTCCTAATTTCGGTGAGGAAGGGGATAGGATATTTTTATTTTAATTTATTTTATTTTTTTATTAAATGATAAATGCATTATCGTTTATGTTTTTTGAGGCACTGAGTTTAAATTTTCAGTTAACTTTTGGATTCAACCACTCACTGAGCCCCCGTGTGATCCAAATAGAGGTTAGGATAATTCCTTCTTAAAAAATTGAGTGATACATAGTTGCTTATGTTTTTTGATGTGCTGAGTTCAAATTTCATATTAATTTTTGGATTGAACCACTTATTAGGCACCCGCGTGATCCAAAAAAGTTTGGTTAGACAAATTTTTTACAATTTTTAGTGTGATACATCTCTAGATAAGTTGATTGAAATGCAAAGTTCAACTTCTAACATGTGTGATATGGTCCAAGAATTTTTTTTTTGTTTTTTGGGGAGAGAAGGAGGGTCATTCTGGATAATAAATTTCGCTTCAGTTATGGTTCTGAAGTTCGCCTACAACCCGTGAACCCAGCCTAGTTGTAACTGTGCTTCTTGACAGACCTTTTACCAGCGGGTACTGGTTACATCATAATGAGTCATGAACATTGAAAATTCTTTTAACCAATGTTAGAGAATGCCAACATTCCCGAGGGCAAAGTAAAGTTACTGGAACAGGTTTTTGTGTCATGATGAAAAAGTGTCTGAAACAACAATCGTTATTAGAAGGTATAAAATGCTGATTCTGGCGCACATACAGGGTGTCCGAGTTTTATATTTTCGTTCGACGAGATATATAGTGAGGCGGGGATAGGAGGGAAAAGGTTTGAAAAAGGTACGTTCGTGTTTTAGATAATTATGATGAAGAGGCGGGGTAGGAGGGACAATCGAATATATGTGGTGTCCGAGAATTAAAAATTACGTAGACTATGAAGTAATAAAACGATCAAATTTAAAATGGGGGAAATAAAATGGTGGAAAGAGGTGGTATATGATAAAAGTAATAATAAGAGTGAAAAATTGACGTAAGATAAAATGTAAACAATGAATAAAAATTTTCCCGTAGCCCTATGATTTTTGCTGTAAAACTGGTCGACTAATATAAATTCAAATTTCAAAATATTTTTCCTCCCCGAATAAACATACCTATATACCTATAGCCTATATATAAAATTTGTACCACCAGGATTAATTTTTACTTGCGTAAACTATTTATCCTGTAACTGGTGAGCAGGTAATTAGCAGCTTGCATTTAGAAAGTGGATATAACTTTAATGACTCTAGCACATTTTCATTGGTAGAGTTTACAATGACTATTGATACATTTCAATCCATGGGTATCTAGCCTATACACGTGCAAACTTTCTGTTTTGTGTTTTAACTTTTTTAAATAAAATATTCGCAAATATTCTTCTTAAAGTAAGTAAAATTATTTAAAATTTTTATAAAAAATCACGAATAATATTTTTTAAATTAAATCGCAAATCAATTATAAAAATTAAAATTTCAGATAGAATCTAGCAGCAATAATTCTTATCTCCCCCATTTTAAATTTGATCGTTTTATTACTTCATAGTCTACGTAATTTTTAATTCTCGGACACCACATATATTCGATTGTCCCTCCTACCCACCTCTTCATCATAATTATCTAAAACATGAACGTACCTTTTTCAAACCTTTTCCCTCCTACCCCCGCCTCCCTATCTCATCGACGAACGAAAATATGAAACTCGGACACCCTGTATGTGCGCCAGAATCGGCATTTTATAACTTCTGTTATTATTGAAATATAATATGATAAGTTGGTGTCATTACAATATATTATATACTAAATTGTTAGATCGATCAATAGATTTTAATATCAGTATGTAACACAATACAACAAAACGTGAAAAGTATTGACTGTGGATGATTGAGAATTAATGAAAAATTCAAGTTAATGTATTTCATTCAAAGTAGTGGTACCGCTTCGTTTTGATTTCAGTTTTTATCCAACAGTGAGTATATGCTTAATGAAAGAATTTCAATTAAATCAACTTTAATTTTTGACCTTTTAAGGCGCCTTTGATCGAAATTCGAGTTTTATTTTTTGGTTACCTTGTTTTCTGGGAAGAGACAACTACGAGTGTAGCGTTTTGATATTTTTCTTTCTTATTTAAATTATTTATTTGTTTGTTTTTTTTCCCAGTCATAAATTAGAACTACGAAAAAAATATTTTTATGACCTTCGTGCTCAAAAAAAGTAATATATATATTTTCCTACTGCATTCTAACATCCCTTTTTATATCTACGTATTAAAATTAATCTTATATTGAGACCCAGGGTCGCGGGTAGGTTTGTTTTTTGTCTCACGACCTCATAAAACTTATAGCACTATTTCTGAAATGGTATGCACATTTCGATTGAACTCGGTACAGGTCGAAATTTTCATCCGGTAGTCATAAAATTTGGTGATCTAGACAAAGATGAACTCCATTGTTTTTGGTCCAGATCAGCAGAATGGTGCGTTCTGTACATCCTATTATGTTGTATTTTCGGTGTTTAAATGGTTTTAAAATGCGTAATTTTTAAACAATAATCACAAAGTTCGGTGCTGACATTGGAAATACAGTATTATATTCTATCATTCTGCAAAATTTGGTTCCATTTAGTTTAATGGTTCTTCCGTAGAAGTGATTTGAAAAAATGTTCAACTATTGCTCAGAAGAGTAGATAGTTCCAGATAAACCAAAAAATATGCGTAGAAAACAGGCTTTATTTTATTTGCCAAGCAATCATTTAATAACTTTCGCGCGTATTTTATAACCGCGCAATACAATCATTAAACTTAATTTTTACCCAACATTCTGGCAAATACTTTGGATATTTTCATTTTTAATTGTATTTATTTAGCCTCTTTATTTATTTATTCAGATTTTTTAAGTTAAGAAAACCTACATTTTCTAGCGTGGCTTGCTGCGCTAGGGTTTTTTCCATTTTTCCTGCTTCATTAAGCGTCGTCGTCCCTTAATTTCGAAGAAAACCAATTTAGGCTAGCCGCAGTTAAAACGTAAAGAATTTTTGCAACGCAGAAATAACCTAGCCAAAAACGAAGATAAAAATCATAAAGAAAAAAAAAAGGTGGATAAGAAAAGAAATGGAGATGCTGGAGAAAATTCGTCGATGCGAAGCACAGAGAGAGAAAAACGGACAACTACGGGAGGAAAAAAGGTGGACGAGCCGAGCAAAGAAAAATATACGACGTAAAGGATAAAGTTCGAAAGGGGAAAAACGATTTCCGGACGAAAAGCCGAGGAAAACACTTTTGGAAAGAATCTAATAGTTTTATCAGATAATAAAAGGTGGCGTAACAACTTCGGTTAGGGTTGTTGCTCGAGCTGACGAGTGTTTGTCAGAAAGTCGAGGGTGGGATGTGTTCCCAGGCCCGCGTTCCGCTGCCCGTGTACACGGTTTATATGTATAGTGCGCCCACCCTACCATTACCGCCACCCTTTCGCACCCTTCTCGTCCACTCCTCCTGCCCCCCGGTTCGTCGTTACCGTCACCGCTCCCGCCACGATTACCGCGCGGTTACCCATCTTTTTTCGAGAAGATGACAATTTTACTTTTCGCACTCGCAGCCTCAAATTCACCGTTCCCCTTCCCCGTATCCTCATTATCCTTCTCCTCCGTGACTCCGACCCGATTACGCCGCCCTTACCGTTCCGGCGTCAACATCTGTGTAACCCAACTCCGCCGTCTCTCCTCGTCTTTATTCTCGTCGTCCTAAGCACAACTCACGCTCCCCGCGGCATTTCTGCTCACGTTTCTTTTGTGTTGGAAAACGCATGTTTGAGGCGGTTACAGTGTATTCTTTAAGCATTGATTTTCCATGAAGATGAGAACTCAGTCATGTGCACCATCTATAGCCCTCTCATCACGAGAAGCCGCCGCCGCCGTCCTCTGCCGCAGCTCCGACTCGTCACCGAAGACACCTCGTTCTCTTCCCCCCTCGTTCCTCGTTCTATCTGTCTCTGTCTCTCCTTCTCAATTTCTTCCTCACTCAGTCTGTTTGTCCCACTCGCTTTCGAAATGGCAAAACCGTCGCCTTTTCTCGCCTTCTATTTTGCACTCGTTTTTTCTCGACACCCATCCTTTCGAGCTTCTCGAAGTATGGCAATTTGGACGACTAGCTCGATACACCTTCTCATCCCTTACGCCTCGTCATATCTTTCCATCCCCTTTTTTTCCCATTTTTCTCGCACGCCACTTTCAAATGCCACCACTAATGCCATCGTAATGTCGACGAATTCAGCTTTTCCTAATGTTTTCGTTACCATCATAATCGGAAGCAATAAGTTGAAGTTAACTTTAACTTATTCCTTCTTTCTCAAAATAATGAAGTATCCGCTTTTTAAGGCGGAAAGTAGAAGGGTTTCGATTTTTTCTTACTTATTGTCTTGTTTTAACTTAATTTCTCGTGAATTTTTTTTTTTTTTTTCAGTTCTGCGAGTTGTGGCTACAAACGTAACGTTAGACAAAATTATCTTGGCGAAAGAAATTTTTCTTATGTAGAATCAGAAAACAAGTTATAATTTTCGGGAGAAGAAAAAATGCTTAAATAAAATTAAACTTTTCTAACCTGTCGTTATCGGAACGCATAGTAGATATCTTTATTTGCAGATTTTCAATCGAACGACTTGGTGTCGGAAATGTCTTAACATACGTTTTACTGTTAGTTCGGAAGAAAAAATAGGAATTTCATTGACGTTTAAAGTGCTGTTGGAAAATATTATTTCATTTCTTCTAGTTGTTTGTCGATGGCATTACAGTCATCTCCAGTCCTTTTGATAGCCTATAATCCTATACGTTATTACCAAAATACAATTGTTTTTATTTCATATCCCGCATTAAATCAGGCCTGAATTTCTTGAAAACTCAAATTATGCTCTGTATTGTTCATTTAGGAGCACGTAGGTACTTCCTTTGTTCAGGGCATTAGTACACGCAAGATGTTTATTTTATTCTAGTAATCCTATTGATTTTTCAGAAAATATTGGCATATATAATTTTTCGTAGAATTCTTTTACCTCCTTGTTGTATTGTTAGTAGATAACCAACATTTTGTATAGGGCGTTTTTCCCATTGCTGGTTACATACCATTCTCCTAATTTTTATGTGACAAACAAAAATTATAATTCTACTTCAAAAATATACCTGTAGTCTAGAGAAGATAGAAATCTTATTCTGAAAAATTTCAATAGTTTGTTTTTTCCTACTAATCTTTAGAGATGATCGTCCTAAATTACATATGAAAGTCTCTATCCCCACCCTTCTTGCTACGATGGAAATTATGGGAAATGTGCCCCGAATAAGTTTTTTGAAATTTTCTTAGGAAATATCGACTATAGTGGGAGGATACTTCAATTAAAAATGTTTAACATTATATTTGAAAAAAAAAAAGTATCATATCACTTTTTATGTATGACGCTTCCCAACCATAAAAAGTGAGTCTTAAAAATACAACTCTTTATACTCAGTGTTAGGAGCTAAATACCAGAAAATGTAAATTTTACCACTTGAAACTTGGTAAAAAATTCGCAATAACTCGTCCTTCCGACTTACGATTGATTTCATTCGATTTAGCGCTAAAATACACGCAGGATGTGATGTGTTATTTTGTTCCCCAGCTGAAAATTTCAACTTTCTTTTTCTCCTTTTTGACATTGTCTCGTAAAAATCAGGTGCATAGAGGATACCATCTCGCCATACACAAAAAAATGCCCTTTTGCTTTGTCACGCAACGACAATAAATTCTTCAATAATCATATACACCTTTATTCTACTCACAATTTCAATTTAAATTTCAAGAAATATTCGATGTGGCCACCAAAAAACGCTACCATCGCGATTTTGGTGGGTTCGATTATGTGTGTTTGTGTAAGTACACTAAATTTCACTTTACTTAACGTTTTACACTTGTAAAAAAGTATTTTAAAAAATTATTATTTTAGTAATTTATTGATTTCATTTCTTATTCGAGTAATGAAGTTTGAAGCAGTTACTACCTTTGGGCCGATTTGTTTTAATTTCCTCTCTCATTTTTGTAACTGATGTATATTCTTTTCTTTTTTTTTTTTTTTTTTTTTTTTTTTACTATAGAACAGAATAATCTTGATACAGAATAATCTTGATTAGTAAATTTGGCCCAAAAAATTTTAATAATATTATTGTACTGGACATGAAAGTAAGTGTTTTTTTTTTTAAAGGAAATGTTCAGAAAAAAATAGTTCATCCGCAAAAAGTGTTATCATTGGGAAACGCGTGAAATTTTCTGCGAAAACCATTCTTTAATGACCAACTTGAAAAAAAAAAAAAGAAAAAAAAACTAATAAAAATCCTCTAAAAAGAGAAAAATAATTCTTTTCAAATTCCTCCAGTAAAATTTATTGGAATTAAAATAAAACGAAGAAGCGTTATAGTAAATTAATAACTTTTTTTCAAAAAATGTAACCACTTGAAAATAAATAATAAAAAATTCGCTTAATAGAGAAAAATAACCTTTTCAAATTTCTTCTGCAAGGTGTTGGTCTAGGGACTGGAATGACTAAAATATGCTTTCTTGTCCTTATCATGTAAGCTTTACCATGTTCGTCATTCCTTCAAATCTTCAAATTTGATAAAAGATCTTTTTATTTAGTGCCGACTTCAATAATTTCAGTCCCTAAACCTACATTTTGCAGGAGAAATTTTAAAAGAATTATTTTTTTCTTTTTAGCTCATTTTTTTTTTTTTAATTGGGTTCTGTTTTTTAAAAATAATTATTAATTTACTATAACGTTTTTCGTTTTATTTTAATTCCAATAAATTTTACTGGAGAAATTCGAAAAGAATAATTTTTCTCTTTTTAGAAGATTGTGGGGACAATACTCGTATGAGGTAATAGGGGCTTGCACCCCTCGACAACAGTCGCCACCCAAAGGCTGGCAATAATCGTCTCTATGACGTTAAACGAATTTACACTGGTACGCTTGTATGTTCGTACCTGTACGTACGTACAGGTAAGATACATTGCACAGGCCAAGATCAATTACCTGATAACAATCTCAGTGATGTCACGGCCCAGTACCAAATGTGCTGCGTTGTTTCTTATCACCTCAACAGAGGCAAGAAACGACGTAACGCATGACATAATTACGTACATGTACGTATGCATGTGTGTCTGTGTGCGTGTACCAAATCCTGTATATAAACTCTCAGAACTGTCTCCAAAATTGCCAGTGTTCGCCGAGGATTTGGCTCTCCCATACTTAACTGTATGAAGTGACAGAACATGCAAAATACTGTTGAAGACCTTCTAGTGCGAATATCTCTCACGACAAGGTATTCCACAGTGGTGACCTCGATGTGATTTTTTGGCTACGTCGTGGGTGTCTAGGTGTGTTGTGCTAATTCTAAAACTAGGTGTGGTGCGCTGGTGAGTTACTCGCTTGTGATACAAATATTTTTCACAGACCTAGACATCTTTGGCTTTTGAATCAGAGGTCTGACTTTAAAAGTGGGAAATTAAACCCCCCTTCCAAATATATTTGCCAGAAGGGAACCAAGAGAAGTAGACCTGGAGGAACAAAGTTGCCCTCATCCGCCAACTCCTCCAGCTTTGACAAGAGACTCTGAAGTCTTTGAGACTCCAGAGAAACAAAAACAAATCCGGAGGCCAGAAGCCTTGCGTTTGGGAGCTGTTGTCAACCCAAACGAGACAACAGCTCGCACCCTCAGAAGTGGTTGTCTTTTGAGCCAAGACTCCGACCCTTTGACCCTAGACCAACAACCGATGGAGTCTGGTGGAACCTTTGCTGGAAGTAAAGAAACAGCAAATCACAATGCCTAACACCAACGGAAATGGAAATACGACAAACCCGACATCGAATCTTCCTGTGACAGGTGGAAGTGGTCACCCACAGCTGACCCCCGAAGTGCTTGCGCAGCTACTACAGCTGTTGCAGATGCAGACTCTGCAGAACCCTGCAATCCAAAGGTGGAGGATTGAGATTCCGGAATTTTTGCCAAATGAGGTAGAACTCTGGTTGACTCTCCTCGAAGGTCGTTTCAAAACAGAGAACCTACAGAACAACCAGAAGTACACACACATTTGCAGCGGCATGCCCGCAGAAATAATACGCCGCACTCCGGATATCATGGAATGCCCTCCAGCGGAAGCAGACAAGTACAGTTGGTTCTGCAAGAAAATTTGCAATGTGTTTGGTAAGACCCAAAACCAGATAATTGATGATGTCATGGGTGGAATGAAGATGGGAGACGATAAACCCTCCATCTTCATGGCCAAATCAAGACAAAAGACCGATAATATCGTATCACCATCGGTCATTGGGAACCAGTTCTGCAAACAACTGCCCCAAAATGTTGTGCAGTGTCTGGCAGCTGTGGGTACCACGGTAATCAACAATTCCAAGGACCTAGACTTTTTGGCAAAGATTGCCGATAGTGCACTGGAACATTCAAGATCAGCATCCTCAATTTGTGCAGTATTGGCAGAGATGGGAGAACTAGCTCAGCTTAGAACCCAAATAGCTCAGCTGACTAGTGAAATAAAGAAGAAGAACAACAATAACTCAAGAAATGGTAGAAGTAACAACCACTTGAAAAGCAGAAGTAACAACAGAAATAATGACAGCAAATCCAGGTCCAGAAACCGAAAGAGCAATTCTACCAGGGGTCAGAGTCCAACTCCCCCTAGAAGAACATCATCCCCCAAACCCCCATCTCAGAATTGGGATGATAAATCCTGCTTTTTTCACAATAGATTTGGTGCGAAGGCCACCAAGTGCAATAACAGATGCCAATGGTGGGGGAAAACGTACAGTAAGCCGTCAAACTAGAAAGAGGGGTCGTCTATGCGGCTGAAGATCCCTCAAAAAAGTATTCATGCTGCCTGTTCATCAAGGACAGAACTAACAGGAGACGTTACCTTATTGACTCAGGTGCAGACTTGAGCATTTTGCCAGTAAGTAAAAACCAAAAGGCATTTTATCCGAAATACTACCTCTGAACTGTGAATGGTCAAAACCTTCCAGCTTACGGAATAGAATCCAGCAAAGTAAGCATCGGTTTGCGAAAAGACATGACGTGGCCCTTCACAATTGCGGACGTTCCAACTCCGATCCTGGGCGCAGATTTTCTCGCGCACTATGGTCTGGTCATCGACCTTGACGAACAATTTCTACGGATTCTGTCAGACTATCCTGGAGTCACTCAACCATCGATTCGCAGGCATCCGACCTATAAGCATGACACTGTTCATTATATAGAAACAAAAGGACCACCTTGCCATGCTAGAGCCCACAGGCTACTACCTGATAAACTCAAAGCAGCACGGGAATACTATGATTGCATAATAGGAGAAGGCATATGCCACCTCTCGAAAAGCTCATGGAGTTCCCCGATCCACATGACCAAAAAAGCAAGTGGAGAGTGGCAAATTGTTGGAGACTACAGGGCCTTAAATGCCAAAACAGTTCCTGATCACTATCCAGTCCCAAATATAATGGACTTTAAAGCAAATATGAAGGGTAAAACGATGTTCACAAAAATTGACATCAACTGGGCATTCCACCAAATTCCAATGGCTGAACAGGACATTCCAAAGACAGCGGTCATAACCCCCTTTGGTTTATTCGAATACCTTCGAATGCCGTTTGGACTCCGTAATTCTGCACAAACTTTCCAGAGATTCATCAATGGACTGTTTATGGATTTGCCGTTTGCTTATGCATATTTGGATGACATATGGATTTGCTCAGAAGGCGGTGAGCAACAGCACGAGAAGAATGTAAGAGCCATCGTACAGCGTATACACACTGCTGGACTTACCATCAATGTTGGAAAAAGTTTATACAAACAAACCAAAATTGACTTTCTCGGCTATCAAGTCTCGACCGAAGGCATTTCCCCTCTGAAGACCAAAGTGGGCACAGCTACCAAGGGTATCCGATATGAAGACTTAGAGAGCCTTATTATGCCTCTTTTGTAGTACTCAACAATCTTTGTGAGGATTTTTTCCTTTTTGTGCCGCGGAACGGGGTATGTTTTGCACATTGTAGGCTTGTATTCAGGTTTGACCTTCAAGTGATGCCTATACAAGTTGCATGCCCCTGGTTCAGGCCTAAACACATCATCGAATTCGTCTCTTAGTTCCTGGAAATCCGGATCGTATTTCGGTTTGTTGGCGATTTTTTCCTTCAGAGCTTCTTCTGGTACATTGCCACAGATCGGGGCGAGATCCTTGAGTGTAATCTCCTCAAGGTCTGATGTTTTGAAGCCTGATTCATCTTCATCGTCATCCACGGACGATATTACAGCCAACAAAGCTTCAATGCAATCTTCATTTGTTTCCACGGTGATTTCAGTTTCGTAAAACTCCTGTTTTACTTTATTTTCCACCTCGGGATCGGAGTTAATTTTCTCCAAGGTGGGTTTACAAAAATCCGGGTTAATAACTTTCTCCATATTGTAGATAGGAGAAAGTTGTTCTTTTTCTACTCTTGCCATCTCCTTATCCTGACAGAGTGCGATTGGACAATCTCTCAAATAGTTTAATGGGTCCTGCACTTTTTTGTCTGTCACCAGATCCTGAATCTTATCGTAGGTATATGTTGAAACCTTGTGTTTTACGTCATCCGGAGTGATAAAGGAGAGACCTTCCTGCTTGCCAAAGCCAATTGCCGCGTGGTATTGAACTAGGAAACTCGCGACCAAGGACGAAGGGTAGATTCAACCCTTCCACAATTCTGATCACCGTTTTTACTGGGATCTTCTGTTGTGTATACGAATCGTAGAGATATAGCGTTATGAAAATCGTGCGGGTGACCTTGGTCGTCCGTTTTCCGATTATCGCTTTCACACTCAGTCCTTGGGTTTTAATTTCCTTGTATTCCAAATTTGGACAGGCCTTAAGAATCGCTTGGAACACATTATGTTCCGCGAAGGTCCACGGTGATCCCGTATCTCCAAGGAGAGGGAAAACCAAATCGTCCAATATTGCAAGGATGTAGGGAGCCTTGATATAGTCAGGGACAGGTGATCTTATAATCAGCTCACTGCCCTCGACTTCTCCTTCAAGTAAATTGGCAAATCCAGCACAGCAGAGGGGATCTACACTTCCCGGCGTTTTCGATAGATCCAGTGGTTGAACGTTTTCAGGAGCCTCCGGTGTGATTTGGGCAATTTTCGGGACAGCCATGTTTCCGTTCGAAGCCTCGGAAGTTGCAGGAGCATTTTCTTCGTTTTTCTTTGAAGCCACGGATTGAGTCTTTTTTTGTTTCCTTTTATTTATCAATCCCGTGGTATCCGAAGGTGTTAAGTTTGTTGCAGGCCTCGGTTGTTCATCTCTGTAAACCCATTTGAATTTGTCGGCCATTGCATCAAGTGCTCCAGTGCTGAGAGATGAGTCTTCCTGAAACAGGCTGGTTATAAGTTTAAAACGCAGCGAGAGATCTTTATTGAAGTAATAATTCTCTGCGTCGTATGATTTGTTTTTGTCAAAAAACATAAGGACGTGATCCAAATTCACAAACTTTAAATCGAATTTTTTGGCCATGTTGTGAATATTGGCATTGATATTATTCAATGACGTCCAATATGTAATATATCGGGTGTCTGTACAGCTAGGTGGTATTTTAGAGACCACTATTTCTTTAAAACCGTATTCTTTTAATTTTTTGACCAACTTTGTATATTCCTTGTCGAAGACCTCGATGTGGAATCCACTCCCTTGGTGTTCCTCGTATCCCATAATTATGATGGCCTTTTTGATGGATTTCGGGAGTTTGTGAATTTTCTTCAGCACGGACTTCATCGAGTTATTCTTTCTGCAAAACAGATCGCTTGTCTTGGAACACTCAAGCGCATTGAATTCGCTAAGAGAGTCCCTAAAGATCTGCAGAGCGAGACCATCTCCGATTAGTACAGAGCCCATATTGAAATTCCCAAAACCCTCAAACGTTGCAGAACTCAGACGCTTCTTGGGGATGGTGAATTTCTACAGACGTTGCATTAAAAATGCTGCAGCTGAACAAAGTAAGCTGTTTGCATTGATCAAAACAAATAAAAAGGAAGATAAGACTCCACTCGATTGGACAGAAGAAGATGAAAAAGCCTTTGAAAACATCAAAGAAACACTGGCAAATGCAACTCTACTCACTCACCCAGACAAAAGTCTGCCGTTATGTGTCACAACTGATGCATCCGACTTTGCTATTGGTGCAACACTGTACCAAAAGGACAATGACAAGAAGTTACCTCTCGCTTTCTTTTCCAGAAAGCTATCAAAAACTGAGAAGAACTACAGCACATACGACAGGGAGTTACTGGGAATATTTGCTGCGCTGAAGCATTTCAGGCACCAATTAGAGGGTAGATGTTTCACTGTGTATACAGATCATAAACCCCTAACACATGCCTTCACACAAAAGACAGAACCAGCTTCCCTGAGAAGAGCTTGACAATTAGACTACATAGAACAGTTGACTATAGATATCCAGTATGTAAGTGGAGAACTAAACACTCCAGCTGATGCTCTCAGTAGGATCAAAGCCATCTTGGCACCGTCTCAATTACCTTACGCTGAAATAGCTAAAGAACAGTTAAGGGATGCAGAATTGCAAGAACTGTTGTTGAACGATGGCACAGCTCTCAAATTGAGACAAAGGAAAATCCCTGGTACTAATGTTTTACTAACATGCGACATTAGTACAGGCAAGAATAGGCCATTCCTACCAACAAAGTATCGCAAATTGGCTTTTCAGTAGTGTGCACAATCTATCGCACCCTGGACCAAAATGCACTGCTGGATTAGTAGCATCAAGATTTGTTTGGCCTCGAATGAAGTCCAACTGCAACAAATGGGCTCGCAGTTGCCTGAATTGCCAAGAGTCCAAAGTAGGAAGACACACTCGTTCGCCTCTCAAATTTTTCAAACAAACGGAGTGGTTCAAAACAATACATATAGACTTGGTGGGTCTATTACCTCCATCCCAAGGACACAGATACCTGTTGACGATGATAGATACAGCAACTTGATGGCCAGAGGCAGTTCCTCTCCATGAGATGACAGCTCCGACAGTAGCTGCCAGGTTATATGACACCTGGATTGCCCGCTATGGCGTACCTGAAGTCATCATCACGGACCAGGGTTGTCAATTTGAAAGCTCGCTCTTTCAAGAGCTGTCTAAGAAGCTTGGTGCACAACACAATCACACCACAGCTTACCATCCTCAAGCAAACTGTAAAGTTGAGCAAAGGCACAGAGCTTTAAAAGCCTCCATCATGGCTTGCGACACCAAGAGATGGGTTGACATACTACCAACCATCCTCTTGGGCCTTTGATCTGCTCTTTAAACGGACACAGGTCACTCTGTGGCGCAGTTGGTGCTAGGCAAAGAGCTACGCCTACCAGGGGACTTTTTCACCCACTCGAAAGAAATTAGCCCCAAAATGCTCGTCCAAAACATACGGACTGATGCTTACAGCTTTTTGAAACAGGCAGCTTGTCGTGGCCAACCAAAGATTTATGTCTCCAGACACTTGGCCACAACATCTCATGTGTTTGTCAGAGACAAAAAAATAAGATCTTTGTTGGAGAAACCATATGCCAGTCTTCATAAGGTTGTATCACGAGATGACAAGAATTTTGTGATACTAATCGCAGGTGAAGAAGTTTCTATTGACAAACATTCAGATAACAAAATAGTCAATAGATTGTGACGTCACCAACGAAGAGTGCATTCCTTTGTGAGATACAAAATTTCAAAAACACAAAAATTCAAACACGCTTAACTCTGCTTGTACTCAACAGATTTTGACCGGAAAACTTTTCAGCAAAAGAATATTTGATACACTATCCCCCCCCGAACATGTCTGAAATAAGATAACGACTTGGAATAAAGCTGCAATCGAAAAATATTCTCGCAACGTTTTTCACTCGCTTTTCTGCTGTTGATCAAAACACGCTGAATTCTAACCAAATTTTCTACTATATTTTCTTTTCCTTTTTTTCAATATTTTCTGTTTTTTCCTTCCTTGTCATGTTTTCCCCAACAAACACACCATTCCCAACACCATAATTTCAATTTGTCGTTCCACCCGTACCTCAGCCTGTAAAGACTAAGGAACAGATGGAACGAGAAAAGGAAATCTAAAGGATTGAGAATGAGTTGCTGATGGATACGACATCGGCTGCGGACATCATCCAGATGATGTCCACACCCCTTCCAGCCCTCATTTCGCCCCCAAAGTCACCAGAGAAGACACCGAGAGTGGAGAACCCACCTTCAGGGTCCTCAACCCAGTTGACATTTAAGGTGAAGAGGCAACTCCCGGTGGAAGAGGTGCCTCAAACACGCCCTCCTCCCACCTTTGGTCTAGCCTACAGACCATCGGGGACTTTGAACTCCCCGATGTTCAACCGGCCAAAACCAAAGAATCCACCTGGTCCTTCAACATCCTACCACCCCATCCCTATACCCATCCGGCTCCACAAAATTGACCGCCTAGACGAAGGGAACAGACTAGCAGGGACACCTACCAAGCCCAGTTCAACGCGCGTAAACACTCTTACGAGTGCGTAGGGGCTGCAGTAGGCTCAGCCCTTGCTAAATGGGAGAAAGACCAGCGACAGCAGTAGACTTGATAAGTCCCCCCAGGCACGCAACTTATCATTTTTGCGGTGCAAAAACTGGGGGGAGTAGCTGTGGGGACAATACTCGTATGAAGAACTTAACATTGTTTGTCAATTACATTCAATTTTATTACAAATCCATTCAGTTGGCGCAGACAGTAGATCTTGCTGGAAAAATATTAAAAATATTATTTTTCTTTTTTTTGTTCATCATCACTCTTTTTTTCATGTTGGTTTTAGTGCTTTTTCGTTTCACTTACATTTATGTTATCGGAATTTTTGATTTAAAAAAAAAACAGATTTTCTAAAGATGACGCAAAAACGACCTCATCGATTTTAGAAAAAACTGTATGGGACTACTGTAGGATAACCTCTATCGTTTAAAAAAAAAAAAAATTTAGTGTGCAAAGTAAGAAGTTATGCTGAAACACACATTGATGAAAAAATCCATACGAGTCAAATTGATAACCTCCTCCTTCTTTTGAAGTTGGTTAAAAACAGTTTGTGTTACTTATAGTGACCAAAATAAAGCCATAAAAAAGATTCAGTGGGGTTGAAGATTACTCCATTATTGACTTGGTTAAATATTTATTGCTTGAACTAATGAAAAAGATTTTTCATCCAATACATATAATAAACTTTGGAAAAGCGCCTTTCGGGAATTACATTAACTTCTGAGGGTCGAGAAATTGTTTTTAAAAAAATACCTAAATCTATTCAAAAATTAGAATTTTTCGAACTTGCAAAATTTTACTTTTTTTCTTCCAATGTATTATACTCCTCATACTTTTGTCTAATTTTTTTCTGCTATTATTGACTTCATGACTCACTTGCAAAGGTATATATAAATTTAACTAAGACCGTTTTTTCTATTAATTTCTCTAAATAATAGACGAATTAAAAAAATGAAACAAAATAGTTTGTCATTGATAACGAAAAGTTTTCTTAGCTTCAATGAAACTACTTTCTGATGAATATTAACTTCTTTATCATTTTATTATTTTTATTTTACATTTTTTATTTAAGGATATAAAGCAAATGTTTCAAACCAAGAACAATTAAGAAAATTTGAAATTTTATTTTCAGAAATAAGTTTTTTCTTCTTAATTTCTGAAGTGATTTAACTCCTTAGTTATTTTTTTCCAGTTTTCCCACTCATTTATAAATTACATCCTTAATATTATGAAAATGTTCTTAAGACTTCCGCATCATTCATGTGCTCCACCTCATATAATCCTTTTAACATCTTCATGTTTACTCGTATTTCTGTTTATCAGGTTTGTTTTTCGTTTATTACGATATTCTCGTGGAGAATCTATTTAATTTATCGAACAATAAATTTTATGTCGATAATACCGGGTGTACAGTAGTCGTGAATTTTCTTTTTTTCTATTTCAACGTTAGTATTGCCAAGGTATTGCCAAGTGAGACGAAATTAAAAACAATGCTTTTCCATCTCCCGCAACATGTCCTCTCAGTTTTATCGTCGCCGAGCATCCCTTCTATTCGGGCTTTGAAATTGAACTTTTCCCTCCCTCCTTTACACAAACTAAACGTTCGATTAAACATTGCAGAAAATATTGCGAAAGATGCTTTCGTAGAGCGAAAAAAAAAAAGTGTCTTTATAGGGTGTATTTTTCCACTTTTTCCTGTTCACTCTTTTTTCGTTTTTTTTTTTTTTTTATTATTTTTTTTTTAATGTATTTTTAAATGAAGCTGTGGTAGCGTCGTTCACGAAAGGATGAGGAAGAAGTGGAGAGGAATCGGAGGGGTTAAAATAAAGGAAAAAAACTCGATGAGTTGAAATGTGGTGGGGATTAATTCGTTGTCGGATAAAGAGAAAAACTGTGTGTAGGTGTGGAGTGTGTATTTGAAAAGCTACACGTTCGTTTGTCCGAAGAGAAGAAAGAAGAGAGAGTGAGAGAAACCGAAAACAAAAAGAGAAAAAAGGATTTTTTCTTTGTATTATTTATTTCCAAGTTTTCTTTCTCGACTTTTTCTTTCCTGCTGATTCTGTTTTCTCCATTTTTCTATCCCTGCCCCTGTCTCCTGTCTCCTGAATTCCGTTTCTTATTGTTGATGCAAAAATGTTTTTTTCTGTACTTTTCTCTTCGCATCTCATTCTCATTTCTACGTTTTTATTTCATTTTTTGTCGTTGATTCTGTGCCGCAAAGAAGTTGAGAAAAGAAAAAATACAAAATAGTTATGCTGAGTTCTTTTGGGTTGGAGGGTAAAAAGAAGAAGAAAAAACGGCATTAACTCCGGAGAAGTCCTTTACATTTTGTATCATTGAGAGAAAAGAGGATAGAAAAAAAATGGTATCATTTGTCAGGTTTTTAAAATGATGTTGCTACGACGTGTCTCTCTCCTTCCTTGGTTTTTCCCAAGCTGCGGTAGTTGAAGGCAGAATAGCACTTATCTTTGTGTTCATAAGCGCTTAACTGAATAACATTAACCGTTATTACGGTCGTTTTTAATGGAAAAATATAAAGAAAAGATTTATGTATTTATTTTTATTCATTTTTTCCTCAGAGGCTTGGCAGCTTTTTTTTCGTTTCTGTGCTAAAAACAAAAAAAAAAAAAAAAAAGAGAAAAGAGAAAAGAATTTTTGCTTTTCTCTTAGCAAAGAAAAAGAGTTTGTGAGAAGAGGAAAAATGTCGAAGCGTGGCAATCTTTTTTCTTTCCACCCTTTTCTTAACGTCTTCTGTATCTCGCCATTTTTCGAAACTCTTTTCTTCTTTATTGGAATTAATGAGACTTTAATGATTTGTTATTAGATGAAAACAAAGTTGAAAGCTTTTTACTTCCTTCACCGCTAAAAAAAGCAAATAGTAGTTGAAAGGGTTGTTTAATTATTTAATGATTTTTACTTGGATTTTGATAAGTTTCCTGCGCAAATCTTTTGATCGTGCTTTGTTAATGTTTCTGAAGTTTAATCGGGGTAGTGTTTCTTTTTTACTGCTTCAGTTTTTCCCTATTGATGTAGTATAATTAAGTTGCGATAATAATCGAGAGATATCGCTCTATATCAGCCCATTAGGCTATAGCTTAATTGCCCATTTTAATCCAATTAATTATCAGTACAAGCTTAAATGTTTTCTATATTATTGATTTGAGGTTACTAAACTTTACTGTCACTAACTAGTTGTAGGAAAAGTATACTTACAATTTTTTCATCGGTACTGTACCTATGTGTTAATTTCGATTGGTTGTAAATGAAATTTCTTTCCCATCAGCTCCTTATGAGAACTGCTAAACTTAAATACGAAATGTACTCAAGCAGTGGACAGATTTTTTATGAATCAGTGTTACCTGTGTTGAAACCTATACTATCAGCCAGTCATAGAAAATTGTCTGAATTTTGTGCTCATTTATTTTTATGTCATTAATTTATTCTCAAACAGCGATTACAGTAAATTATATAAAATTTTTCTCAGAAAATTCCAATATGCTTTAAAATAAACGCTTGTGTGATTCTTCCAATTACAATTTTTTTCACCATTGATCGGCTCTGATCCAGCCCACCGAATAGAATTTCCTCTAAGGACGTTGCAAATGATTAAATTTACAAAATGAATTCTCAAACGTATGAAAATTTTTTGGAAAAAGAAAAAAATGTTGCCGTAAGTCGGTGTTTTTTTAAAAATTTTTGTCTCTATTTTTTAAATTTTTAGTCAGTAGTTTGCTGAAAAAGATCCTTGCTAAAATATTTCCATAATCTTTAAAAATGTATTATATATTAGATGCTTCATTTTAGCTCCTTTAATTGAAAAATTTAAAAAAAACTGATTTTTAGTTTATAAGTTACACTTTTCATGTTTTCGTTTTATCTTCCGTATTCTATTGTTTGTTCTCTGTATCTTGTATGCAACCACTGTATCAAAGTAATCTGTAACATTACCTTGTCACGGCTCTTGATTCAGTTATGCTGATTCCCTTATTTTATATTAATCTTTTTTTTTTCCAGTCTGCGAAACGCTTGAACTAAGCAGAAAAAAACCTGTAACATTTACTAAAAGGTCTTGAAACTCTCCAATCGCTTATCCTCAATTTTGAATACAGTCTACTGCAGCACATTCGAAGTTCGAAATTTAAATAATTTGATATTTGACTGCAATCTGCTTCAAGATCGAAAATAGGTACCAGTTCTGATATATTTTCAGACATTATTTGTTCATCGAAAAAAAGGGCTGTATATAATTTGGTATGTTTGTGTATCGTCATTCGTCTGATTCAATTTTGGAAAATTAGGAATAACGTTTGAGCCGCAAAATTTAGTATGAAATTTTTGAATTTTCTCACTCCGCATTTCTTTAATTTTGAATATGTTTTGGGAAACAGACGTTTTGTCTACGTAGTTTCTTGCGAAGTTTTTTTTAAAGATTTTTGTTATCAAATTGTCCGGCATCTGTCGATTGGAATTGTTTCGTTGATTTCTGTAATGGAAGTATTCGCTTGTTTCAAATATCGGTGGTTCGTATTTCTTCGAAAAATGTCTCGGTGAAAATATTTTTATAAAATTATGTGAGGTTGAAAAAAATTTCTCAATACATTCGACGTAATAATACGTAATTCTATTTTTCCTCTTCCCCGTTGTAAACAGTTTGAGTGTAAATTTTATCGTTCGACAAGTGCAAACCAAGATGGAGAGGCGAAAAAAATTTTTCACAATTCATGACCCGACGCGGAAGCAGATTGTTCAAATATCTTCGTATTTTCTAAACGAAGGAGGGAAGAAAAACGTACAACGAAAATCCGATAAAACAATTTTCTAAATATCGGAACAATGATAAAAATGCGATGGAAGGGGTGGAAAAACGAAAAGCACAATAAAAACGATAACCGTAGCGTTTTCGTTTTGGCAAATGCCATTGCGAACGAAACACTCGTATGAAAAAAGGGCCCGATCTTTTGTAATAAAAACGAGAAAGAGCGAGAAAGGAGAAAAAAGAAAAAGGAAGAATGAATGAAAGAGAGACCGAAAAAACGAGTGGAAGGAGGGTAGAAAAAAAAAAGAAAGAAAAACGGAAAAAAAGTGGAAAATTGAGTGAATGGAGCGAGAGAAGAGAAGAAGCAATCTTCTCGTCTTCTCCGCATCATCCCCTTATATTGACTCGAAAAATACATCCTTCATCCCTTATGGTAACGGAATTCGCAGGTGATACGCTCTTTAGCTTAATAGAGCGGAATGCTGGAATGGTCCAGGAGCGCGAGGAAGGCAATTTGTTAACTTTATCGTGTACGAAACGCTGGTTTTTCTCTAACATGTCGGCTTCATTGTATAAAACAAAATGTAGTCATTCTTTGCCCTCTCACTCACACCGTTTCTCTCCCTCTCTCTCTTTCTTTTTTCAAGCTCGAGCTTTTCTTTCAGCGATTCTTTTATTTTTTCCTATTCCGCGCATTTTCTTTCTCCCATTCTTCGACATCCAATCACGATTGTAACAAGTCCTTCTTTGTACTCGCCTCGTATTGTTACTCGATGATGATTTCGATTTTAAGATCGTTCCGAGCGATGCTGAAATGTTTATAATCTCTGTTGGCTATTCCTTCAAGAGAAATCGATAACTGACTTTTTGAAGATTTTTCTGACAAATGAATTAATATTATTTATTCAATTTTTTCGAATAATTTTCATTGTTCTGCCAACTTAATTTTATCATCTGTCCGTTGGATCAGTGTAAAGTAGTGATTCCTAACATCGTTTCAGGGTGCGCTAACGGACATTTGATAAGGAAAATTATTATTAGTTTTCTCATTGTTATACCTTGAAGTCAGGTGAGAATCAAAGGGATAATGAGTGGAGTGAGGGGGAAAGATGTTAAATGCTGGGTATGAGAGGTGCCATCTAAAGAAATTTGTTAACCACTCATGTAACTTGTTCTGATGTGGGAGGGAAGTATCGAATATTCTCTACGTTACCATAGACAGTCAGTCTCCTCGAAAGAGGCACATAAAATAAGATAAAAAATGTTGAACGAATAGGAATGGTTGGTTAACCTGATGTCGAACCTATTACCAATACTCACATGCCTACAGTATACAATACCATTGTAACGTGAAAATGATAAATGGGCCAACGGTTTTTTGGATCCAGTCCTCATAACATAGGTACATGATCTTGCGCAAGAAAAATGGACCTATAAACCAAAAAAATCATTTTTCACTCCTAGATATTTCGTGTAAAATAATAACCTGTCCTGCTCGTTCCCATGCTATATCCTTAATGCTCTGCCACTTCAAAGATCATGATTTGCTTTCAAAGTTTCCTACATCTTATTTTTTATCTTCACATTGCTAATTTATTCAGAACAGCTTATTTTGAAACTATAATCTGTTCATGAAGACCCACAGCATTTGCCTTAACAAACAAAAATGGTTCTTTTGCTTGTCACCATATTTTGATTTTACTTTCTTATATTGGATTTTTAGTATAAGTTTGGGAACTCCTAGCTCCTCTGCTTTACAATATAGGGCAAAAATGAAAATAATATTTTTTTGTTACTCCTGGCAAATATTTCATGTTCACATAGTCAAATAACAATTTTAAAATAAATTTTATGGTATTATGCTTTCAGTATACCTAGCTCTTTGAACATTAACCTCTAAGTAGCCACAAAATAGAAAGTAAAGTTAGATGAATTCATTTTGCATACTTAGTTGTACCAATATAGGGATTAATCTTCAGCTTTCAAAATTTTATCTATATGATGAAACATGACTGGAAATAAGCAAATTTTCAAAATTTTGTGTGATCAAAAACCTGCATTTCCGGAATCATCAGAGGTTGTCCAAGGTTGCCCTTTGAATATTATGTTTATCTCGTGAGTATATAACACAGTACATGGAACGAATGAAGTATTATCCATCTTCATTAAAAAAATGAAAGAAAATATGAAAATAACTTGAAAATCCATTTTTGCTTTTACGTAATCCATCCAGATTGGACAAAATCCAATTATAAACTTTGTTCCATACCATCATAGACAGTAATCACAGTAGAACACATGTACAGATTCGATTTAGGATGAAGGTTTTTCTAACCCGGAACTGTACCTGGATCAAAGTTCCATATTATAAGAAAAAAAGAAGGAAAGCACATTTGTTCCATATTAGTAGTGTTTATAGTCTGAAGTCCAAAAACTGTATAAACTATGCAAGACTTTATTATCTGTATTACCCAAATCAGAAATATAATGGATTATGAAAAAAACTATCACAATAGTACTCAAATTAAAAACCAAAATCATGAAAAATCTAATTTTTTCATTTTGTCATCACAATAAGATTATTCTCATAGATGAGAAAGAAAAAAAAACATTAACTTTATTCCACATCATCACATATAGAACCCGTTAAATGAAGAAAAGCAATTATATATTTTAAATTCAGGAAATTTTGGCTCTGGAAATGCCCTGTTTGAAAAATCCTTATTACCATAAGAGGAAACTCAACGAGGACTATGGATTTGTTCCATACCAGTGAATAGTGTATGAAGTTTGGAAAGTGTAAAACAATGTTAGACTTCATTATAATTATTTATCAAACTGGAAATAATTTTGAAACATCTAGGTACATCCCTGAATGCAGTTCCATAAACATGCGTATATGGGCATGATTACAGAATTTCTCCAGGTACACAATTGGAAACTATCCAATTTGGTAATCACCAAGTATCACAAAACAAGAAAATCATGAATGTTGTGTGAAATAAAATCTAAAAAAACTATAGTCTATTACTAAAAATCCGTGCCAAATTTCACACATGAATTGTAGATGAAAAAAATCAGTGTTATGGAGATTCTTATTACATTCGAGTTATTAGTTCCACACAATTAGCCAGATAAGTATAGTGTGAAAATTAGGATATTCCATAATCTTCTCAATCAGGAGAAATGTATCTGGAAATTACAAATTACAAAAAATGAAACTTCACAAATCCAGTTTTATGAAAGTTCTTTCTAAGTTTTTCATTGCGGGACCAGGAACATCTGTATGTTAAATCCAATCTGTACATGTGTTCTACTGTGATTACTGTCTCTGATGGTGAAAAAATGGATTTTCAAATTATTTTCAGATTTTCTCACATTTTTTAATGAAGTTGAGTAATACTTAATTTGTTCCATATACGGTATTACATACCTATGAGATAAATGAGATAAACATAATATTCAAAGGGCAACCCTGAACAACTTCTGATAATTCAGAAATGCACGTTTTTAATCACATCAAATTTTGATTCCCGAATCAGTTTCATCATATAAATGGGATTTCAAAGACTGAAAATTTGGTCCTTATATTAGTGCAATTAACTATATGAAATGAATTCGTCTACCTTCACTTTCCATTTTGTGGCTACCTAGAGGTTAAGAATGTAAGGCGTATTTATTAAACATTATTATTTATCATGAGGTGTACTATGTGCTGTTGAAGTTCGGATGGCTTCTCAAGTTAGATCCTATACTCAAGGTGCAACGATACTTTGCGACATAGGATTCTGCCTTAACTGATGGGATATATAAGGCGACATTTGGCTGACCATTGCATAACAACCAACACCCCTGGGAGGAGACACAACTAACAACGTCCTGCAAGGGACACATTATTTCAAATTACCGATTTGCAAGTCGTAATTCTATCCACCATGTCTGCTCCATTAAAACTGAATTTAATTGGAGTTGTGTTTGGAAAATTCTACGTTTGTCACGGTGGTGAGTAGAATTTTCCGTGTGATACTTTGAGAATGTTATTTTGAAGGTTTAATCCCTACACAATACCCGTTTCTAAAGGAACAAATTTTGTGCCAGTTTTGTTAGATAAACGTCCATTTTTCTGCTAAAATGTCTGAACCACCATAGTGCCTCTGAATTTTCATAAGACATAAGTTAATCAAGCTTGTGAGCTTGTCTGACAAAAACTGACTGTGTGTTTTGAAAAACGACGATTCATTTGGATAATTCATTCGATTATGTTAGTTAAATGAAAAAATGTAAAAACAGTTAGAACATAATTAGATCGAAGACTCTAATTTTAAGAATGTCGTTTATTTTACGAGAAAAAAACTTACGTCCGGCAATACTTTCCTAGAAAACCCAGTTTGCCAGTTTTCATGTTCAATTCCAAAATAAAGAAACCTGAATTAATGCAATGAAGAAAAAACGCTTCGAAACACCTTGCGCTGTAAATACGAAAAAAATACATCGAGCAACTTAAGCGACTTGCTTTTCTCCATCAATTTTTTTTCTTTTGTTTTCCAGTTTTCTAGGAAACTGTACTGAACCAATAGGCACCAAACTCTTATCAGATCTGATCCCATACGAGAACTACCTTTCCTGAAAATTTTTTCTCAAAACCACGAACACAAAATTTTCTCCATCAATTTCTCTTTTTCATTTTTCTCGGAAATTACAGAATTAATAGATAACAAACTTCTATGGGACTTTCAACTATGTAAGGACAATCTACTGTGAAAATTTCAGCCTGATCTCTTTTGTCGTTTTCCCAAAATCACGAAAAATTTTACCAATAATTTTTCATATTCTCCAAAACTGCTAAATCAATTAGCAACAAACATCTTTCAAACCTACATGCTCCCATATGGGGATTATCTTTCGTGAGAATTTCAACCCTACTCGTTCTGTATTTTTCTCAGAATCGAAACCACAAAATTTGGACAACAGGTGGTGCACACATACATAATTACATTATACTTATATGTACATTAAAAAAAATTTCGTCCGAATGGGAAAATTGTGTTAATATTTTTATCGACCCCACTCCGTACCCTTATGTTAGGTTAATTTTATTATTCCGTTTGTCAGTGAGAAACTGGGTAAGAAGCAAACTGGGTAAAAAGTAAAATAAAATATGAAAAAGAGAAAATTCGATGAAATTTCGACTTGTCTGTCAATCCGCGTTTTAAATGACGCTCATCCGTCAAAATTATTTGGAAGTAAGTCACTTCGGCGTTACATTTGGCTGATTTATCGTCTCAGGCCTTGAAGGGTTAATTTCGTAATGCCCCAAAAATCTTCATAATTTTCCTTCTCTTTTGGCGCATGTTGGTTGTTGAAACGTTATTTTTCGAACATTTTTTTTCTCACCCCTATTTCGACAATTCGTTCGAACGTAGAAGGGGATGATATCACCAAAATTACCGACAATACTAATTGCGGTGGGTTCAGGGTGTCATCGGCTTTTGTGTGGTAATTCGGGTAGGCCGCTACCGGATTACCGTGTCGTTTTTTCACTCTCGTCTTGTCCTCCTGCCGTTACATTTTCTCGTTCTCCTCTCTCGTCAACCCCCTTTCCCCTCCTCACGCGCAACGTCTATCGTCCATTACGACTGCGACTAAAATATTTATACAGGTGCGCTTTTGTATTCGCGGATGATGCGTTTTCCGTTTTGAAAATTGTTGTATGTTTTCGAAGAGAATAGGGCGCGCCAAAAAGAGTTGGCTGTGCGGCTGGAGGGAAGTGTGGAGAAAAGCAGCCCCATTGTGTATACGTATAAACAGAGCAGCTAACCAACCATCCAACTATTCCCCATATCTGGCGGCTTACGTTAAACCTTCAACTTATGACTAATTATCGCGTCCTCATAATTACAATACGAACGCGGTACCGAAATTATGTCAGCTGTTTTCGGTGTTCGTTTTAAATTTATATTCGTGAAACGAGCTGGCGATGCGTGTATTTCGAAAAAGGTTGTGTTTTTGTGGGGTAAAGGAGGGGGCAGGGCAACAGAAAAAAGAAAAATAATAGGAACAAGCGCTTTTTGGAGGCGTCGTATGCGGAGGACGGGCAGATAAAGCTGTGAATAATTAATGGTTAGCGATCATTAGAATATCGTAGTGTACATTACAAAATATCGAATGCGCCGCAATAATTGTCTTCAAATCGATAGGCATTTCTTTCTCTTTTCGATTTAAAAATTTTTTTTTTAATTTTTTTATGTTGAGCAACATTTTAGGTTGAATGACATTGGTGCGAAATGAATTCATTAATGTTGACTGATTTATTTGAATCGCGTATTATTCTCTAAATTTTAGGAGAATTTGTAACCTATTGAAATCCTATATTATAGTACGAACAATAATTGTATGTGTATGTATGTGGGTATGTATGTCTTTTTTTTTGTATGTATGTAAACGCGTTCTGAATAACTAGACCAACAATATTGCTGAAATACATAGATTAGGTGTTTTTGAGTATGTACGAAGTAACGATCTACAGATAGGTTCCAAGTTTGAGAAAAATTCGTTGAACAAAAATATGAGTATTTCAATCCATCCGTCATCAGTTATTGATAATAGCTACTGACAAAAAATTCGGCTGGAATGAATGTTTTTTTTTTTTGGATCTGCTATCTGCATCTCATTAGTTTTGCGATTAACACTAAACACAATGGATAGAAAGTGTCTCACATTGAATATGGAATCTGATAATGGTAACTGACAATTTGATATCCTCATATTGGTTTTTATTATTGAATTTTGATATTGAAATGATAGTGATCAGCTACTTGTGCATGAATCATTGATGGATATGATGATTTTGATTTTATTCTGCAAACAAAATATAAAATTTGGGAGTGCAACTTTTCAGATGCAGTTTAGCCTGTATTGTTTTAACGAAGCTCACGTGCAAAAATTTCTTATTGCTGCTTCCTATAGTTGAATCAAGTCTTGATTATATTACTTTCATTGAATAAATTATGTATTTACATTGATATTATTTATGGTTTTTCAAAGTTTGGTCGTTATAGCTATTTTTTCTGAATTTTTGGCGTTTAAAAAGTTTTTATTTTTTTTAATTAGAAGAAGCCAATTGACTAACATGATTTGTCATAAAAGTAGTTATTTTGTCGTTAAGCTTACATATGAGTATTGAATATTGATTGAATTCGGCTAAAAGTAAAAGAAAACTTGATTTTTTTAATTGTCTTTAAAACCAGAGCTTCCTCCTATGTATACATATACAAACCATGGGCTACTTGATGTCGTGATTAGGATCTATCTCCATATCCTATCTTTGAAGGGGACGTCGAATCCAACCAGCACCACATTTACCGACCCAGAAATGGAGTCTGCTTATGAACGTGCTGACTTACAGTGTGAGTAATTAATCTGGTCATAAATTTTTAATGAAATGACCCAAAAATTAAAAATTCTTAACTTGTATTTGGTGGAGAAGTGAAAGACCAAGACCACTAAGGTCTTAGTCTTGCATCACTACTATTAGTGTTTGTATTAGCCTTGGTTTTGCCAGTTATTAGTCTTTGTTCTAGTCTCACTTACCATAATTTCAGTGTTACTGATGGCTAAATTAGAAACATCATTCGCATCCTTTCAAACTATGAGAGAAAAAAATCAAAATTAAATATTTCAAATTTTTTAAATTGTTGTTTGGTCTTGGTTTTAGCGCAGTCGAGTTTTAATCTTGGTCTTATTCTAGCATAGTTGGTCTTGGTCATGGTCTTCATGTATAGCTGATTGGCTGCTGTTGGTTTTTCTTTTACAAAATAAATGTAAAATTAAGACCAGTTTTGCCCATCACTGCTTGTATTGCTGACTAAAAAGTGTGTGTTCTGCACCATAGTTTTCAGCTTTTTTTTCCCCCTTTGATAAGTCATGATGATGATGCGACGTTCTTCTCTTATCTTGCTATGGCTTCTGATAAAATGCGACGCTGAGAAATTAAACATTGTGTGGTGGAAGTCGGTTGTGAGAAGTGTATTCTGAAAGCCTCGCTTGAAGATTTTGTGATTTTGTCAGCTGCACATTTTCGCACCGATGGCTTTTCAGCGGAGTCCTTACGAATTGGAGAAATGCGATAACGCTCGGTTTGCACAATACCGAAGAGCTTCTTGTTAATTTAATTCCGTAGAAGGTGGTGTGAACGAGCTAAATGTAGTACATTAGTGTGATTCCTGCGTTAAGATGTGTTGAGTCGTTTCGCCGATTTTGATATCGTTCATACGTGTCAGAATCGGAAACTCATGTAAAGAAGATAATCGTAGCTGTAGCTTTAGCCGTAGCCCTAGCATATGTTGACAGGTACGCATTCGAGACACGATTTCAGATCTTTGTGTTTTTTTGTTGAGGTTTTTTCATTCAACTCTTTATCAACAATAATATTTAAACTTATATTATAATTCGCTTGTAAAAATTGTCACATTTAAGGCTGAAGTCCTTGCTGTTCAGTTCTTATTGTCAAGTTTTGTTTTATTTATTTGTTAGTTTTTAATTTTCTATTTCCATTAACTAACAATAAAGTGGTTCAATCGATGAGATGATCTGCGCCAACTTCTTTTCCCTATTTACAAGAAATAATTGCACGTTGGAAATATGGAACTTGATGTTTTTTTATGTTTGACAATAATGTTGACTAATATAATGTTACAATTAAAAATTGGTATATTTTTTATATGAGTTGATGTTTTTAGGGAGCAGAAACAGCAAGTACTCAATTCCCTCTAATTTATTTATTTATTTATTTTTTTTTAAAGAGAGGTACAGTATAGGTACCTTTTTATTCTCCTCCTTGATCGCACTCTACGGAGTAAGTACTACGGATAAGAAAAACTTATTGACGTAGTAATATACCCTCAAGACTATATTTCGAAGAATTAAAGCTTATATTAAATTAGGAATAATAGATTTTCATTTCGCTTATCTGTTGAGTAATCTTAAATTTCAACTTTCAAACTATTTTTTAAATCAGGTAGTCGCCTTTGTTATTTATTTCTTATGTCTTTAGCCGACGTTTCTCATTCTATTTACTAGCCACTTACTACGTATTTCCCTCTGAGATTTATATCAATTTGTAATATATTGACTCAAGTAGCCTGCTATTAGCTTTTTGAGTTACACATCGTCCATATGGTAGCTAATATTTCTGAGCTGCTTCTTCATTTTTCTGGTAGAATTTTTTTATGAGATCGATAAAGTAAATTAAGAAATTTTGCTACAAAGATTGAAAAGATTTTTGTTGAATGCTACAAATAAAATTAAATCAGAGATCCAAGATAATGGATCACCTGAAGATCTGGCTTATCAAATCAAAAGGATTCATTATTTTCAAGAATCGCATCTTTTTACCTTCGATTACTTTTATGTATCATGGAGTCGTTTTTCTCCTAATTTACCATTAAATTCACACTTGCCAGTATAGGTGCGCTTATAAGGAATGAATGTATTTTTTATCATATGATGTATATCTGTATGTATGTATATGTGTTCCATAAATAGTGTAAAATCCAGTTATGAAGTTCTCGCATAAGATGTAGTACATGTTAGAGTAGTTGCATACGCAGCTGCAGCTTTGTTTCCAAATTCATCTTGAAGTGTTGTTACGTTAATGCGTCATTCCAAATTCCAATGTATTATAAAAAAAAAATTGGGTAAAGACCATAATAATATGCATGGAAAATGTTTGAAAAAGTGCGTTCCTTCATAAATGCATTAGTACTTATGTCTCTATCTCGATTAATTTTTGAGTTATTTCAGTTGAAAGAGCAAAAAATAGCAGTTTTTCTGAAAAATTTTCCATTTTGCTCCATTATTGTCAATTTTTCTGAAAACTGCAGCCGGGTATGCGACACTCTAACTTGTATGTCCTTGATCTACTCTACCACTACCAAGAGTTTTGACATCCACTCCACAAACGCCATATATACTCAAAGCTTTTTATATGCTTTTATTCTACTCGCTCCCGATTTCAATTTCATTAACCGACTACCTCAATCACTGAGATCGCAATTGCGGACTGTTGATTTGAAACAGTATCAATGTTGTTATATAGCTGTAAAAACCGATACAGAGTCCCTTCGTCACTCCCCTGAAATTCATATCAAAAATTCAATATTATTTTAATAATTTGCTTCTGGGAACTGGGTTGACCTGTATGATTTTAAAGACTGCATTTATTTCCCGTGATATGACATTAAATTAAACATAAGTAAAGCAGACACCATCGTGTTTGTTTATTCCATCATTCCTTATCTGAAGTTGTGGCACATGGGAAGTGAGTCTAATCATATTGAAAGTATGTCCTACTACCAGCTTATGTCACCACCGAAGAAACTCGTTTTTTAGATAATCTGAACAACAATCTACATCTGATGTGATCGCCATTACATTACCGATCTAGATCTGATTATACATGTTATCTATTGATTAGATCTTGATGACCTCAGGTGATGTAATTCTCTGCTTTGGTTGACTTTAGTTGATTTTAATAGATGCACGTTTCTCAATATTGGAGATTATACTGTCTTAATTACAATTTACTCTTTCTTTTCTTCCATTATTCAATTTATAAAAAAAGATTAGACGATAAATCCTAAAATTAAAAAATAAACAACCGCAAAATGCAAAACCCTATTAAACTGACAGAGATTCTTATTTTATTGGTTACATGATAATATATTTTTTGGTATGTACTTTGTACTTTCTTGGCATCTCTCTGGGAAGTGGGTGTGAAACTGCAAATATTAAGAAATGTCGACATTCAGATTCAGTTACCCAAATAATACCTAATACGATTTACGTATTGTGCTTGTTGAAATTTTAGTTTTTTATATCGTTAGTCTGTAAATAGACATTCGAGGAAAATTTAAATTACGTACCCTAAATGTCATAAATGTAAAATTTTAAAGAATTGGGAAGTTTTATAATATATAGAAATTAGGTTTTATCACCCCAGTTTGAAAGAAAGATGGTTCCAGCGTTAAAATAACCGAAATGATATTATTTTTGTGTACATTCGTATTTCCGTTACTTCGCCGTGAATTTCACCCCCTTTAGGTGTTTGTACTTTTGGTAAAGACGAGATTTGTTTGTACTGATTGTCATTATAACGTGTAAAAGCTCCAGCACCATAAGAGTACACAACCATAGCATAATATTAATGAATAAACAAGACAGAGTAGAGGATAAAACCCTTCTTCACGTAAAAGCGTCAAAAGTAAATAGGGAAAATGAAGAGCGCAAAAAAAAGGATATACTCGTATGGTAAGAATACTTTTTTTTCGTGAAAGGCGGATGTCCACGTGTTATGTATTTAATTGCGTTTCGTTCGCTCTCCCTTATTTCATGTACACACCCACCATTTTCTGCTCAGTGCACTCAGTGAGTGTCAAAACAGTAAAGAAAACTTCATTTTGTGAGATTGGAATGCATGCATCTACGGTCTCATCTTATTCATCGATTTTTAAACTTTTTTCCTCTCCGTGATCTTCGCATATACGTATATGTATTGAATATCTCAAAGTGATGAAATAATTTGTCTATCCTTCTCTGACTTTGAAACAATAAAAATATTGATTTGAAAGAAAAAAAAAAAGTTGACTTCTCCATAGTTCGTTATTTGTTCAAAAATATATATGTGTATGTATATACTTTATGTTGTTGGCGGAGGGGATGTCAAAACTCCTGGTGTTGAACGAATAGGTTAATTACATAGGTATGTGTTGAGGGTAGTTGCGTACCTCCCGACCGTAGCTTTCAGAAAATATAAGGAAAGTAAGGAGAGTGAGAATTTTTTAGAAAATTTGGTATTTTCTGTCCTTCCAACTGAAATAACTCATCAACTAATTCAGTTAAAGACAAAAAGTACTCAGCCTCTTTGACGGAATGCATTTTTTCCAACATTTACCCTCCATAACGCGTTGGGTACGATGGTTTTTTCTCAACTTTTTTACAATGACAAATTGGAATGGCGCATTTTAGAATAACTTCATTTTAATACGAATTCAAAGTTGCAGCTGGGTATGCAACTACTCTCAACACTCGTGAACTTAACCTACTCTGCCACCAGCAGTAGTTTTGACGTCCAATCCGCTAACACCCCGTGTATTACATTAAAAATGAATTTAAAATATATTTTTTGCGCATCAATCACATTTTTCAATAGTATCAGATTTTGTAATAGCTGCCATTCGAAAACTAATGGACTGATTTTGCTCAAATTCAATATCAAACCATTCCTTAATAGTCTGTAACTACTGTAACAATTTCAGACAAAACTCTTCTATCTTACGGGAGTTATCAGTATGACAACGTGGTGGGTTTGCTAAACTTCGAGAAAACTTCTTTCCGAAACTACTTGATGACTTGAAAAATTTCATCACGATTGTGTAGCCCATTTAAGCTTCTAACACTGTTCCAAATTTAATTATCATAGATCGAAAAGCGGGGGATTTACAGACTTCCAGTAATTGCCAAAATTAGTAAAAGTGAGAAAAAAAAACAACATAAAATGTAATAGTACTATCAATGTTTCCGGCAAACATCTTTAATGTATCCATATCAATATGCAATAAATAAGATACCTAAAACCTCGACAGTACAGTCCTTAAACCACTGACAATACCCCCAATTTTCCAAATCCAAAATTATAATTTTATCAGCCTCTTTAGCTGCTGCTGTGATAATGCCCGTCACCCTACATTTTAACATATTCAAATCAAAATGCAATAAATCTATTTAGGTATGTAATTATTTATTTATTTTATGTAGGTAGGTACTTAACTTTTTATTTATTTATCTATTTTTCTGAGGATATTGCGGGGCTCGTCAAGAAAAATACAGTAAATCGGTAATAATTTTGAACTTAGAAACTTTAGCAGGAGAAGGGTCTGATGATGTAATAATTTCGGACTCGATAAGTATAGCAGCAGGAGGGTCAGATAACGTTATAATTTCGGCTGTTACATTTTTTCTGTTACAGTTTTTTTTATGAGATACCCTCTTTAAAAAACGTTTTGCGTCAAAAAAACAAATGTTGTATACAGAAAAGTATGAGTGATCTACGACTCAGGATCGGCGCTTTTCTTCAGGTGACGCCATTCCACAGAATGCAATAGTCAAACAAAATACAAAAAAAAAATACTCGTTTATAAATGTAAAACGTGTGAAGTGTAACGTAGCACTCTCACTCAGACACACACGTAACCGAACCCAGCTATTGTAGCGCTTTCGGTGGTCGCATTCAGTACTTGTAAAATTGTGAGTAAACAGAATAAAAGCGTATAAAAATTACTACAAAATGTTTCCGTTATGTGAATTTCTCTTTCTCACCCCCGCCGTCCATAACAATTGTCATCCATCTTTATTTTAGAGTAGTGTTTGATTGATTCGTAATTAAGGTGCTAATTTTCAAGGATATAGTCAAACCGGGTGATCATCAAAAGAAAATTGTGCGGGTTGCCGAGTCACATAGCTAGAATTATATTTTATTTTCCGCAATGCAGATATTTTTGGCAAAACAATTCTTAGATTGAAACGGTTCGTGCGTTTTGCTAATTTTGTAATGCAATTGAAGGATTATTTTTATCCAGTTTAATAGCCTTATATACTTCGATCATGTAGAGAGTGTATGTATGGATACGGGTAAGCACGAAAATCCGTGCCATAATTATAAAACCCTGAAGTGGTGGCTCCTGCACAGTTAGTCTTTTTTCGTCTGTTTTCAGCACGTTGGTTCTGTGAATCTTAAGCTATCTGCTGAACACTACTGTAAGTCCAGTGAATTCTGAAAACAACTTCGAATGCGTATGCAAAATAACCTACTGCTCCTAGGCATGTATTCCGCTGGGGTTTCTTAATCATGGCACGCTCGATTAACATCGATGAAATGAAGCTGTTTGATATCTATACATCTGTATGGTCGAAGCCTTCATCCCGATAGTGTCAGTGGAGAGCTCTGGGCAAATAGTCATCGTAAAAAAAAAGCGAATAAATAGAGACAGTCCAGATAGCAATGGGAACATAAATCTGTTTAGGTAGCTCTTGGTCTCAAATCTCGATACAAATCTGAAATAATTTCTTTTCCATTTTTGCCAAATAATGAGGATCCAATATTATACGATCATGATTACCAAGAGTATACTTCATAAATTATCGTTTACTGCAAAAATAATGGAAAAATTGAAATCTCGAAAAATTTCTTTCAATTTTTCATCGGTAAACTGAAAATTATTTTTCAGTTTTGTGTATAAAATATTAATATGTCAATAAAAACAGTTTCGAAGTTGGTGCGTTCTGAAAGAGCGTGTGGGTATTGCCTCTATCATACATAATGAATGAAGCGACAAAAGTCATTGTGGTGTGCGTACCACTTGTTCGTAGGTCAAACTATACTGCCCTGAAAGAAAGAAAAAAAAATTACATGTCTTTCTTGTTAAAAGAAAGCGGTCTATCGATTTAGAGGTATTTACTTTTACAGTTTCGGTGAAACTTTTCGTTTGTTCGGAATAAGGTTTACGAAACATACACCTCTTTGGATTTTCAGCCCTTCAGAATAATGTCCCCTAGAAAAATCAAACTTATTAAGAAAAAAAAAAAAAGTTTAGTTTTGAATTGTACTGTCAATTTTTTCCAAAATTAAAGCCTCGTTTTTACAAACGCGTGTGTCAGAAAAACTGTCGTTGAAATATCAAAACTTTTTCTTTCGGTATCGATAGGACATTGCGTGTTGAATAGATTTGGTATATGAAGTGACTTTTGGCAGATCGATTGACGCACGCAAAAAGAAACAAAACGTTGGCCCCTTGCTTTCGATTTGCTAGTTGTAGTCTTATTCGTGAGATTCAGTCAGAAATAAGCATGAACTGAGCATACTACTTTTAGCAGGTTTTAAGGAAAAAACCATTCCATCCTAACTGACCTCATGAAACTTTGAACTGGTATCTGGATTATTTTTTCTTATTTAATACGTATACTTACTCTACATCTACAGTTATGCTCTATTGATATGACAAAAACAAAACAAAACATGCTATACGCTGAAAGTTTTAGTTCTGGACAAGTCTGATAAAAGTTAGTTCTCAGCTCTACTCTATGGTTTCAATTCTGCGTCAATTCTGTAAAGTGGAAATATTCAAAAAATTTATATTTCAAATAAAACAGAATAATTTGTTTGTACGAAGGGCATGTAATAAAAACGCGACCATAACTTCCAGAAGTGAATTTTTTGCTCGTATTCGAAACTACCTTGTTGAGTCAGGTCAGGAAATTGGACAGGAAAAACTTGTTTCTCAAGTTCTACCCTGGAAAACTGAAATGTTTTTGGCTGTTTTCTACTTTTTTCATTCCAAACGGGCCTTACGTAATGTCACGCTTGTGATAGCTGAACTGTTCGAATTGAAATTTCAGTGTCTTAACGCCGCATTCTGCGTATATGTTGTATTGGTGTTCGCTTTCTCGACTTTCATCGTAAACACATCACGATTGTGAATTTTTCTTTAGATATGTGTCGAAAAATTTTCCAGGTATTTTCGTGGAATTCATCATCAAAAGTGCTTCGTCAACCCTCTAAATTTTAGAATACTCGAATATTTCGCCCCCTATTCGTCATTTTTATTCGGATCACAAATAAAGTGTTCCATACTTTTCGACGCTTACCGTTAAACGTTATTCTCGCCGCGCTGTGCTGCGTTACTTTTGCCTCGCCTTTTTCAAAAGTGTTGTAAGCCTAAACCCTGTGTAAAGGGAGAATGAGCGGACCCAGTTGACTAGTTTTTAAACGGCCTAAGCGTTAAATAAAGAGAAAGACCGGGGTAGAAGAAAAAAGAAAGCACGAAAAAAAGGAAAAAACCGCTGAAAATGGGGAAAAAAAAAAGAGGAAAAGGAAGAAAAAAATGTAAGCAAAAAGGAGAGAAAGAAAGCCGAAAAGTTGGGTGTTTTGCGCCGCGGTTTGTCGAAATTAATACGCGTATCGCGCCCAGTCAGTGTCTTCGAAGTCAGCGTCTCGTACCAACCCTTCGGCGTCGTGTAAACTTTTTCCCCCATATTTTTCTCCCACTCCCCTTTCACTTTGTCGCACTTTTGCTGCCTTTCTCTTTCGCTGCGTATATGTCTCCTTTCTCGTATTCTTTCGTTTTGCCTTTCGTCGCAGGTCGGTAGGTATACAGCGGAGAGAGTGCAAACGAACGAACGAACGAGTGAATAAAAAAGGAGAGAAAAAAAAAAGGGGGTGGTTTGTGGTGACTGGCGGCGGAGGCAGCGACGACGGCTGCGGCGGTGGTAGCAGACTACGGCCGAAGACGCTCTTTATTGTTGCTGCGCTTCCGTTCCGTTTACGACGTGATTTGCTCCTACGGTTATTATTGCTGTCGTCGTCGTTGTCGTTGTCGTCGTTGTCGTCGTCGTCGCCGCTGCTGCTGTCGCTGTTGCAGTCGTTACTGTCATTGGGAAGCGTTATTGCTCGCATAAATTTCACCGTGAATTGCCGTTTTTTCGCGTCCCTTTTGTCGCGAATCGTGTCGTTGTCGAGTCCACCTGCCGGAGGCGTGATAATTTATTGGTGGAGGCTCTCGTCCGCGCCGCTCTTTCGCAAAATACGACTCGGCTCTTTTTCGAAGCGTCTCGGTTCAGTGTCATCGCGGTATTAGGACGCTTTAATAGATACCTGCGTTAGTTGTGCGCGGTGCGCGGTCGCCCGTATTGTATTCCGGCCGCACATCGGTACGCCTTCGTCGCGCCGCCATCGCACTCCCCGCAACTCGCACGCGCCTATCGTCCTGGACACACTATTATTATGATCGGTGGGAGGCGCTCGGCGGCGCTCTCCGTTACGTGAACGATGTCGATGAGCGATTCGGAAGATTTGCTTGGACAGTGCGCCGATCAGTACAAAATGGACGGTAACAACAACGACCGGATCACGGGCGCTCCGGGCGCCTCGAATCAGTTCAACTTTCCGGCCAGTCTCGCCGGTTACGCGGCCGCCGGCGGAACGGCCGGACACGACTTCAGTCTCGCACAAATTCTCTATTACCAAAGTACGTGAGTAGACGAAAGCTCGACTGAATTTCCCCATTCCTCGCTCCCCCTTCATTCGTTCATTCGGCCGCCGCCGCCGCCGCGAGCGGACAGTATAACGCGCGCCTGGTCGTCGGTCGTCTGGACTGTGAAAAATAGCCGGATACGTTAAGAGTGAGAGGCGGTCGTGGCGAAAAGTATGTAATTTTCGTATAGGCTCGTACTCTTCGGATGTGGAGATGGCTCTCCGTTTTCCGTTGATCTGTGCGGGCAGTGTTCGCCGAATGATCGAAGAGACTTGATGAAAAATCTTCGAACTAAATCCGAGATATTTGGCGGCTTGACCGCCTACGAATTTGGATGTCAATAGCAGAGGCTCTTACCTATTGGCTGCGCCGTGACGGTTGATTATCCAATGATATTTTTCTTCCGATTTTTCACTACCCTCCGTTACCCTATCAAAACGTCGATTATTGGTATAAATATGGTGAAAAATATGACTGTATGTGGTAGTGTGACGCTAGGCTTATAATAATTGTTGATTTCATCCTACGTAAGAGACGGTAAAACAAATTGGTGGAAAATACTTTAATTGCGCCGATATTGGCTTGTGTGTTTGTATTTTTCAAACTCGTACTGAGCAATATTGTTGGAGCCTTTAAACAACATATTTCTGATCATAGGTCTGACTCAAAATGCAGTCGTATACTGTATTGTTCAATTTTACTGTATTCAAAAGTAGAAACATTGTCTTGACGATCACTGGTGTCAGTATAATTGACTGGAAAAAGAGGATTCCGTGAAATTCTCCTATTGAGAACAGTCTACAACGTGATTTCTACCCTCAGATGAATTGATTTTTTCTTTGTTTTTTGTGCCCTAGAACGTGTATTTTAATGTTTTGTTTTTGTGCCTTGGGAGATTTGGCTTCTAAAATCCTCAATGGATGGCCCTGACACTCGCTTTGAACATTTGCTTGAAAATTGCTATTTTTCAAACTTCGAGTCTTTCCAGACTTTCTGAAAAAGTTCGGGCCCGGTACCTTTGGTCCCTTTTCCCCTCCTCTTCGAGGCCCTGGTAAAGTTCTGAGAAAAGCATAAAAATGTAAATTTCTGTTCGAATTTTCAAATTTTCATATTTTAACGGATTCGTTCAGCTACAATCTGGAATTTTCATGGGAACCTAAACTGATATGGCTTATGTGCGATGATGGTTAGTTTGAAAGCCTGGAACCCGAAATTTTCACACTCCTCTGCGATTTTTTGACTTATTAGGTTGAAATGATTTTATTTGATTGAAGCACTTATTCTGCTACCTTCCAGAGGTATGCAACCTTCCTTATTCGTCGTTTAGTTCCTTCATATTCAAATTAAATTGTGCGAATAAAATTTTTTGAACTCAGCCTACCCATTTCATCAAAACATGTTTTTCGAATCTTCTTCTTTGAAGTGCTCTTGATCGGTTACTTTTGTACCGTGGAAGCAGGAAGATGGCTTCTTTTATTGGCATTTGCAGTATTTACCACTACATAAAAGTGTGTATTTGAAAACGATTTTCTATAAATTAGACCCTTTTCCTGAAAAATGCCACCTCTCATATCGTGAAATCTTTTCAGAGCTTTAAAAAGAATCTCTTTACAACTACTTCAAGTCACTGAAATATTGAAGTTTTTCTAATACAGTTAATCCAGCATTCTAGCTGGAAAAGTCGGATTTCGAAGATGGGTATTTAATTTTTGCATTTTTGCCATGTAGTAGTCGGTTGTAGTACAATAAGCAAAACTCCACTTTAATATCAGCTAACTAGTTGCCTGTCGCGAAATTTTCGAAAATGATTAATAAATAGGTAAAAATGTCTGGAAAAGAAATTTCTCATCGACTTTTTCATGGTAACTAGCCGTCATGTGGTTTAAAGTCAAGAAAATTGCGTTGATCCCCTTTTTTTTAAGCAACGATATTCCAAATATTCGCTTTGAATATTTTGTTTTATTTTCAAAATCGATTCAGTGGTTTGGCACTTGCTGGAATAGAAATCAGTCTGAGCTACTATTAAATACGCAGGTACCTCCAGTTTATCAACTGCTACCTATTTTGAATATAGACTGAATAATATTCGCCGATTTACTTATACCATTAGAGTTCGCCGATCCGAGTGACGATTCTTTATCGACTGTGTGAGAATTCTGAACAAAAATCTCGTTTAGAAGCCACAATTAAGGCTAAATCCGAGGTATGTGAGTTATTAGCGATTGGCATTGCCTGCAAAAGTTTTTGTAAGCCAATCAAACCGAACTTATGTCTCGGTATGATGCCGAACAAAAATCCTTCCACCGTCGTTAATTTAGTGTTTTGTGACATTTTGTGACGGTGGTCGACTAATCGAACGGCGGGGCCGATAATATTCGGTCATTAATATTCGGCACGCTTACAGTCGGGTCAGCCTACACCCCTAAAAATTTGAAGGAATTTCTGTCTAAAATTTAATGCTGAAAAGGGGCTTCGTCGTCGTTCCATTTCAAGATATGTATGGAATCCACGTTTGTTTCTGCCGACGCAAACGTCGTAGTGGTCCTTTTTGTCTTTCTCTCATTTGTTGGTGATGATAATCTTTCTCAAGTTTCACTGGTACCTACTGGCTGGTGTTTCTTTTTTTTTTTTTTATTCCTTTTTACTCAGCTTACTTGCAACCGGGATTTTCAAATTGACCTCGCAAAAAGGTTAGGGGTGGGGATGATGAGAATTATCCATTTCGTGAGGAAAGCAAACGATTGGTACCATTTTAACTTTTTTTTTTCTTTTTTTTTATTTGAATGAATATAATGTATTGCTCAAAACTTGTGTTCGCGGTTTTGAGAAAACTGCAGTAGAGATACGGCTAAAATTTTCGCAAAAGTATTCCTTATACATATAGGACCCGGTCTAATAGGATTTTGTTCCTATTGGTTCGGTAGTTTCCGAGAAAAATGTAAAACAAAAAAAGATTGTTGGAGAGGAGGAAGTCGCCTGTGCTGCTTGAAGTATCTTTTTCGTTTTTTTGGCGCAAGGGGTTACGAGGTTCTTTTCTGCATCGAATTAATTTAGGTTGTAGGTTGTTTTTTCGAATTGTAGAATTGTACAAGAAAAATTAATTGCCAAATTAGATTTTCTTGCAAAAGATTACTGCGCCAGTGGTTTTTTTTATTTTTTTTTCGTTTTCAACCTCCGAAGGGAGTGAATGGTAAGTTATTTTTATTCGACTGATTTTCAAGATTGTTAGCAAACTACGTACAGGTAACACTCGTTTTGTGAGTTTCCCTCTCATCACCACGTAAACATTAATATTTTTATCCTGTAACGTTAATATGCAGCCATAAAGCGTGATGAAATATATACATGTAGAGGAATAAATAATGAATAGATGGATGTTTCCCGAGCGAACATTTAAAACTTCCATTAAAATTATAAACAACCGCAGAATAGTCTATCTAACAATCATTTTAATGTTTATAAATTATAATTGAATTTCATTTTGACTATCCGTGAAGATCGAAGCTAAGGAGGAATCACTTATTAGATTGCTGCAATCAGACTCCTGTGCTTCCGCAAACGGTTTATGCTCGATCTTGACGTCTCAGTTGTCCTTTTGTTGCAGTTTATTAATCAGATTCCTTCATCTGGAACAATTCCTTTGTAAGGATATGGAGTATGTGAGCCCCCTTCTCATCCTTGAAGTAAAATTTATGCGCTTATCAGATTTACGTGTTTTGCATACTTTTTGAATGATTCCATCGATTAGACGAAACTGTCTATTATTGCATCAGACCCATGAACAATTAATTCGACGTTCGTATTTTCTTCTTTCTTTTTTTTTCACCCTATTATGTGGTATGCGAAAAGTTACCGTAACATCTGAAACGTTTCGAAGTCGATTCTGTAGTCCCTGCTGTTCTTCGTTCACCCACTCGTCCCGCGCTCCCTATTGCCTCGAAAGTTCTCGCCATTGGCAATTGAATATGCACTCGTCCGTTTGTATTTGTTTTTCAACCCCGTTATTCTTCTGCACCCCTTTCTACCCATTTTATTTCTCCTCTGGATCCCTCCAAATATTTCGTCGAAACATATAATGTCATATGGTGGAAAACGTTAAGCTAGCAGCGCGATATAGCTAAGTTATTGAGAGAAGAAAGTCGGTTCTTTATCGAATCATAATTTTTAACAATACCTCTGTAATTTGGTTAATATTGATTCTTCATGACGATAAAAAGTTAACTTGAAGGGGAATCGGCTATTTTTAATGCAAAACTACTCATTTTTATGTTCCTTTTTCTGGAGAACTATCACAGATTCAAAGCAGAAATTTTGGTCACATTTTTGACCGACATTAACCTAGAATTTAACTCGGGAGTTTTGAATTTAAATTATTAGGGTCGGATTTTTGATATTTTTACTAAATGTACCTTTTTTTGTACGTTTTTCCACACAAACAGTCGTCTATCACCTTAGAAAAATCATTTCAAAAAACCCACTCGTCTGTTTTTTTGGATTTTTTGACCAATAAATTAAAAAAAAAAAAAAAAAAAAAAAACATAAAAATCCGTCCTGTCAATTTTAAGAAAAAGATAAGAAGTTGCATAAAGTCGAGAAGAAAATTTTTGTGGAAAATTCAGTTTAGCCCGTGTATGGGTTTACTAATAATTCGGTGAAAACACAGTTGGAGCGCATCAGTAATCACCGTGCTTATTTTTTATTCACTTTACAAAAGGCATATCATTAAGGCAACTACACATATCAACATAGTTGAGCATTATCATGTACAATTGAAATTGACAATTTATTTCTTTTTTAGTTACATAATTGTGAATTTTCGTGTTTTCTTTTTCTCTGTGCTAACAACCTGATTTGGTGTCACGTTTTTCTTAAAGTGAATCGAGCATATAGTAATAAGGAGGTTGAAGGTTCAAATCCGGGTGGTGGCAATAATTTTTAGAACTTTTTTTTTCTTGCAGATATTTTGGAATTTTAATTACACTTTTAATTGAAACAATGAAATTTTTGTGATCAAAATTAAATGAAAAGTATAGTGAATTATATAAGTATGGTTGAAAAGAGGAGAAATGAGAATTTAGGAATGGAAAAAAATTCAGTTTTGATTTTTCTAACAATTTTTTGATTTCTCCATCCCCTTAATGGGTTTTATGTTGGTCACTTGGAGATCATGTTGCCGTAAACACTTAATCATCTATCATTGCCTTGACATTCAGTTGGGAAATAAATTTGATTTCAATGTGGTTATAATCAGTCAGTTTGCAAACCTTAAAAACTAGTTTTATAATAAAAGTTTGAACTCTGGTTCAACTGAATCTTGAACTGAAAAGCTACCTTTTACCACTGAACCTTGTCTAAACTCTGAACTTGGTTTCAACTACTATTATAAAACTAGCCCTAAGACCCATGTGGGGACAATACTCGTATGAGGTATAAGGACTTGTACCGCTCGATGATAGTTGCTGCCAAAATGCTGGCTTATATTTGTCTCTATGACGTTAAACAAATAAACACACTTACGTTTGTATGTTCTTACCTGTATGTACATACAGGTAAGATACATTGTTTGGACCATGACAGATTGCCTGATAAAGATCTCAGTGAGGTCTTGGCAAGATACCAAATGCGCTGCATTGTTTTTTATCAACATATGAAATAGGAAACAACATAATATTATGACATAATTCTATATGTACATATGTGTGTCTGTGTGCGTGTGATAATTTCCTATATAAACTCACCAAACTGGCTACAAAATCACCAGTGTTTGCCTAGGATTTGGCTCTCCCATACATTTGTGTATGAAGTGGTAGAACATACAAAGCTGTTGCTTACCTTCTATGTGTGAATACTTCTCACAACAAAGTATTCCACAACCCGGTTGTACCAAAATTTAAAGTATGAGATAAACCTGGTTTAATTCATAATACATGCGATAATCCAGTAATCTCATAGTTTAATTTTGGTACAACCAGGCCTAAGGAGGAAAACTCCTCACAGTTGAGCTTAAGTGCTGCAGTTAACGCAGGTTTTTGATTTGAAACCTTTCTTACACCATTGGTAAAATTTAAAAAATTCATAATTTTGGTCAGTTGATAATTGAAAAATATCGGTTTTGTTGCAGTTGTGTGTTTCATAACATGAATCCTCATCTAGCTCAATAGTAATCACTTGTGATGAAATCGTCTTGAATGTGCGAATTCATTCTCCTTCATTTGAGTTTTTATTCTCCATTCTGTTTTGAAATAGTTTACCAGAAAAAAAGATGCAAATATTGATCAGAATGTAGATCCTATTCGCGTATTGCAAGTTGTGGTACTGAATGTCTTATCAATACGTCATTTAAAATCAAATTTCAAATTTCATATTTGTCAAATTGCTTTGTGTATTACAAAAAATTTATCCAATCCATCGCTTTAAAACTGATGAAATTGAATTTCTTCCATGAGACAAATAATCACTATTCACTTTGTGTCAACTGCCTTCATCTCATTTCCCGATCATTTTGTTAATTACTAATAGTATCATTGAAAAATTGTGTGAAACTCTTCCCAGGAAAGTGTTCAGATTACAACTGCTTTTTTATGTTGGTTTTCTATGAAAATCTACAATGTCGACTTCATGAAACGATCTGGGGTTAAAGGTAGGTACGTTTTTCGAAACTTTATGCTGAAAGCTTAAATTCATACGGTAAAGGTCGCCATTTTTGTCCGGTAGTAACGAAATATGGTATGAACATTTATACTTAGCCAAGAACCAGATCTATCGATTTTGATGCGGATTGGCCGGACGGTACTTCTGGTACCCCAGTATTTGTTTTTATTTTGGCTATAAAATCTGTAATTTTTCACCAATAGTTACGAAATTTAAAACAAATATTTGGTATACTTTATTCTAACATTTTACCAATTTTGGTGCGAATCAACTAGACGGTACTTTCGATTTGCCCAACTTAATTCTGATTTTGGGATCTGTAAAATACCTAATTTTCGATCAGTGGCTGCATAATTTATATTTAACACAATCATTTTTTATGAGCTGTACTAAATTGTTGCCAATTTTAGTTGTAGTTGGCTAGTTTTTGAAAAACCTATGTCTTCTAGTTGAGCAACTTCGGCGCTTAAGTTTTGGTGCCTCGATTCACTCATTGGCAAATTGATAACAAACGTTGACTGTTCTTTATTTTAAGTCTATTATTGAGCAAATACTTTTCAAAAAGTAACATCTGTGGAATTTTTACTGACCTGCGTTCCTCTTTCACTCCTAGGTACACCTTATCCAATCGACCGTCAACCTGAAAACATTTACAAATCACAACTGTAACAAGCTATTTTCGATTGCCTGAACGAAATTATGTGCTTATGGCTGGCCATTCATCTGCCAAGTCAAAAATAAGTTGCTAAAACGTGCTTCACGGATCAGAGGTTATGCTTTCTTCACCTTCGCACCCAGCCACGCGCCACAAAAATAAATTTAAAACCAATTATTAAGTTTCTGATAATTCAAAATGTTTCCTAACCTATCTTGAATATCTCTCGCCTTCTCATCCGCGTTCAGCAAACATGTGAGTAAATTAAAACTTTTTGTACTACAATTTTGGAAACCTCCATAAATAATTGCCCTCCGCTTTTGTACTGTTCCTTGTTGAAAGATAGAAATCGATTAATTCAAAACTCCCTGAAAAATTTTCTAATGTCTGCTCATTTTATCGGCGAATTCGAAATTCTTCTTTTCGTTGATTTTCTTTTTCGAAAAATGTAAGAAAACATTTTTTTTTTTTTTTTTTTTTTTGGTTTCCGCATTCTTTACTCGCTGTAAATCAAAAATTTCCCTACGTTTCGACGATCTCCACTTTTCTGCATCATTTCTTCTTTAAATTGAGTATCTTACCCCGCGTCAGAGCTCAACGAAGAAGAGAACAAAAATAAAAAATAAAATGAAATAGGCTGCAATTTTTCAGCATTATAAGAAGTGAAAAAATTATACGGTTTAAAAAAATCGTTTCCCTCGTGGAACGTGACTCAAATTTTGTATTAGTTTTTTTTTTTTTTGTGTGTGTGTGTGTGTGTGTGTGTGTGTGTGTGTGTGTGTTTTGAAGGGAGGGGTTAAAGCGAAATTCTCTCCAGTCTCACCGTGATTACAACAATCCTGTAAGCAGAGAGAGAAAGAGAGAAAACAAAAAAAAAAGCGGCTTCGACGACACGTTTATTGTCTAAGTGTTTCCCCTAATTTGCGTTCACCACCCTTCGAGACCTTTGGGGCGATAATTTCCGTCACCATATTCGCCGTTACACCGCACTCTCCTCGCTCGTTGAAAGTGTTGTAAATGATAGTTTGTTGTGCGTCCCTTATCTTTGGGAACTATTTTTTTCCTTTCTTATTTGAGTCGACAAGTTCGTTAAGTTAAACGTGGAAGAAGTGAGTTAGCCGCCCCCTCCCCGTCGCTCTTCGCCGTTAACAAGATTGTGCGATTCAACTTTCTTTTCGCCGTCTTTCAGAAACAGTTTTCCAAATTCACGTCCCCTCCGTTTTGTCAGATAAGTAGTCACGTGTACACACCCTCTCTTTCTCTCTCCCTTCAGATGAACGTTTATTGGCTATTGTACACAGTTGTAGATAGAAATCGATTATTTAGTTGTTGTATCTTTTGTTTTGTAACTGGAATCGATGTCTCATTTTCCTCGTTGTGAATATCTGCTCGGTATCGATGTATTATGTATATACAGAATAAAGATGATGACTGTACCTTGGTGGGCCAGTTCAGTGATCTCTCCACCTACCAAAATACCTTCCCCTATCGCACGCGACTCTCAAAGAGCGTTTATCGAGTTTATTTGGCGTTGGTTTGTGTGCGAGTGCGAATACGAAAGGAGGGCGGCTGGTGGTGAGCGGTGTAAACTGCCTACTACGCTGTGTGCGCATGCAAAAGCAAGCGAGCATTTGTATCCACATTACAACCCTATGTACGTATATGCGTATTCGTTATGCCATATCGTTTTGATGAAATATTACCCTGTTGAAAGGTTTATTGTTGTTGTGGTAGTGATGGTGGCGGTGGTGGTGGTGGTGGTGGTGGTAACGGTGGTGGTGGTAGTTTGGTGGATAGAATACCGAACGATAGAGACAACGAGAGGGTGCTCCAAGTGTGCGTGGATAGGTGCGTAATTGTGAAAACGGCCGGCGAAGGGATGTAAAACGAAACTTAAGAAAAAAGGGATAAAGGAGGAATGAGGGTAGGTGTGAGGATGTCGCGGTTTTTTGGTGACAGATGGCGACAGTTGATATTACACGGGCGATAAATACGGCGCAGTGGCAGCAGCAGCAGCAACGGAGGGGGAAGCAGCAACAGCAATGATGAAATTTTACTCGGCGTTTGCCGACAGCTAAAAAGGTGGTGGGCGGCGGGGAAGAAGGAAAGCAGGTATAGTTGTGACGCGCGAAATTATTTTTTCTTTACGAAACTCACGGTTAGCCGTCCCCGCTCCCCCGCATCCCGTCATCCTCCGCCCTTTTCCCAACCCCAAGCGAAACAAACATTCGTCCCTAATATTCGTCGTCCCTCTGTTGAGCATTATATTGCGCGCCTCTCCGAAGTGTTTATACTACCGTGATTTTTCTTCTTTTTTTTTTCTTTTTTTAAATACATTTTTTTAAACCTCCCGCTCCCCGCGTTCGACGGCCTTCTTTTGCGAATAATTTTTACCCTTTCCTTCCTCATTCGTGGTGTGCTTTGCGCTTTCGCCAATCTTTTCGGCATTTGGCGTGTTTCTTTCTTTCGATTTTTGGTTGCTTTTTTTGTTCGTATTTTTGTTGTCTTTTTCTCCTCGTTTCGCATTTGTTTTTGGTTTGTCTTCGTGACACCTTATATAATATACTGTAATCTCGGTCCTCGGCCATTATAAACGGATAATATGTTTTCGTATTTTGCGATTTTTATTTTTCTCTATTTCGCTTCTTTAACGTTTCCATGAATCACAGTAAAGTTTAACAATTTGTTTAGCGCAACCATATTGTCTGTCTGAAACGTTTCTAAGGTTAGAGAAAAACGATCTGATGCTCATCGTCTCTTCGTTCGTATTACTCCATTGGACCATTACTTATCCTGACTTGAAACGAATGGTCAGTTGTTTGTCGTTATTTGTCAGTGAATCGGTTTTTGTTGGGGAAAGGGGGGCGGTTTATGGCAGAAATAAGGGTACGAAATATGGAAAGCTGGAGAAAGCTGAAAAGCAAATTGAAAATAAGTAGTGTTTGTAATTATTATGTTTGGCAGAAAATAGCGATTATCATATTTTTTTATGCAATGAACATACTGTCTGAGCTACAACTTCAGTTAGGACTAAGTATTCAACTGATCGGTTTCCTTTGGGACTTGGACAATTTTCTTTTGAATATATGCCATGCCGCATCTCACACCGCACCAAATAAATTCTTGGAAAAAATTGGTTGTCCTAAAAAAATTTGTTTTTTAAATATGGCAATGACTATAATTATGTCAACGTATATATTATCTGTCTGGAGATGGAGAAGAGAAATTTTAATTTACATCAGTCGAACATCTGGAGCTTACTATGAAAAATTAGAAGCCTCGACTGAAAATATATGGCTCACAAAGGGCTCGGTTTACTGATACCTCTGAGTATATATATAATAGAGGACTGATTCCTATAACATTTCTATAGTTAGTTACTATCAGACAAAGATAGCATTTTCAGGGAATGAAATTACTCTGCTTTACACGTTATTATACATCTATATATACGAATATATAGATATACATCTTTAAGTAAGTTCATTCCCGGAAACACGCTATGGTTGAGGAATAGAACTACTACAATCAGACTTGCATTACATATATACTCAAAAACTGATACATTCTATCTTCACGTCAACATCGTTATTGTATTAGCTATATTCTTTTTGCTCCTAGCTGTGAGAAAGTTGTGAAGTTGTAGAGTGAGTTTATTTTTGACAACAGTTGTGAAATTTGACGTAGCACTTTATCACAACGTATCACAACCGTTGTCAATCTGTATCACAACTTTTCATTGCAAACGGATGTGAAAAACATGTACCTTTTATTTTTGAACCAGTTATTTCGCATATGAATATGCGAATGAATTGCGGATTTAACGAAGGAGTTGTTTAACCTCTAAATAGCCACATAATGGAAAGTGAAGGTAGATGAATTCATTTCACATAATTATTTGTACTAATAAAAGGACTGAATCTTCAGCTTTCAAAATCCCATCTATATGATGAAACGGGCCCGAAAATATACGAATTTTCAAAATTTTATATGATCAAAAACCTCCATTTGCAGAATCATCAGAGGTTGTCCAGGGTTTCCCTTGAAATGTTATGTTTATCTTACCGGTGTGTAACACCTTACATGAAACAAATGAAGTATTACCCAACTCTGTTAAAAAAAAGTGAGAAAATCTGATAATAACCTGAAAATCCATTTTTGGTTTTATGTAATCCATCCAAATTGGACAAAATCTATTTCTAAACTTTATTCCCTACCATCATAGACAGTAATCTCAAAAGAACATACGTACAGATTAGATTCAGGATACAGACATTCCTGGGCCCGGAATGAAAAATTTAGTAAGAACTTTCAGAGAACTGGATTTGAGAAAAGTTTCATTTTTTGTAATTTGTAATTTCCAGATACATTTCTCCTGATTGAGAAGATTATGGAATATCCTAATTTTCACACTATACTTATCTGACTAATTGTGTGGAACTAATAACTCGAATGTAATAAGAATCTCCATAACACTGATTTTTTTCATCTACAATTCATGTGTGAAATTTGGCACGGATTTTTAGTAATAGACTATAGTTTTTTTAGATTTTATTTCGCACAACATTCATGATTTTCTTGTTTTGTGATACTTGGTGATTACCAAATTGGATAGTTTCCAATTGTGTACCTGGAGAAATTCTGTAATCATGCCCATATACGCATGTTTATGGAACTGCATTCAGGGATGTACCTAGATGTTTCAAAATTATTTCCAGTTTGATAAATAATTATAATGAAGTCTAACATTGTTTTACACTTTCCAAACTTCATACACTATTCACTGGTATGGAACAAATCCATAGTCCTCGTTGAGTTTCCTCTTATGGCAATAAGGATTTTTCAGACAGGGCATTTCCAGAGCCAAAATTTCCTGAATCCAAAAAATATTATTACTTTTTATTCATTTAATGGGTCCTATATATGATGGTGTATGTGTAGAACAAAGTTAATGTTTCTTTTTTTTCTCTCACCAAGGAAAATAATTTTATTCTGATGACAAATTAAGAAATTATATTTTTCATGATTCCGGTTTTTAATTTGAGTACTATTGTAATAGTTCTTTTCATAATAGTTCCACACAGTATGAGGTATGAAGATTGGAGACTAATAATTTTGTTGAAAGCAGCTTTGTAACTCCTGTTATAGTCCCATATTTCATAAATATTAGAATTTTAAAAGTTTATTATTTTCAAATTCATTTCACCAAATTGAAAAGTTTTTATAACATGATAATTCTCTAATTATATAAATTTGTCAAATTATGTGGAATAAATTTCAATAAATGTAATAAGTATTTCTCAAACTGTATCATCTCCATTCAATGTGCTAGGGTGAAGTTTTACTTTGATTTATGGTAAAAGACCATTATAATTTCTAGTTTGGGTAATACTGATAATCAAGTCTTGCATTTTTTTACAGTTTTCGGACTTCAGACTATAAATATAAAACAAATGTGCTTACATTCTTTTTTTTCTTTTTTTTTAATATGAAACTTTCATCCAGTTGCAGTTCCGGGTCTAGAAAAACCTTTATCATAAATCCAATCTGTACGTGTGTTCTACTGTGATTGATATCTATGATGGTGTGGAACAAAGTTTAGAGATGGATTAATTTTGTCCAATCTAAACGGCTTACTTAAAAACAAAAATGGATTTTCAAGTTATTTTCAGATTTTCTTACATTTTTTTAATGGAGTTGGATAATACTTCATTTGTTCCATGTATGGCGTTACATACCCATGAGATAAACATAATATTCAAAAGGAAACCCTGGACAACCTCTGATGATTCCGGAAATGCAGATTTTTGATCACATCAAATTTTGAAAATTAGCGTATTTCTGAACCCGTTTCATCATATATATGGGATTTTAAAGGCTGAAGATTTAGTCCTTATATTAATACAACTAAGTACTTATGTAAAATGAATTCATCTACCTTCACTTTCCATTTTGTGGCTACTTGGAAGTTAAGAAGGATTAAAAACTGCTGAAAAAAGATACAGCTCATTTCATCGTCGTGACTCGTGAACTAATATATTACAGGTATAATACAACTTTGGCTACTGTAAAAAACAAAATTGCAATCTTTTCTTATAATTGCTAAAGGTCAAGAACATAATCGAATCAGAATAATGAAATATATGTTTTCTTGAATATTCTTCGTTTTATAATCGCATTATAATGTTGGTGTTGGCCAATTACATCAAAACATATAGATTTTATTTCGAACGATTCTAATTAAATTATTTATAAAGCCGACGTTAATTTTTTTCCTCATTACTTCAACATGGTGTCAATTTTTCGACCGTGTTAATTGTTACTAATGACATTTTAGAACCACAAATAACTAGATATATTTTTGATGCTCCAGAATTTGGAAACTTGATTGAGCAGCAAAAAAAAAATCTAATTATTTTCCTCATAATTATCGATGTATAATTGGAGTTACTTTTGAAAAATTATTCACAATGTTTGAAAAAATCTGATCAATGACGTTTGTTTTCTCTGGAGTGCTTTTTTTGAAAACAATTTCGTATAATGTCTGGCTATTTGATTTCCAAGTATTATATTTTACCCGTTAAAAAATATTGATTTGTATTTTATTTATTATTTTATTCGCAGATTTGTTGAAACAGCAAACCAGTACCGCTTCTAAAATGCAAAATCGTAGTCCAATGCCGCAGTACACGGTGATAAATAATCCCAGCATTCTTCCGCAAGTTCCAGGTAGCCCAACGAATCGTTCTTTCGCCGCCGCACTTCGTAATTTAGCCAAACAAATTGGACCTGGCCCGAGCACCAGTCCTGGTAAACGTGTTTTCTCAGACCTAAGTTGTTTATTTTCCTGTAAAAAGTAAATGCTTAAGTATATACATATTTTTTTCATTTTTCGATTTCAGAACGTGATAATAACATGAGTGATAGCGATAATAGACAGTCATCTCCAAAAACCAGAATATCTTCTTCGCTCATGCGAAATAATTCACCAACGCAGAATGCGTCTAAAACGAACGAAAAGGTTGGCTCGATTCGGAAACTTGGTGTATAATTCTGTGGTGCAAGGAAATGAGTGAAGCTGGAAATGGTCTTATTTAACTTTGGGCGTTAGAGGAGTGAATGCATGTGGAAAATTTGGCTCGAAATATTCATTTATGGGCGAATAAATTGTATTAACATGGCCTAAGGTGCCCGGCCGAAAGAATAATAAGTGAAAAATACTTATTTCGAGCTTATGAAAAAATTATGGTTTTCTGAAGACTGCTATAGCCTGTTTTCAATAATATTAAGACTCATTCAACGCAATAGCCAACGAAGATGAATCACGATTTGATCTGTATAGTCCTGGAATTAAGGAGTTTTACCTCTAAAGTTTTTAGAAGTGTTTCAATTTTGGTATTTTTAAAGATTTTTGGGTGCTCTATTCAAATTTTAATTTGGCAACTTTCTGGCTTTGTTGTTGGCCCCGCCATCTCGAAATAATTGGAAAAAGAATGAGGTTTTTGAAAACCTCTTGTTTTCAGTTCGTTATTCGAAAAAAAATCTTCGGAATGAAGACTATAAAAAATTTTCTATAATATAATATGTAACTATAATTTTCTCGATGAGTCGAGCGTTTGAACCTACGAATGCCACACAGTTTACTACATCGCATAACCAGTCAAACAATACTCATTCCCACATCAACGAAAAGTAAAGTACGTGGTGCATTTTTTTTTAGTATCCCTAGTAAACCTAATCTACTGAACGAATGAATTTAGATGCTATGAATGTGAGTTATATGTGTTTTATTGCAATTTCGTTCTTTTTGATCCTAATACACCTGGCTTGGCAAAGCTATCGCTGGTTGAAGGGAGTGCAACTTCCTCTTGTGGAATCCCTCTTCCATGACTACAATAGCATTGTGTGTCAAAGTTGATGCAAGAATTATCCGTGCATTAATCTTGTCACTCAATTGTTTTATGGATGACATTGATCTCCTCATCTTCATCGTTATCTTCCTCTTATTGTGGCATGTTATCGCAGCGCAACCATTGCTGCAATTTATGCCAAGTATTAAGCATTTGAAGCCTTCTTTCTTACATCAGCAAGCTCTGCCCAAACATCCTTTTGTGCATTTGCAAGAAATGATTTGTGAAGCTGGAGTGAAGTGGTGGAAATGTGTCCATTCTTGCTCTACTTTTACCACCATGTTTAAAGATTCTTTTCGATTCCATTCCACAGTTGAATTTCAAAACGATTACTCTCGTGTTACTGCTTCAGTCGGTGGCAGTAACCCAATGTTAAATGTATTTTTAAATAATGGTTTTATGAACCACTGATAGTGTATTTGTTCAGTGAAACCGATTCCTAGCAGTTGTAATCGTACGTGCAGTTTGAATACTCAAAGTTTTGTGCTTTCATTTAGTATTATTTTATTTTGTTCTATCAGTAGACTATAAATTTTAGCTCAATTCTCATATTCATATTCTTTTATCATTATTTTTTTCGCCATAAAAGAATCATTGCTCAAATAATTAATGTTGTTCGACATACCAGTGCTATAAATTTTGCGGCGCTTGTAGTTGTAAATGGTTGACTTTACCAAAAACAATTATAGTTTCATAAACTGCAACAAATTTTCTCTACTCAATTATTTTTGCCAAAAACCGCGCGGAAAACGAAATATTTTCAAGAGACTCATTTTGAACGTTTTTTTTTTTAAGATTTAGGCGTTAACAGCAAGTATAGGAGGTAACAATGTAAAAATTTGGAAAACGCCCCAAAAATTCTATAAAAATATCAAATATCGATACATTTCCAAAACTTTCCAGGTAGACCTATTTTTGATCTCGTAGTGCCTGGATTAATATTCTGAATGCCATCAAATAGAGCAGTATTCAAAACTCTTCAATTTACTTCAACCTCAAAATGCAAATTTTTGATTTTCATTTTCCAGGCACCATAGATATGTTTTATCGCTGAATAGCATCTCAATTTATTCAATCATCCGTAAGACTTTTAATTCTAGATTAGCTGTGGCTACTATTGGCCATTTTGTAATTCGTAGCGTTTAGTTTTTAAGTTTTGACTCGTCATTTTTTGTCCTTGTCTTTGTATTAATTTCTGTTTTCTTTTTGTCCAGAGTAAAATAACGAATTCGAATTCAGAAACACGCAGCGGATTCCAACCTTACAGACCTGAAGAAAACCGAACATCGTTGTCGGCTCCATCGACGGCGCCGCCTACACCAAATCCGTATGGTCTTGATCCGACGGCTGCTGCAGCATATTCACCGTATCACGCTGCCGCAGCTGCTGCTGCGGCTGCGGCTGCCGCTTTTTATCCACCGCATTTACAACACGCTTATAGGTACTTTCAGTTGCCCTTACAGTTAATTCTAAATTTGAAATAATCTTACATATTCTCCAAGATTTGTCGAGTAGAGTAGGACAAAAAAAAATTAAGAATAATACATTTTGTCATTTTTTTCTCCAAATATTATTAAGAACTTTTAATTTATGGTCAGTTTGTGGCTAGTCGAGTGTAGTTGCATTTTTCGTTTGCTCTCAACATTAATTCCCCATGTTAAAAAATAAATTTAAACTATTTTTATGTAGGCCTATCTTCCTTGTGCAACCATTCGAGCCATTGAGATGAAATTTCACGAATCTGTTCTACAATAGAAAAATTAAAAAATGAAATTTTAATATTTCATTAGTCGTCGAATGATGAACCGAAGGAGTAATGATATAAATAAAAAATACTATATTAAATAAAAATTATTAAAATTCCACTTAATTCAATTTTTCTGCCACGAACTGTATATTTCTGAAAAACTTTTTGAACTTTTTTATCAGCCTTTGGTATAAAAAAATTAAAACATTTAAAACTCAATTTTATTATAATTTTCCCGACGTGTGAAAAAAATTCAATGATCACATAACTTCTTTAAGTAATGTTATATAACATGGCCTGCAAAGTGCCAGCCTTAAATTTTCGAAATTAAAGATAGGTGTAGTGTGCTTTCAAGTCCGTTCTACTTCATATCAAGAATTGCGAAAAAGAAAATTTCATATCACCGAAATTAGTGCTTCTATCTACATTATTTCCTATTGCTTTAATTTTATTATAAGCTTTTATTCTACTAACTACCGCGATTTTAAAATAACCAATATTGCAGCTAAACTTCGGCAACAAAATAATATTTATTTCGAATGAAGTTAAAGCCAAAAAAATAAAAGCTTATCTTTTAAAAACTCGTTTTTAAAGTGAACTCATTTATTTTCTAATAGATTGGAAGAACAGTTATACTTGGAAAGATGTGGTGTTCCCATGTTTCCACCTTCTCCTTACGCTTCGCCCTTGTATGGTATGATGCCCACTGCCTTAGGTCTCGTTTCACCTGCGATTCACGAAAGGTAAGAATTTTAAAAATATGAGTACCTTAATTTATCAAAGCGAATATCTATCATGAATTGACACTTTTTTTAGATTAAAATTAGAAGAGGAACAACGACATCGAGAATCGCTTGAGCGAGAACGTGAACGTAATGAACGAGAAAAAAGAGAAAAAAATAAAAAAAGTCCTAGAGCCTCGCCATCTCATAGTCATCTTCCAGATCCTTCAGGTATATATTGAAAATTTTTCGTATTATTTCATTCCTAATTAAGATAGTATAAATTTTTGATGATATCGTTCGTTTTAATTTAAATCAAGTAATATTGTATTTTGTCTCGTAAAATTTAGAAAAGGTAAAGTCAGTCAGTTATGAGAAGGCTTTTAAAAGTTATGGTTTTCCCTCTCAGTGCAACCTTTTTCTTCAATTCAAATCAATCATTTACTCAAAAATTTGAAATTAAATAAATTTAGTATTATTTTGAAAGTTGAAGACTATTTACACTTGTAATATAGTGAAAATTGGTGGAAAAATTCATTAAGAAATGGTCGCCTATCCTCTGAATTCACACCTTGCTGGGAACTTGCTTTAAACTGTTAGAGGCTCCTCCTGGTAACAGATACCTCACTCATCTCCGAAGGCTTTTCGCCCGCCCTCTACCCATATAGACTTGATCCTTCACCCCTTGTTGTTAGCTTGTGGTTGATGGTACGCTCTGCGAGGAGAATCTGATTATTAGCAAGTTAAGATGATTCTTTGAACTCGGTAATGTTTCGTAAATTTTTCATTATGTTTTGGAGGAGAAATGCGTAAAATTAATATTTATGATGAGTTTTTGCGAGTAAATTACATTTTGTGATATGTTTTCTCCAAAACTTCATGTTAAATCTACTAAAATTTTGTAGGTGTGCAGGAAAATTCGAAAACATTTTTTTCAGATTAATTAACCGCTAAAAATGAAAATAGAGAAAAATTAGTTTTGCGCTGGTACAAGGACGACAAGAGAAAAAATATAGTGGAAAGTAAAGGAAAAGAAGCGACGGTGTGAAGAAAGGAATATGTTCTGTAAAAGTTAAGAGAACAGCTTTGAAGATCCAAGGCTAAAAAATTTTTGAATTACGAAACACACTTTCATTCCGAAAACTTATTTGCTCTAATTTTAGAGACACCACATTTCCTAATCGATCCGTTTGGAGGGTGAGGAACCCATAACACCGAACAAGGAAATTAATAGTAAATTTCAAACCAAATATGCCTATTCCCACTAGAGTAACATATTTGTGAAATACTTGATGCTAGCATATGGTTTGTTTCAGCTAGGAAGGCGCCAATAACGGTGTCATCCAGCATGGTCAACCATCAAACGCCGCCGCCGCCGTCACTTTCGTTGTCATCCTCTAAACTGCCTCAGTCATCTCCCACGTCTGCGAACCAGTTACCATCGACCGTCAACGTTGTACCATTTATACGGCCTTTCGAAGACAATTACACTTCGTCACCTTCCAAAGTCAAAAATTCGTTCCTATCGTCGCTGTCCGACACAATTTCGTCGCAGTCGACCCTCACGTGTGCCTCCCAGCAAAATATGGGCGCAGCAGTCGCCACTGTGGCTAGCTCACCGTCCCCATTTGCACCCATGCCGGCCACCAAACTTTCGAATCCGTTCGAATGCTTCGCGGCGCCCAAAACTCCAGATAGCGGTCTGGTGGTCGACCCTCCCTCCGCTCACTTATCATCTTCGCAAACCGCAACTTGCTCGTTTCTGAGTGGCGGTGGCGGTCCAGCCACAACTCCCGAATTAACTTCGTTTCCGTCCGCCAGCTCAAATTCGGCGTCCAACAGTCCGTCGTTTAAGCCTTTTCCATCGTATCCTTACGATCTGATCCAATATCCGCCGTTCAAAAATCATATGCTCGCTCCGGTTGCCGGCGCGGGCGGCTCCGCATTATCACCGCCTCCAGCTAAAAAGGCGAGACAATCGTCGTCGTCGATGACGAATTCGGCGATGGTGTGCGGCGAAAACGCTTCTTCCAAAGAGACTCACGTCGGTCGAATGTCTTCTTCGAAGGGCAATCGTACGTCCGGTGGCAGCAAATCCCGTGCGAAAAACGCGAAGTCGTCTACTGCTGCTGCCGTTGCCGTTGCCGAGAAGAAATTTTCTTCATCCGCGTCGTCGTCGTCGTCGACAACTTCGTCATCGTCTATCATTTGCGATATGAATTCAACACCGTTAAATCTGTCGACGAGCGTTAATTGCGAGACAGCCGTCGAGAAGCAGTCACCTAGTGACGTTGAAACGACCGCCTCGACGACGTTCGATGTCAATAATGACGTCGGCGTCATTGCCGCAGCCACCAAAGACGAAACGTCTACAGCGTATTCCGTCGTCGCCGAAGTAAACTGACATTACCATTTTCTCCCATGAGTAAGCATCGCCGTACATACAGTGTAGTGTATTTAACGTCGCTTAGTAGGGCTTCTTACCACTCCAGCTCGCCGAAAATCGATCTGTTTCGGCTTATTTGTGGTCAAAACTTAAAACAGGACCGAATTCCTAATGAATGGTCGTAAGACATCCCGAAAAACTTCCTTGTCTGTATTTGCAGCTTCTTTCCTGGGAAATTGAGAACCTAAAATGACACTTGATTACCGCGTCAAATTTACGGTCCGAGCACTTGGGACTTATATATTCAACGGAGTTGGAATAAAATTCATCTCATGATATAGAATGATGAATTTGAGCTGAAGTGGCTTTATCATTCTTAAAATAGTCAATTTTTATTCGGTATATGAATGAGCAGGGTGGAAGCTCAAAAATTATTTACTAAAGATCTCACTCAAAAAATGGGTCAATAAAAGAAGTGATCTGAATTTCAAGCTCAGAAACTTGATATTAATTCTAAGCCATCAGTATTCGTCGTAAAGGCTAAAGTGATGGTCTAGTGTTTGTTGAATAAGTGAATTCGAAGAATATCTTTGAAATATTTATGAATTACAGAATACATATGTACTTTTTAATACCATACGAGGGGGTTCATAGTTTTATTTTAAGAGGGGATCTGCACGTCTCTTCGGACACCCTTCTTCTACTCACCCCGACAAAAACTACTTTTATGTTAATTTTTTTTTTTTTTTTTTTTCGGCTAAGGGTATTTAACCTGGACATTCTCTCCCTCCCCCTTATCTGCGCCCTTGATGCCATAACAAAATTTAAAAGTACCTATGTTTAGTGCCAGTGAAGCTAATTGAATATTTTAGCTAGCTAGATTGGCAAAATACTCCTACTCTGTGCCGGATTTTTTAATTTTATTATGGGTCACACTTTGTTGGAGTTTGTCCTTGTGGAACTCAAATCAGTCAGCTCATTGTTTTCTGCTGCGGATTTCTGTTTAATGGTCTTTTAGGTGATCAGCGCTGATAGATTTTGGAAATAATCTTCAACTTTTTTATCAGTTTTTGTCAGGATCGGGATTTTTAGTAAAAATGAACTCGAGAAAGTGGACTAAAACGTGACTAATTTTCACAATTCCTCTTATTTCGTGTGAAAGGTTACTTGATATGTATGAAGATTGTGAACTATAGGCTAAAACAGCGTTATTTAATGGGTATAATGAGGCAGTTACTCTGGATAATAGCGCGATATACTCTATTTTCTTTGTAGAGCAATATTAGACTTGTCCATAGTTAAAAACCATAAAATAGATCTGAAATTTTCAAAATTTTTTCATAATTATTTGTGTTGATATTTTATTGCAGCTTCGAAACGAAAACGATGCGAACATATGAAATTTTGAAAATAAAGATCTCGTTCAGATCTATCTAAAATATTGAAAATTTTATGTCGAGTTCCCTTTTCCAAGTTGGCAGAATATTTTGTCGAAAATCTTGCTAAAATTGTTGTAACCGCTGAGTATCTTGGCATACAAATAGCTGAAGGGATAAAAATTCGATATACGACGACTTTCAACTGATTTCGACTACGCTCCTAGGTCAGCCAGTGGAATTTCTGTATTTTTTATGGTATTCAACAATGGAATGAAACCGGAGAGAAGAAATTTGGGATTGGGTAAAAAATATACGGGTTCCCCAAAAAATTGAAAATTGTATCGTGTTAAGGTGCGGTATCCATGATTTATTTATGGGAGAGGTTTTATAATATTAGAGAAGCCAATTTCGCGAACAGAGCGAGCGAAAAAACTTTTGGATGAATTTTAGTGGATATATCTTGCATAAAACTATTTATTTTTCTCTTCCTTTTTTTTTCTATTTTTTTTAGAATGTCTGGCCTGGAAAGAATCCCTCCTTCTCCTTTCTCGCAAGGCTTGGGAGTTTTTCGTGACGAATAATATTTGTACTTTTGATTTTTCTCATAAATTTTGTAGTTTTTTTTTTTTGTTTTCTTTTTGGTGATACAGTCTTGCCGTACGTCCGATTGATTAATTACGCCGAAAAAAATCGCCGCAAACCCAAATCAGAATTTCAAGCAACCACAAAATGATAGTAAACGTTGAAATTCTCTTTACTCAGATTTGAATTTGTTGCAGTTTTTGATCGCTTTTGTAGTCTTAGAAACAAATGCCCGTTCAAATGGTGAGTGATTCGAATCGTTACCAATTTATCATTATATGTTTCTATATGAATTGAGAAATGATGAAATAACGAAGTGCAAATAGGAAACACCATTATTGTAGAAAATTAAACCCAAAATTGCCGATTTATACGATGAAACGGAGCGAGAAGTATGCGATTTTAAAACTGTGGTTCCGAAATTATCAGAGTTTGTCCTGGGTTTCCTTTCGAAAATTATATTTATCTCATTGGTATGTAACATCGTATAAGGAACAAGTAAAATATTACCCAACACCATTAAAAAAACATAAGAAAATCCGAAAAAATCTTAAAATACCTAGAAAATCCATTTTTACTCGTACATAATCTATCCAGATTGGACAAAATCCATTTCTAAATTTTGTTTCATGCCATCGTACATTGTAATCATTGTAGAACGCATGTACATATTGGACTTTGAATAAAGGTGTTTCTGGACCTGAATTAAAAACTTGGTAAATGCTTTTACAGAATTGAATTAGGGAAAAGTTTTATTTTTTATAATTTGATTTCTGAATCCATTTTACCTGTTTGAGAAGATTATTGAAGATCCTAATTTTCACACTATACTTAGGTACCTGACTTATTATGTGAAACAAATTTTTTGAAGGTAATGAGAATCTCCGTAACCCTAGTATTTTCAGCTGGTATCCAGATGTAAAATTTGGTATTGATTTCTTGTAACAGACCATAATTTTCGTAGATTTTATTTCGTACTTCATTCATGGTTTTTCTGTTTTATAATACTTCGTGGTAACCAATTTTCATAATTTTAAATTGTGTACCTAAAAACATTTTGTATTCATGCTTACATATACGTATTTATGAAACTGCATTCAGAGATGCAGATATTTCACGACTATTTCTGGTTTAATAAATAATTACAATGTAGTCTCGCACAGTTTTCTAGTTCCTGTGCTTACACCCTACTCACTGATATGAAACAAATCCATCGTCCTTGTTGAGTTTTCCCATATGGTTATATCAATTTTTCAGACAGGGCCTTTCCTGAGCCAAAATTTCCTGAAACCAAAGTCTATTGATGTGTGGACATCGTCAACAGTAAGGGCTAAATAAGAATTACGATCATCAGATTCGCGTAACCGTAACTCTTACAATCGTAACTATGAGTGGTGTGTAATACATGATATGTAGATGTGTGACTTTTTTTTATTGTTTTCTCTTCATTTCACAGGTCCCATATATGATGAGGAACAAAGTTCATGTTTCTTCTTTTTTTTTTTTTCACCTATAGGAATAATATTTTATTGTGATTACCAAAAGAAAGAAATTGATTTTGTTCATGATTTTGGTTTTAAATTTGAATTTGCTTACTGTTGTGATAGTTTTTTCATGGTTGTTCTACACAGTATGTGATATGAAGATTGGAAATTGATAGTGTTGTTGAAAAAAACTTTGTAAATGATTTTATGTTCCTATATTTCGCTAATCCTGAAATTTTGAAAATTTGTTATTTCCGGAACAATTTTACTAAATTGAAAAGTTTTTAAAAGATTGTAATTCTCACATTATAGTAATTTGTCTGATTATGTGGAATAAATTCCAGTAAATGTAATAGGTATCTCCTAGACCATATCATCTTCATTAATTTCCAAGGGTGAAATTTTATCTTGACTTTTGGTGAGAGACCACTTTTTTAAATTTTGTTCTGCATTTTGTCTTTCACTTTCTTGTATTATAATATGTGGTAGGAAGAGAATCTTATAAAACGCATTGAAAAAGAATTTTCTTCAAAAAAAAAAAAAAAAACATTATGAGATAGATTTTATTACGAATACACACATGGCGTTAATTTAAGCGTGAATTATAAATTCGAAATTAACTACAACGCGATACGTTTCGATAATTCGAAATTTCAGTGTTGGAACCTCCTCGTTATAAATGTCAGTGCGTGTACTTTAAATGTCAGAACTTCGTGAAGTGTTAGTTCGTCTTCTTGAAGCAGGATCATAAAGAAAGTATTTCAGAAGGAATATTAATACGTTTGGACGTTTTATTGGTTGAACTGGAGTGGTGAATTTTCATCCTCAGCCTTATCATTTCGAAATCGAATTGTATTTAGCACAATGAATGAAAAATTATCATTTAATTCTGATAAATCCCATCCTATATCCGATGATGGGATATAGCGTTTATATTTGTGTTAATGATCTATTAATGAATAGAGCATCAGTAGACCTGAAGTGTATTCTGTATTCAGCACCAATTGCCCTCGGAATGTTGTGCATTAGTATTTTTGATGTTTAATCGTTGAATTTTAATCAAAGTTAGCAATGTTTTCCGCATTCTATTCACTTTCATGAGAGTAATATGTGCTGAAAGAGACATTCGTTTTAATTCAGTGTCGAGAAGAGGGTTTGTTGTGCCATCCCTGGAGAAGAGTTGAAGAATCGAATTTTAAAATACCTTTCGTCAATAGTCAGGAACTGTAGATTTTATGTGAATTTCACCTAAATCTCGAATGTTAGCTGCTTTTAGGGAATATTATGTCAAATTTTGGTTTAATGAAAATAATAAAAACCCGGAACTTCGCTGGAAAAATTACAGAAATTATAAATTTTGGACTTGTTTTCTAGAAATTATAAATTTTGGACTTGTTTTCTTTAAATTTTAGATAAAATTCGTTGAAAATTCTTAAACGTCCGAGAGTTACGTGAAATTCTCACGAAATCTTTCAGTCTGAGTATCGGCCCTGAGCACCTCTCCAATCGTCAGTACTTATGTATGGGTTCCCTGTGAGCATTTCTCAATTTTATCTTGACGTGCTCTGAACTTCTCTGTGTGCAACTTCCAGTATGTAATCCGAAAATAATATATCCGTAACCCATTGTAATGTTACAGAATTGGTTAATTTCCAATTATAAACTGTTTCACGTTGGCCAACTAAACGACGCGCTTCTCGAAATATTAATCGAAGATGCGATTTCAACGACAGCGACCAGTTACCTTTTTTATGTATTCAACTGAAAGTTGATCATTCATTCAACAAAGGTAAATGTTTTTTCATCGTTCGGATATCGGTAACATAATGTAGAATTAGTTAGTAAAAAGTACAGCAATTAATATTATATTACCGTATCCAGGTAGAATTGCAGTCATTTTTAAAACTGATTATACTTTGCCACTATTACAAGAAACATTTTGCCTTAGTGTAGTGTGGAGCAAATTTATTGAATATAAATTTTTTAATGACGATAGCCCAATCGTACTCTCTTAATTATGCATCTATAAAACTGTCCAGGTCGTACCTGTGGGAGGACAAAGGGACCCTTTTTTTTGCTTATTACTTTCAAAATTAAAAAAAAATTTCAGTGTTAAATATGCGACAGTAGGTTCTATAGATGCTAAATTTCTCAAATTTTCAAAAGTGACGAACAAAAGAGAAAACAAATTATCAAATTTACCCTCTTGAAGAAATCTTGGCTTCGCCCCTGAATACGCCTTACTGCCGGAGTTGAAACAATATTTTAAGAAACAAAAACAACAGAAACGAAAAAAAAAATTCGGAAAAAGAAAACAACCGAACTGCTAATGAAATTAGACGTTTTATCTCAATAAAATTAGGGAGAAGGGTTTTTCTTCGAAATTCGGTAGTTTGAAGTGCCTTTTTGAACATATGAAAAATCCCCCAAAATCTGATCGCGGCTTCACCTATAATAATCCACTTTTTGTGCCTGCAATGGGTTTTTAGTGATATATTCTCTTCCTAATAATATTACGAAAAAACTGTTCTAACGAACAATGTAGTGAATAAAATTTTCTACGAAAAGATTATCCTGACGTTATTTCATAAATGCCATAGAAAGCCCAGAAAATGACGCCGAAGCTTGCACATACCACTACTGAAGTCATCCTTTATACTTACTGTACCAGTATATCCTGTCAAGATGATAGTCTACAATATAATATTATACATATAAGTAGAAAACTTCTTTATTTTTGTGTGTATGTACGTTTATTTTTAACATCGTAATTTCAAAACTGCCGGAAATGAACTGAAATTTTCTGTGCATATTTGTGTTTTCCCAAGAAAAGTTGTAAGCGATCTCGAAAGTCTCTAGGCGCCAACAATTTTCATACATATAAATATTAAAAAAAATTTTATTTAGAAATAATTATGTTTTTTGTGACATTTTTACTAAAATTTCTTTGGTCTAAACTGTCTAAAAAATCAACAACTCTGCCCTCAGCAATAAATAAAAACTTCCAAAAAACCTTCCTCGAGACAATACAAATATGCTCATAAAATTTTAGCTTGTTATTTTAAGTGGTTCTGAAGTGATGGTGTTGCAAATAAATGTACACCCACCTTCGCGTACAAAAATGAAAAATTTTCTATTTGCACGTACTATGTATATGTATATCATGGGACTACAATCTTGACTGAGTATATTGTTGTAGTAAATATAAGGGATACTTGGCCTTATCTAACTTACGGTACAACTTTAGTAGTAATATATGCAAAATTCGAAATCATTTTGCGGGCTTTCTATGACATTTACGAAATAACTTCAAGCTACAATTTTTGGAGAAAATTTTGTTTACCATAAGGAGTACAAAGTATCATTTGTATTCCCCCCCCCAAAAAAAAAAAAAAAAAAAAAAAAAAAAAAAACGAATAAATAAAAATAATGGTTCATAAACAAAACTAATGCATGCGTTATTATTAGGTAGGTAACATGTTCTAAAATTTTATATGTGACCATAAGAATAAGAAATATCATATTTTTAATGGACTACTAAAAAAGAAGGTTATCAATTTTATCTGTAAGTATATATGTTACGGGCAATGATGTGAATGCCCACACATAGCTGGCATTCACGTTATTACCTATTTCATTTTGGGCAATGTTATTAATTTTGAAGATATTCATCCGTATTATCTGAGGTGAAACTGAACTGAGGCATGGTTCAGCTAAGACTAAAAATCCTGGTGTAATCTTCTCTCTATAGAAAAAATTAGAAAATATGTGCTTTAAGAACAGTAAAAAAATAACTGGACCTATTTTTATATGAGGAAAAGATGACAAGACCATGACCGCCCAAAAATTTTATTGTAGCTTTACCTTTGGGCTAGTCATATTTGGCGTTGACTGTTCAAAAATTGGACTGAAATAAATTTACAGGTGAAGATCTATTTAAGGCAAAGTTAGGTGAGGTGAATTATTATTTTTTAAATAAAAAAAAGCATACAATAAATTATTTTTTATTTAAAAAACAACAACGCACACTACTTACCTACCAACTAAACATGGAGGTATAAAATAAATTCCTTTTATGTCAGAAATAATTGTCCCACGAATGGCCATTAACAAGAATGACCTGACTAATTTGGACATTCACTTTATTCAAGGAAAACAGTACAATCCCTTAAACTCGTCCAAAAGTTTTATCCCAGTTTCGTTTTTTCTTGAATATTTTGAACTGTTGACGGGATTTAATTATTAGTACCCTTTCATTCCACTAACGCCGCTGCCGCAAAGATTTTTTATGTTTTTTGGTTTCTTGATTTTTCAACTTTATCCTCCTCCTGACTTGAACAAAAACCGTTCCTAAGCCCGCCCCTGATTCTAATTTATCCAAATAAGAGTCTGTTTTTGTTCTTACTTGACTAGATTAACGGACAAAATGTGAAATCTAGCATTTCATGAAATGCCTCAGTAGGTACAAATTTTTATGATATTGATACATTGAAAAGCGAGCGCAAATCGGAAAAATTAGTTAACACAGCCCATGAATTGTGAATGTAACACTGATTCCATGAAAACTGAATTTCTCGTTTGCAGCAAAAACACTGATATTCGCGTTCTCGTGCACCACCCTAATACTTCCTACGAAAGTTACAACAGTTCAACTGGATTTTGCTGGAGTATAAGGGGTGCAATGCACCCCCACGAATGTGTCTTGCAACGCCTGAGAAAATTTCAAGAAAAAAAGTTTTCTGTCTTCCTTTTTCATTCCCCATTTAAATCACGGAGCAAGGTGCTTTATAAAGAATTGTAATAATAATTAGAAAAGTGTTACGTACCTAAACATCCAACTGTAGGTTTATTTTATTTTCCAAAAAAAAAAAAAAAGAAAAAAAATACTTAGTGACACAGAGGTAAACTATTCAACTACATTTGAGTAGTTTCCGCTTTTCAATTGTTGAATCCATCTTGTAAGAGTCGAATAGCACCCATTAGTGTCAATCCGGTGTCGACAATGCCCTGAAAATAAAACAAACCTACTATTATCGAATAATTATTGATTAGTAATTGGTTCTTCCAATAAGTTTCTTATCACCTATAGGTGGAGATTTCTGTCAGATACCTGTTGGCATTTAAGAGCTATGTGGTGCACTAGTATCATGTTCGCTGTTTTGTTTATCAAGTTAACTTGTTATTGAATACTATTTTTGTGTATAATTGCGAGTGGAGTAAGCAAAAAAATTTTTTGACCTGCAGGGATAAAATTAAGATTGATCCATAATTTCATCCTACATATGTACATGACAAATTAATACGTATGTGAGTTAAATTTAAACAAAATGTGCGAATAAAACTGTGCGATTCGCCTACTTCTGTCAACGTTCAAATACCTGAATGATTCGAAATAGAATGTACAAATTTGTATTTACTAATAAACACGTTATTATGATACGTTCATTTTCATAATTTTCCAAATAAACAGTATCTTTCTTCGTTAAAGATTTGTTCATAATTTTTGCATTTCAATTTCTTTTTCTTTTTTTTTGGGGGGGGGGGCAAAGTGTAATACTGGTAGTTCGATGTATGAAAAAAGGTGAGCACCGTTCGGAAAAATTCCAAAACGCCACCTCTGTTCGCCACCTCAAACCTTTCCGCATATAACTTCTTAACTTCTGAAGCATACTGCCATCTGGTATGAAATTTGTTGACATTTGTCGATTATTCTCTTTTACAGAATTGAGCGAAGCAATTTCGTTTATACGTTGTGCATCGAGCAGCTAGTTAGTGAACGTGAACATTCGCGAATTACCCGACCGGAAAAATTACGTGTACTCCATGCGATTTCTGAATGGCAGGCGAATCGGAAACTAAAAAATCTGCTATCGAGAATTTTCGTGCGACTATCATCACAAATTTTCATTTCATCTGCGATGAACGGCGGCGGCCAGACGACGAAGTTAAATCGAAAAATATTTTCCTTCATAAAATGATTTCTGTCTTATGTACTTGTGATATAATTATACCCACTACGTTATGCGTATATGTGCTGCGGCTGCGTTGCGAATTTCTTATTATCATTTGTCAATTGATTGTTGAAAAAAAAGGTAGACCGCCCCAAATTCAGATGTAATTTTTCTATTTTGTCAAATGTGTCTTTTTTTTTTTTTTCTATTTTTTCAACGCATTGACTACGTTTTAGTAGAAACGAGCAAAAAATTCATGTCTCTCGGAAGCTGTTCTTCCATTTTCATTTCTTTGTACCTTTTTTTGTGGCATGGGGATTCGCAATGTATGGCTTAGTTTTCCATTATTATTGTGGCCATTTTCTCCCTTATCTGTCATGTTACCTTCTTACTTTTTTTTATTTCTTTTTTTTTTTTTTTTCCTAATTTTTTATTTGCTTTTATATTATCGAGTTAATGGGCCGTTGCAAAGGATTTTTTGCTGTTAAAAGTGTCGTCGCTAGTTGTGATTATCAAGACTGCGAAAAGCATTTTTGAGATCCGCGTTTCGTACTGGCGGGCGATTTTCATCTGCAGACATTTCTCGTGCTGGATTCGTTCGTTACAATATGTCTGCATTTTGTGCTGAACTATATTACTTACCTATATGTATATGAGTGTGGCGAAAATTTGCGTCAACATTTTCAACCCGATTATATTGTCTGTGCTGCAAAAACGGGCAGATTGAAAACGTTTCGGCTGATTTCGTTACTGTGCTACCGTCTTCCTCTGTCGGTCATCCTTTCTTCGTAGCCACGCTCATTTTTTTAGCCGAACAAAACGAAACGACTACCCTATAGTGAATGAATTTCTAATCACGAGCGTACCTTCTTCCTTTTTCTTTTTTTCCCCTCTTACACGAGAATCTGGTTAAGAAGTTCCTAATAAATCGGTTTATTTTTACTTCTTTTTCTTTCTTTCTCTCTTTCCCCGTCACCTTCTTCGACGATCTATTTCTCTTGTCTGCTATAATGATATTACGAGTAATTATTGTAACTATTCGCTGTGCATTTTAAATTCATCGTTGATTATATAACTTTAATTATTGTAATACTTTCTTCCCCTCCGTTTCCCCTAACTCTAGCGTGTAGATTGTTTTTACTTCTTATTTGGTACGTATATTATATATTAATTTCGTTGAACTAAAAAAAAAAAAAATACAGGATTTATTTATTGAGAATTCGAAAAATGAATTTTTTCTTGTAAAAACGTTATTTCGTCGCCTTTTTTTTTTTTTTTTTTTTTTTTTTGTTTTTCAGTGACAATGTTTTGTGATCAGTTTCTATTTTAAAATACGTGTACTTATTTCAATAGTTTGTTACTGTTTGATTATATCACATTTTTCATCAGCGATTCTGAATTTTTTGTGTAAGTATTGAAAATATCGTTCTAAATTTATGGTGAAACATTTTTCGTTTTTAAATTTTTACCAGCTGTAGCCCGCGGGCTCCGCCTCCACGTAGCAATTTGTTTTCAGACTTATAATTCTCTGAAGAGAAGACCTCAGTGAGTAAGAGAGATAGAGCTCTTTTTGACGGAAAACATCTTTCAAAGAGAGGTACCTCATAAAAAAAAAGTAACATCCAAAATTATGACGTCATCAGCCGTTTCAGAAATTGACAAAATACTACCTATCTATCTAAATAAAATAGGCCAAAATGAATAAATAGATAATATTAAATAAATATATAGCTTTATTACATGTTGATATGAATACGGTGGAATAGAAGGCGATGGGTGTTATCTCAGAGGCAGCTGAAGTGGCTGGTGGCGTCATAAGTTTGGACTTGAAAATTTTACGGGCATTGTCAGGCCCAAATGCAAGAACGATACTTACGTATCAACATAGTGACTTACGAATTACTTAAGTAGCGTTCTTGCATTCGGGCCTCGGTGGTTTAAGTGGCATCCAGTTGATGCACTGAGGGAGACTACAGACTTCCACTCAGGGTTAAAACCTTCCGTGGGACAACCCACTTGCAAAACGTAACCACATCCTTTACATAAAATGGCTCCTTTCTCTCCCTCACTCGGCCCTGTTTTCTTCCCTTTCCCTTATTTAATCTTCAAATTTCTTATTTGACTGGGTGATGCGTACAGTTATATACCCAAGGTATATAGACTACTTCGTTACTAGGTACGCTGGAACAGTTCGTTAGTGTGTTAGTGTGAGTAAAATGATGTCAGACGTAGGAAGCCAAATACGCAAAATATTTACCTCACGCTCAATCAGTTTTATGTGTGCTTTTGTGGGTCAGTTAAAAAAGAATTGTCTCTTCCCTTTTTTAATGGCTATATACCTTTATAGCCTATTTCATATTACTCACTCTAACTGCGTAAACGTATGAGTATTTTCAAATTAGATTCAGTTACTTTTTGAGTTAAAGCTAGATTTAGCTACATAGTAGTTCATAAGTATACCAAAAAAAGAATTAAATACCTTGCGGAAATCTGATTACATGCGGCCGAACAAAAAGAAGATGCATTTGTAGAAAATTGATACCTCCCTAAATGAACTCAAAATATTCGTTCGGTCTCTTCGAGGGCTAATGCTAATAGTTGAAAAATCGAATTGCATTTCACAGATAACGTGTACCTAAACCAGAAAAATTCATCTTACGGAGGGGTGTACTTACCGTTCCAAAATTATCTCCGCAGGCAGGGGCAGAAATGATCTCTATTTGTTCGTTGGCTTATTCTAGCGGTGGTGTATCGTTTAGAGGTTGAAAAATTTCGTCCAAATTGATCTATCTCACCGTTTAAGTACAAGATATTTGAATTTTTAACTGTGAAGTAAATTCTGTTCGAAAAAATTATGAATTGTGTCTCAAGAACTTACAATCGAAAAATATATGTTTTTGTTTTATTTATGTAGTGATCAAGTTTTTTATTTTAAATGAGAGTGCGAGCTAATGTTGATAAATTGTTGAAGAAAGCTTTCGATGATACGGTACTAAATTACTACTAGTTAAAACTTTCAAAAATAAGGAAATCATTTTTTTCAAAATTCTTCGCTATAATTGAACGAAGAATTCCAATTGTAATGTTCTTATTTCTCAAAACAATATCGCGTTCGCAGATATTATTTATTTTTATTTTTCCTTTTGTTTCTAATAAAAATGCAAAACTTGACTCATTTTCGAGAATAAATTAATTTTAAGATCGACATATTATGTTCACGTGTAGAAAACAATGAAGGAGTATAATTTGATATCTGATGGGATAATGTGTTTCAATTTTACCAGCCGAAGACTTCGTTTTCATTTGCGGCGGTGCTTCAGTTATTCAATAGAGTTTCTTAAAAATTCTTCGTGAATGTGGTTTTTACGGAGTAGTATAAGTTTGAGGAATTTGATTTGAAAATCGGAAAAAAATTATGTAGTTGCGTTTGATTGAAACTGGGGAAGTAACTTAATGAGGGCGCTAGAACCGATGCTAGAGGTTTCATCCTGTGAAAACATATAATGAAGACCAAAAGTTGTGAAAAATTAAGTGAAAGCAGCAAAATCAGACTTATTTATTTCATATGATTTTTAAATTACTTTAACGCACTGGCCTTTCCAGAATTTTTGACAGGTATTCCAAAAAATGAAAGAACAAATTTTCGTATTTTCTTAAATATTGTAATCCGTATTAATTAATTAGTAATAGCTGAATATTATTACGATCTTTCATGGATTTTTGAAAATCACTGTAAATACTACAATGCTTCAACGGAAATTCAATGAGTCAATTTTCGCTACTCTATAGCTCCATTTTTTTACAACTTTTTTTAGGCTATAGTATCTCGACGGTTGTTTTTGCCCTGTGAGACATCACAAGGGTTATGAATTTAGTGCGTTAGCACTTTTCTCCTAATAGAGCCTATTAAGAATAGATTACATGATTTTTCAAATCCGAATATTTCTGTGAAAATGAGCCACATTTATTAGGGAATTTTTTGGCACTTTGAACCTAATAGAGTATTATTGAACATTGTTTAGCTTTTTTGCGAACATTTTTAAGCATTTTTAAGCATTTTTAACTTCATTTTGATATTTTTAGGGAATTTTGAAGAAAAAATTTAAGAAATTTTTAAATATGATAGAAACTAAAAGTATATAATAAAAATAAAAATTTTATTAAAGAATTCAGAAAAAACACCTGATGTTCAGATTACAAATTCTATCAGATAACCGTCCCTTAGTTTGAGAATTTAGAAATAGATTTAATTATTTCTAGCATCAAGCTACAATAGGTTTTGAACTTTGATAGTTGGTTGAATTTGTTGTATTTGTTTTTTTTATTAGGAATTTTTTTTTTTTTCAATTAAACTAATTTTTTTATTTAAAATGATATCCATATTGTTTGGGCCTTTTAAGGCATTTTTCCTTTTTTTAAGAAATTTAAAAAGCATTTTCCAGTAAAACGAGGGAATTTTTTGAGCGCACCTTCAACATGTTTTTAGTGCTCTAAACTCACAACTTTAGACATCACCATCGTGTTCAGCATCCCCAAAATGCCAAAAACTCAATTTTCGTCAAAACACTCATATACAAAACTACCCCAATTTCCATAAAAATCTGAGAAAAAATCAAAGAAAACGTTAGTAAGCCCCATAGATTTGATGGAAAATTTTCAGAATTTTCTTCATCGTTTTTCTTATGGAATCTAGGTTTTTGGGACGTCGAACATAATAGTGATGATCTTATTATTATGCATGCGGAAACCAGTAACAACCGAGATATCGAAGTCTTACTATCTTGTTAAACAAAAAAATTATTTTTGCAATATGTGCACGAAATGCTGTATTTCGAACCAATATCTAATGAAAGTGGCCAATTTCATCACTCTTACTTACCACTCATTTTTTGCATTCCTTCATTTCTTTTTTTTACTCCTTAGTTTCTTTTTCTCACTTCTTTATTCTTTTTCTCGAATCTCAGTTTATTTTATCATGGGCTTCTTTTTTATTTAATTAATAATTTAATTTTTACCCAGTTTATTAAAATTATCCGTTTCATGAGAAAAGGAACCATTTCTCCAGTTTGACATAGGTGTGTATATATATGTATATATACCTTCATGCATATAATTATAGTATATGAATTTGATAATAAATATATATGTATAGGGTGTCCTAGTTTTTCTTCCTATCCTGCAAGGGTATGATTAAACTTGTTCAGACAAAAAACAAAGTTCTCTTCAAATATGCTCTGCCTTCAAAATTTGCCGTCTTGAAGGCTAGTGATAAAAGATGAAAAAGGAAATGTGGAATACCTTGTTATAAGAAAGTATTCTCACCAGAAAATAAATTCAACAAAATTTAAGCATTTTCAGCCACTTCGAATTTAACATATGGGTAAGCCAAAACCAAGGCAAACACTGACAATTTTAGAGCCGGTTCGGACGGTTTTTATACTGACTTAATTACAAGCACACACACACACTTATGTACATATACATATGTAGATGTGTTGTAGAAATCACGTCATTTCTTATTTATTGCTAAAGCAACTGATAAGAAAAGACATAATGCATTCGTGTACTGGTCCGAGACATTACCGAGATCCTTATCTATTGTTTTATCATTGGCCAAACATTGCATCTTACTTACCTGTATGTGCAAGTAAGAGCATAGGAACATACAGTGTATATTATATACTGTTGAATATAATACGCCTGATAAAGAATGACGTTTGTACGAGATGTATAGCCCCCACAGGAAAATTTCATAAAAATTAAAAATTAAAACTAACTCCCATGAGTCTTGCTCATTCACCTTGATCGAGTCAAAATTTGACTCAATCGTCTGAAACAAAACAGAAAGTATGTGTGTAAAACAAGTTGCATAGCGCAAATTGAAAGGCAGTTCCACAAAAAAGTGTTTTCACAAAACTGCCTTTCAACGTGCGTTATGCAACTTGTATTACACATATTCGGTTTTTTTTCTTGTTTCAAATGTTCTTCAAGGTGGATAAGCAGAACTTCTCTTTTTTTTTTTTTTTAATTTGTCTTTTAATATTTTTTTACTGGCCTATAACTCGGCCAATTTTGAAGAGAGATCATACATGAAACGAACTTTTTTTCAATGTATATATCGTCCAAAATTTTGAAAAAATTATAAGAGGGATAGAGCTAAAATTTTCAATATAGATTATTCATTTATGACTTCATGTTGGTGCAAGTCTGACAAAAGTTTAGTGCCTATTAATTCGGTAATTTCTGAAAAAACTGAAGAAAAATTTGTGAAAAAAATATTCAGATAAAGCTGAAATTTTTATGAGAGGTCGTTATCATATAGGAACAGGTCTGAAATAAGTACCTATTAATAACTATTTTTTTTATAATTTCTTTACCTGAAACTAGCAATGAAAAATCGATAAATCAATATGTTTGTCAGATATCGATAACTATCGATATTATTTTACAATTTTTCCAAGTAACTGAAATCCAGGCTTTTTAATGTGTAAATATCTTGGCCCTTGATCCACAGTAGGGGAGAATTATGATCATAACTTATTCAAGTTATACTTTCATTTGTGTACTAGTTGACATGTAGGTGGTAGTTGTCTGCATGCACGGGATTTACTTTCAGATATTTTTATGTTTACACATCAATCTTTCGTGAGTGTAGCAGCGGAACTCACACTTTTTTCTTTTTTTGAATTATGGATGAAAATTGGCAAACTGGGTTTTCTAGCGAAGTACTGTAGCAATATAGTTTTTTTTTTACAACTTTCTAGTTACCAGCTTGAAAACTAGCTGCTGGTGTGAACTTCAAATAAAATTCTCATGTTTGTACCTCTAATGAGTAAGACCTGGTTCTAATTCACATTATACTTCATTTTTTTAAAACACGAACTGTAGTCCAAATATGTTTCTCAAAAATTATGGCATCGACGAGATGAATTTGTACTAATTTATGAAGAAAAATTGCTAATTTCTCAAACCTATAGGTGCGTACCTCTTCAAATTTGGACGCAAAATTCTTCTTACCTTTTCAACGATGAATAAATTTCAAAATAAAATTTAACACTGAATACGATTTTGTGAGTATTACCGATGAGAAATTTCCCATAAAGGCGTTACGACTGTCATTGATTTGTTTAAATCAGAAAAGTTGCATATACTTTCCTCAAAATTTCATGAAAATTTGTAAATAATATCCCCCCTTTTAAGTGTAGCGCAAAATGGGATAACTGTGTTGAGAAAATTAACAAAAAGAAAATTTTATAATTTAACAATTCATCCAAAATAATATAGATTTACCCAATTTTGAATTCAAATACAATAAAAATTTAAAATTGAAATAAAGTATTAGAAGTAGCGGCGTATCCAAGGGACTTCTTCCACTTAACCACCCCCCCCCCCAAATGAAACAAGAAAAAAAAAGATTATACAATAAAGGACTACGACGTTCAAATGGTGTTTTAATTTTTTATTCTTAACAATATTAACCCATTCAAATTTATGTAGATCAATGAGGAGCATAGGGATGGAGTAAAGCTGAAATTTATTATTTTTTTGAATAAATTATTCTTAGCCCCCTCTCCAGAAAAAATAGTGGATACGTGCACGATTAGTAAAAACAAAAAGTAGACTATAATCTGCAGTGTTCAAAATGGCAGTAGGTATTAATCTAAAATTAGAAACAATAGAAACAATTAACTAAAAAAAAAAAACAATCAGAAAATTAATACTTGCACCATAATATTTTGACATAATTATGTATTTTTGAAAAAAAAAAAAAAAAGAAAAGTATATGTATTCATTTCTTATTTACATAAAATTGAACAGTATCTGATACTTCAAATTAATATTACAGCTGAAAATAATAATTAAAAAGATACGCTTGAATAACGTAATTTATAATTTAGGTCCTTTAAATTGGAAAAGAATAATTATAATTACAATCACGGTGGTAATAGTGTTATGAAAGGCAAACAAAAAATATTTGTATGTACATATTCATTCGGCATACTTTTTCAAGCTTGGATTTTTTTTTTTTTTTTTCAAACTTGCATCCCAAGTTTATTTTGTACAGATTTTTTTTTTCCTGATAAATCGGTAAATAAAGTTGTTATACACATAAACGGTAATTATTTTTTCGTTATTGTCATCAATAATGTTTCGAAGAAAAATATAGAAAAATAAAAGCTTAGTAATAAATTCAACATTCTCACATATCTTAAGTATTATTTTGTTTACATAAATATTCACAGATGAAAAAAAAAATTGTAAATATAAAGCCTGACTAGAGCTGAAATTTAAAAGTTTAAATATTCTACCAGCGGAATATGTTTTCCTCTATTAAAGAAAAAAAAAGTCGTAATTATACAAAATATTTTCGAAGATTTTACAGATGACACCAATAATAGTTTAAAAAAATTAATATAAACAGTTACGTTGAACTTCATCAAATTATCACATATAACAATACCAAATAAATACAATGGCCTTTTTTTTTTCGAATTATGCGGGCAAAAAATTCTTAAAATTTACTCAATATGGAAGACTTTCAAAAACATAAAAAGTTAACGAGTGTGATTACTTTCTTTGGGACTGAAAAAAAAAAAAATCAGACTGCTGTCCACTTCATTTCAAAATTCTTATACTATCACTCCAATCGAAATCTATAAAACTTTTAAATAACATTAAATAATCATAACAAAATGCATGAAGGCTTAAAGTATATAAGCTCTATAAGTTACATTTTTTTTTTTTTTAATTTTTTGCAACGAATAAAAATTATAAATCTAAAGAAGAAAACTGAAGGAAAAATGTCGAAACAGAGTCTAAAAAATTGTTCGAGAAGTATTCATTGAACTTTTAAAGACTTATAGCACTCGAAACTTTTTTCAGCCTCCCAATGAGTAGTAAATTGCTCTAGGTACGTATGGGTACGTATTTTATTGGCTGAAAGGCTTTATAGTGCTAAAATATAATCGGTTAGCACTTTTGAATGCATATATTATTTTTATTAAATACACAAAAATTAGTTTTTGTCACCAATTACCATTGGAATATTATTGTTTCGAGTACATGATTTCCAAAAAACCAAAATAAATATAATTATACAATTTAAAATATCACAATGATATAATTAATAAACCTTTTGTCACCCTTAAAATCGATTAGTATGAATATCAAATTTGCAAAAAAAAAAAAAGAAAAAAGTAAGAGAAAAACTAATATTGCAACCAAAAAATAACTGATACGAAAAAATAACATTTAAAATCAAAGAATAAGTTAAAGCAAAAAAAAGAAGAAAAGAAAACCGAAAAAACAAAAAAGACCAGAAGAATACCTAAGTAAAAATAGAATAAAAATAAATGTCATAAAATAAAAGTTACGAATTACATTAGACGTGAAAGAAATTCTTAATTTATTTCGAAGTAAAATTAATTTATTAAATTTGTAATCATCTAAATTGGAATGAAAATTTTTGAATTTTTTTTTTTTTTCTTTCGTTTCTTTGGCACAACTTATTTTTTTAATAATCATATTAAAATTAACATTTTCGATCTCAAAAATCAATCTCGATAAGGTTTACAATAAGAGAATCTGTGATTCTTGTGCTGACTATATGAACCCGAATGAGAAAATCTTTTCAAGCATTTCTTACATTGGAATGGTTTTTCACCACTGTGCAATCGTTTGTGTTCGGTGAGGTGGTGTTTGTGTTTGAACGCTTTGGTACAGATATCACATTTATGCGGACGTTCACCTGTAAACACAACACAAATATTAATTTCATCGATTTTAATTGTTATAAATCTAATTATTTTATTCAAGACAAACATTGATTCATTTAAAATTGAATTTCAGTTCCTTCTTTTTTCTTTTTCCCCGAAGGGAAACTTTCAAGCTCTCAGCGGCAGTCCCTTATATATGCCCACTGATTTTTCAACATCCATTTTTTTAAATAATTTATGGTAAACTGCACATCTGTTCTAAATAAAATTATGCTGTTTTATTTCACAATTTGAAAACTAATTTTCATCAGAACCCTTTCCTTTTCCAGTACCTTGCGATAGAAGAGAAATAATTTCGTTGAAAATTCAAAAACCGATCATTCAAAAAAATTCACGTTTCCTTATTTGTAAGACATCAAAAATGGTGATTATTCGAAATGTAGAAATAAGTAGTGCATTCTATTCAGCAAAAACTGCAGAACACTTATGAAATTTTTTGAAAACTGGCTCAGCTATTCGAAAAATTACCGAACTAGTTCTTTGAAGAGACTGATATATTTGTCGGGGCACAGCTAGAAAAAAAACTTAAATTCGAAAAAGTGAGGTGCTTCCTGACCCGACTCGGCGAGTACGTTCCGATAAAATGTTACAATTATCTTCTAAAGATACGACAGCGTTTGCATCACATGCTGGGGCGTTTTATCGATTTTTTCTCATCGAAGAAGTTCTTTAAATAATGTTCCATTATGAGGTACACATTGTTAAGTAAGTTGTCCGTTTCGTTTTGGGTTTTTCTTACTTAGCAGAACTCTCACAGAATCGAAACCACAAGCCCGAATGCAAGAACGATACCCAAGTATCAACAGTGACTTAAGAATTACTTAGCTTTATATATTATTTTGTATAGGTATAATCGATAGTGGAAAAAATCTAAGAATTACTTAGGTATCGTTCTTACATTCGGTCCTTAAGAGTTGAATTGAGAGCTAAATTTTAACGGAATCAGTCGAAAACCTGTAACCTGAGTGGAGTACTTTTTCGATAAATAGAATACACACATCAAAGTTGCTTTAGTTCACTGAATACGTTTAGAAATTTTTATTTGAACAAAGGTCAAAACAGGGTATAAAAAATAAAAACACGAGCTAAAGCTGAAACTGATTTTTTTAGCATTCTTAAGTTTTCGATAACATTGGATAAAATATCTGAAAATGATAGAAAAATTGATTATCGAGCAGAAAGATTACCTTCCTTCGTCTGAGTTTAAAATTAAAAATAAGGGCAACAAATTTATTGTTCCACCAAGTCACAGAAAACGCAAAGATATAGTGTCAGATACAAGAATAACTACGTTTTCATGGTTTTACAAACATTAGTTCTTTATTTATTTTCAAAAAGTTGTATAACAGTAACTTAATGGTCACCCAAATACTCATATTTAGGCTTGACTGAAGCGCTCTGTTTTGAAAGGGCTTTTTCACAATAAAGTTTTATTTTCCCTAATTTCTATGGATAGGCAACCTTGCCTACCCGTTCTATTAGACAATAACTTTTTCGTTCAATTCCTGCACCAAGTTCAATGTAAGGTACCTATCAACAAATTTTTATGTTGATATTTTTTTATAATTCTTACAATTTTATTAATGCTTTTAAGTGTGTGTGAATATATTCTTTTAATAATTCATTATTACATATTAGAACATAAACTCACCTTTGATTTCGGAGTCAATCAAATTGTTGCTGTTCATCTTCGCTTTTTTGGTTGAGGTGACCACCGTTCGACAATCGACTGCGAAGATATCTTCGGCTGTTTTTAATTCGTCTTTCATTGATTCTAGAGTTTCATTCGAATGGGGGAACTCCTACAAAACAAATTGGGAAAAAAATTAAAATTTGTTCGAATAGGTAATTTCAATGAAAATTAAACTAAAACTATCAATAACTACGTTGAGAGCCGTAGAGAGGAAATTCGGGCCCGGGGGAAGAGAAAATTTATGAACTCCTAAAAAAAATGAAAACTGCATCTATGTTCAGGTGCAGTATCTAGAATTTATCTTTGAAAGGGGTTTTACAACATCGGGGAAGTTTATTTCGCGAGTGGAGCGACCGAAAAAACTTTTTGTTAGTTTTTCAGTAGATTTTCATGGAAAATCTACTTATTTCTCGGGTTTTTTTGTTTTAGAGAATTGCGGGCACCTAAAAATCATGGGACCTGGAGAATCCCCCTTTACCCCTCTCATTAGGTTCAGATATGTTCTTTTTGTGACGCAACAAATTCAAAATAGTTTGTGAAAAGTTGTGAGATTTGAGCGTTCTTTCAGTACTCGTGTGAGTGTGACGTCATTAAAATCATACGACGCGGTAGAAGCAAGAAAGGCTGTTTTTTCTCCCATTCCCGAAGTTTTGCATTGTTGAGGTTTCCATTCTTAAATATTTTAATCATTCCTTTGAAAAAAAAAAAAAGTTACTTTCAAATCGAAAGTGTGAGGTCACTAATTCATAGATATCGGATGACGACCCAACAATCAATAAAGACATCTTTTCTTGTAAATCGCCATACTAGGTATCTACTTTAAAGCGGATCAAATAGCTGCAACTCCTAAAAAAGTAAAAAATTGTGAGAACCATTCTGTTAGAGTTCTTCCTCTGGTTTAGATAAGATAGGGGAATTTATTTTTCGATTTTCTTTCAAGCTTCGGATTTTTTCAAAACGTGAATGTTGGGGTACGCCGCTACACGTTTTAATGAAATTTTCTGAAACTGAACAACAAGTGTGAGAAAACCGTAAAATCCGTTTTTCGATTTGTTTCTTTCATACGAAGATATAGGATCATAAAATTCTGAATAAAATGAACTTTTTGTCTGTCCATTAGCCAAATGCCAATAAAAAGTGATCACATTAAACTGTTTGTTCGTCTTGAGTTGATCTCAAAATTATATTTCTTCGGCAATGTGCAGGCATGTTCTCGGCGTGAATTAGGAGAAAAACTGAACTAATGCTAGCAGTTTTAAAAAATTGCATTAAAAAATGCACTTACTTACCATTAGAAAAGAAAACTGACAAAACTAACTACACCAATGCGATCAAGAAGAATAACTCTAACCAAATAGTCTTTACAATTTTTGCGATACGTTAACTTGTTTCGGAATTTTAAGTGAACACCCTGTATGTAACAACTAGGGCAGTGTTTTCGAAAAAAGGCGATACCGCCTTCTGGGGGTGGGGCGATGGAACCATCAAGGGGGTGGTGGTTCAAAGAACGTTGATTATTCCTAGGCGTCGAGTACCCAGTTCTTCTAAAAAAGAGGTAGGTACAGTAGGCCACATAAGTTTGGTAATCTTTCAACTAAAAAATTTCGTTTTGCTAACCTGTTTCCACGAATGGCTATCCGACGAATTAGGACTACAGCTGCCATTGTAGATAGGACTGCTGGAGGTGACTGGCGAATGGGAGTTACTCATGCAGACGATACGCTCCATGGAGAAGAAAATCGAATTCGAATTAGGAGTCACGACGTTGCGGTGATAAGGTAACAGGCGCTTTTCAGGCGTCAATGGCAGCGGTGGCGGCGGCGTCGTCGTCATCGTTGATGACGTCGTCGTTTGCGATGCGCCTCCTTCCAGCAGCGATGTCGACGGCTGCGCGGAGATCGGCACTAATGTTGTCGAAACGCAACATGGCGTCGTTTCACGAATATGCAACTGGTTATGGTAGTGGTGCTGCTGCTGCTGCTGTTGGTGGTGGTGGTGGTGGTGGTTGTGGTGGGAGTGCGTCGAAGACGGCGGCGATTTTTGCGACAAATTTACGGCGCCGCATTCGTCCGAGTCGTAGCGGTAGGGCGACGTGGCTGGACTAGAGGTCGACGACTTTTTGGTAGACAAATCCAGCGGCTGGTCCATGGAGACGGCGGCTGTAGCAGCGGCGACGGCCATCATCCGCGGCGACGAGTCTGGTGAGTAGAATTCGGCGTTTATACCGGCCGCAGAATAGGCTGGAGCGTACGGTATGTGCACGAAGCGACCTTCACGTCTGTCCCGGGCCCTATTGTTCTGGAACCACACCTGCACAACGCGTACAGAGAAACCGACTTTTTGTGAAATAATTTCCAACTCCTCGCGTTTGGGGCGCGGATTAAGGGTGTAAAATTGCTTCAGAATGACGAGTTGCTCTTCGGCGATCTGCGACCGGACCCGTACCTTACGGCCGTCAGCCACGCTTTCCGAATCCTAGTCAAATCAATAAATAATTAATTTAAAAATGCAGGACGGTAAAGAAGAGCGGACAGGATACGACATGCGCGTAAAATAATCAAATCTAACCCTACGCAGACCAAGTAGCGTTTATGACTACCTGGCTGCAAGACCACTCACATGGGAGAATCAAATTAACAAAAATTTGCGACTATTCCATAAACGAATAACTTAATCCAGAATCTCACGAATTTCGGCACTCTTACACATACAAATTTTCTTCTCTCCAAGATATTCACTGCTTCACCTTGCTGCACCCTTTCTTTCTTCGTTCTAGAAAAATTTCAATCCGAAAATTCCGCTCAATTTGAAGCTTCAGAAGCCTCTTTTCAACATGAAGAGTAGGCAAAATCGCGATAAAATATCTTCAGTTGAACATCATATCATTTATGAAACCAAATACCAGCATAAACTTTACAAACAGGATGTGCTTTTTTTTCTTTTTTTTTCCCCGTAATTTCACGTTACAGATTACGTCACTGATTCGCATATTTTCTTAAATAATTACATTTTAAAGAACTCTTTAAGAAGATTAATTCGGTATCGTCATATCTGATATAACGAAATTGTACTGCCCTAAAAATTTAAGTTTTTGGCAAGTTCTATCAAAAGTGAATTCTCAGTTCAAAACACTCAGGTTTTAGTTCAGGGCAAGTTCAGGTTCTGTAAAGGGCCAAAAACTCAAAACATTTATACTTCCGAATAGAACATAAAAATAAAAGTTTGGTTCAGACGGAAATGAAAAGACACAGGGCATGTGGTACAAATACAATCACATCTACAGAGGAGAATTTTTCATCGGAAACTATTCACTGAATCAAGCATGGAAGTTCAACACATTTTGAGAGCTACAGTTTTTTTCGAGTTCTACCATGACAAATAAAAACAGTCTCTGAAAAGAGAACCAAAAACAGAAGCGGCCCAATAATGTATTTCCCTACAGAACAATAACTTTTTATTGATAGAAATTACGTTTCAAATACATGGGCTTTCCGAAATGTACTTGAAGTTCCTTTTTGGTTTTCATGGAGCTCCAGCTCTCTACGCCCAACTTAAATAAATAATGTAAATAATGTAAGACAGTACACAAACCTCATCTTCGGTCATCATATACTCTCGCCCAGAACCATGCATCTCGTCGTCGCTGTCACTATTGGCTGCAGACATACCATTCATGGTCTCTTCGCGTCGATTACTAATGATGTCTTCCAGTTTGGCGGCTAAACCTTCATTTTTCTTGTTGTCGTCGCGAGCCGAACAGATGAACTTCTCGTGTTGTCGTAGTTCTTCGTATGAATGACAAATGCGTCCGCAGTACTTGCAGGCTCCGACAGCGGCGGCAGCGGCAGCAGTAGCAGATTCATGCGACTGTGATAGCTCATCGACGATGGCCGGCGATGGAACTTCGCTGGAGACACTCGGACAGCCGGAGCTACATGACGTCGACGACAGTTTAGGTATGCTAATGGGAAATGACAAATGCTGCAGCTGTAGCTGTTGCTGCTGTTGCTGCTTGGTAACAGAATCAGTTACAGTTTCCAAAATACGTTTTACTGCCTCCAAATCATTGCCTACACGTCGTTCTTCGAGGCTGGACGATGATGCTGCCACTGTTGCTGCCGCTGACACTACGGTTGTTGGTAACATTGTCGACGTCGACGACGAAGTCGATGACAATTTTTCGCATTCTAGCTCCTCGTCTTCGGTTTTGATTTCCTTTTTAATGGCGATAACGTCGCCACCATTTTCGGCAAACATAGATGCCATTTTCGCATCTTCAGCTGCGATCGCCGCCTCTTTGTTGTTGCTTTCGCGATTGACTGCAGCAGCGGCGGCCACATTGAATGGGGCAAATTGTTCGAGGAACTGGTTAAGATTTGACGAGAACGGATACGTTAGGTTTGGTTGATTGAGGCCAATACCGGCCGAAGTTAAGTAAAATGGACTCAAACTGTTGGGCACGGGGTAATTAGGCAGCAAAATTCCAGCACTATCCGGATACTTTTGTAGAATAGGTGTAAACACAACGTTGTTATTGTCGTTGCTAAGGTGATTACTATTGATGAGATTATTGTTATTATTATTATTATTATTATTATTATTATTATTATTGCTATTGTTATTACAACTATTATTATTATTATTATTGTTATGATTATTATTATTATTATTATTATGATTATTGTTGTTGTTGTTATTATTATTGTTGTTATTATTCAGATGGTGATTATTGTTCGTCGAACTTTTGATGTTATTGTTGTTGTTGATCGTATTATTATTGTTATTGGACAATTTTGACTTATTCGGACTGACACGACTACCAGCGTAATTAGTCGTTTGATGAGGTCCGTTTGGAACGGCCTTAGCGTCTGCATTTCTATTACGGTGGTTCACTTTTAAATTCATGATGAGGCATTTTTTGGACGTGTTATGACTGGAGTACGATCCAGAATGAGAGAAACGTTTACCGCAGTGCTCGCATTCAAATGGTTTTTCGCCGCTGTGAATACGAATGTGTTCCTGCAATGAAAAACAGGACATACAAATCAGTAAAAGCATGAGATCTAATCGCATCGAGACGCATAAAAGTCAAACAAATTAGATAAAAAACTGAATGTTTTAAAAAATACACTTTTATTATTTTATAAGAGTAATACACTTTCCATTGAAGTCCCATGTCCAAAACTCAGAAATAAACATAAAAAAATAACAATCATATCATGGTGGGGATTTGTTCTCACGACATCTCGGGTGCAAAGCAACTACTCTACCACTAAGCCGTAGTTGAAGTAGGGGACTATAGTTGAAGTTGACGAACTCGGGGATAAAAGGAAATAACTGTTGAAAAAGCAAGCACCCTGAAAAGTGATATTAAACAAACCTGATTAGAATTACGTCACGTCAGTTACATTTCATCGCGTTAGTAACTGCAATAAAAGGTTACGGAAAGAGGTAATTTTAAACGCGGGGTCTACCCATATGTAAATGAAAGGTTTTACGATTCATTTTTCATGGATTAGAATCTATATCTTCTACCATCATTATTTAATAATAAGTCAAATTGCTAGTTTTTTTTTTGTAAAAAAAATAGACCAAAATGGGTCAGTCAACAGATTTTTACGGATGAGGTCTCAAATTGAAGAGGATGACCTGAGGATGTGCTATAACCCATCGGCGGCACTACGAATCTTCAAATCAGATATATTTAATAAACTACAGTACCTGTTAAAAATTGGCGGATGGATTTTTATAACTGAGGTGTTAAACTGAAAAAGTTTACCTGAAGATGTGTCATGACTCATTTGAGTGTTATGTTTTTTTTTTAGTTTTTACTTCTCAGAACTGACATAAAATGCTAAAGGAAAATGAGAACCACCAACATTCAAAAGAACAGCTCCACAAAAAAATACGGAGAAAACTTTCGAACATTATTACAACTCTTAGTTTTTTAAATATTCACTTATCAGAACTAACAATTCAACCCTAAAGGAGAAGTGAGAACTAGCTTTTAGAAGAACTGGACAATAACTGAAAGATAAGGGGAAAATTTTGAATTTTATTATAGCTTTCAATTTCCAAAGTTCCCAAAAAAGGAACTAAGAACTCAAAGCAGAATAGATTCAAAATAATAAATGAAAACTTTCAAACTTCAACACTGTGGGAACCGCCATACATTGTTCTATATAAAATACATTCGCCAATTATAGCCTGCGGTAAGATGGCCGTGTGGTTAAGTTCACTGCTTTTAGTTGGCGAATTTGTAGGTCCCAGGTTTGATTCCTTGAACCGACAAAACCTACAAATACTATCAAGGTCCGCATAATTATGCTGAGTAGTGCAGAATGGGAAAATAGATGATAATATTGTATCAAGTTGAAAAAGCATAATGAATAAGAAAGTAAATTGCGATAAAGTACAGAGTATGAGATCATGTATAAGGTGGTATAAGTGAGGGCGTGATGTAATAAAAACTGAATGGACATACAGAGTGTAGCCACAAATGGAGATGTTTAATATACGTATATTAAAATTAAAGTATTGTACTTATTAATAAAATATTTGCAAGCGCAAGGTGAGGAAGATTGGGAGTACCCAACAATTACAATTTTCAGTTAATTGAATTTTTAATTCGCAGAACAGACAATACAACCCTAAAGGAGAACTGAGAATTCACTTTCAACAGAACAGGTCTATAACTTTAACATTCAGTGAAAAGTTTCCAATTTTATTACAGTTCCGAGTTTTTCAAATTTTCACTTCTTAAAACTAACCGTACAACCCCAAAGTAGAACTAAGCTAATTTTCAAGAGAATAAGTCCAGAACTACTGAACTATAGACAATACAAAAACTATTAAAAAAAAAACAAAGGCATGGGATCAGTACCGTTTTAATGAAGAAAAATTTGTTTTCTCAAATTATGGATGGGAAGGGAGAATTTGAATCCGTGACTTGATAATTGAAAGACAGTGACATCATCAAAAATTTAATACTCGATTAAATCATTCATAGTTAAGTTTTGTAAAAACCATCCATGGATGGCCAAGTATGCCTAATCAAATTTTTGTGAAAATCCCATCAAGTAAGGGATACTGATATCCATCACAAAAAAAAAGGAATTCTAGTTTATATACTTAACAGAAGAAGAAGAAGAGGAGAAAAAGATAAATTTTAATCTTCGTGTTTGCTCAAGTTGCTCGATTTTCAAGCAAAATATTAGATAGTTATTTTCAACCCAATAATTTGTGCAGTCTTTGACAAGACCTTTGATGAACTCCCAAGGAGTGACGGTCCTGTTTGCATGTAAAAAAAATGGCAATACCCAAAAAGGGTGCGATAGAAAATGCAATCGACCAGGGATCTGATATAAAAGCCACTTCTGTAAAGCTATCATGTGACCATAGTAGCAGATATATTTGGCTATGCATATATTTCAGTTTCAGTTTAACTCTCAAGTAATTTTTTCTGTTCACTTTGCATCTGATTAATTAACAATGGACACATTTATGGTTTATGTAGGTCTGTGAATTATTGCCGCAAATCAGAATTAGGTACACTCTAGTTTTTCTAATAAAACCAACAATTAGAGAGAAAGAATAAAAAATAAAGACTATATTGCACAATGTAACCCTCGCCCACAAATTAATATAGAAAGGAAAATCAATTAACTAAAAACTATTGCATTAAACCTATAATGAAATTAAATAAGTTGCATTCTTATACTCAGCATTTGCGAACATTGTAGCAAGTTGAATGAAAGGTATATAGTAAAGAGAAGAGTCGGTCGGAAGGAAAATGTAATAAATAAATCACAGAAACAGCACCGACTGCTTCGGTTAGTATGCAATAGAAAGCCATTACTATGAACTGATTCAGAAGGCTGGATGAATATTCTCGCGCCTTGGTAATAAAAATTTGAAAAAATAGATAACCATAAAAAAATTTGGAATGAAAACTGGAAATACATGGGTGAAAACGAGAAATTAATGCCTAAAAGTACTGTAAACAATGAAAATTCAAAGGCAAAAATAAGAGGAGTAATCAGAACCTGTAAATAAAAAATAAGGGCTTCAACGTTATCAAGACTTAGGTATGGGAAAATAGATGGTAACGGGCCAGAAGAGGTTATATCTTGCCTTGAAACTACGAGCCAGCGCAAAACTGTGTAAACGGTATCTAAATAAGAAGAAATACTTCACAATATTCCAAACAATATGAAAATTGGAACAAAATAAATTTTATTAAAAACTGAAATGAAGCATTATTTCATGGTCTAGGTACATAATTATTAATCTGTCTTATCATTACTATTATGATTATGGAAGTAAAATAAAAATCCAAAAATTTTACTAGTTTGCTCATAAAATGGTAGTCTATTCATAGTAAAATTACTATCATGAGAAATGGTAAGAGTAACAGGAATAATTCTTTACTAAAAAAAAAATTTCCTATAGTTACTCATCTTCTCCTAACAACAAGTTGAATTTTCACACATGAGAAAAATTCATCTAGTATATGAATGTTCTGCAATATTCACTGAAAAATATGAGTTTGACAAAAAAGTTTCATTCAAAATTTCTAAAATCAAGCTAAGTTAAAATTTTCCAAACCTAATTAAAACCAAAGGAAGTAATTACAATCTAATAACTCTGAGCATAAAATACTAAGAAATAAATTGCAAGGAAATGATTCATTAATTTCGGGTGTGAAAATAAAAATGACGGGAATATCTGTGCTAAGAAAGGCATGTAGGAAGACTGTCATTTAGCTGAACGATTTAATTAAATTTCATCTAATTTGGAATGATTCAAATTACTAAAATATATCGCTGGAATAATGACTTATTTCAACTTTTTTGGGGGCACATTACATATTACAACAAATAAGCACCTAAAACATTAATTATTTATTTTTTTGAGGAGTTCTGGCAATGTAGCCACTTTATCCAGAGTTTAGAGATGATGGATGACATCGATAAGGGAAAAGGATTGGCTGGGATTCAGAGGTCGACAGACAACTGTCTCCTAGCATGAATTTTTCAATTACATTGGAGAACACCAATAAAACCGAACCGAACACGCCAACATTTTGGAATGAGAATGTGACAACGCGACTGGTCTCGAACCTCGAACACACAACCTTTTTATAGCAAAACCTAAGCACCAAACCTCATTTATACAACGTAAACAACCAAGTCTGGTAAAACTTATACATGGCATAGGCTATCTGAGAGAAGAACACTAAAATAGCAATTCTATTTCAATTTTAAATAAAAATTACCTTTAAATGGTGTTTGAATTTGAAAGCTTTTTCACACTGCGGACATTTAAATTTTCTAAGAATGGCACTTTCATCATGACTAATCATGTGTCGTTGAAGTCGGTAAACGTTGGCGAAATTTTTGCTGCACACCGTACAAGCCTGAAACGCAAATAAAATAACGAAAATTATTCACAAAGAAGTCGATTTTACTTGAATATTTATAATTATGATCTTAACCATGACTTCTTATTTTCGTGGCATCAAGTCTAATTAATGTAGAAGAAAAAAGGGCCATTAACTCTAGTAAATTAAAATTTTTCTTTTTCATCCTCATACGTAACCTATAGAACAGGTTCTATTTTGGACATTTCTCTTTTTTTTTCTCACTCAAAGTTAATATAGAATTTAGACGTATTGAAAAAACAGGAGGATACGGCAAAAGTAGCAGCTAAAAAGAATGACTTAAATGAAGGGAAGAGAAAAACAGTGAAAATGACTCAAAGAATAAAGGGTTTATGGTCCCAGTGACTCGCAAACGAACATAAAATAATGAAATATAAAGAATTTGAGTATCAATATTTCTGTGTTGAAAGATCAGAACCATAGGTATCTTATTTTTAATTAGTTAAAATATTCACAATTCAACAAACATATTACACACTCTGTCCACGCTAAGATGTATCTAACTGACGTCACAAACCATCTCCACATCTGTCTGCATGAAACACAAGTTCGTTTTATCTTTATGAAATATCCTCAATTTATACAATCATTGTGTAAGAATATAAATTTAATATCTATAACTTTATTTTTTCTCCAACCAACATCAAGGCATAAAGTTGATTGATTATGACGTCAGTTACATCTTTAGCGTGGGCAGAGTACAGTAACTCCTTTCGAATTCGAAAAGAAAACTGAAATATGTAGTACTGAAGATCCATCCATAGCTAATCAACCTTTCGAAATCATGGCTATGAACATGAATACGGGCGATGGCGATACAAACGCCATTTAAAAACAGACAATGATGAATAAAAAAAAATAACAACAGCAACAAGTAGATTCTTTTATACAGAGAAGATTTACAAGAGTAGGATGTTTATTTTGAAACAGGTGTACAATATGTAGAAACGCTTTGGTTTACAATCTCTCTCTCACGAACATCAATTCTATAATAAAAAATTCCTAAGCCGAAATAAAATGGAAGAGCCAAGAAAAGAACGAAAAAAAAGTTCGGACGACCTAAGAAGAGCACGAGGTTAGGTATTCTAGAATGATTAATTTATGATTTCGATGAAAAATAATCGAAATGGCGATTACATTTTAATTTTGCGACACAAAGAATGTGACACACCAATATTGTACCTCTCGTTAATATATTCGTAGAAGATAACGAAGAAAAAAAAATCAAAAGTAACAGAGAAATAAATAAATGATAAGAACGATTCGTTTCGACGGAGATATTTTAATTAATGCATAGATAGGAGTGTGGAGAGATATAATTGATTAATTGTGCACACAGCATTGAATTATATTTGGTTAATTTTCATTTAACTGTTACGAATTCAGAGTAAGAAATTTACACAGACAATTTAGGAATAGAAGTTTTTTTTTATGATAAAAGGAAGAATTTGCCAGACAAAATTTTAAAGTCGGGCTTAGAATGTTCATTCGCTAACAACAGAAAATTAGACAACACAATAAGTTAATAATAAAGTGTTTCAATAATACGCACTACTAACGTAATTTCATTATAATGAGGGGATAAAATTATGAAGTTTTGACCCATGTTATTAGAGTAATTTATCAACTTGCTCATCAAAAATACTCAAGAAATACATGTTTAAAGTCGCTCCGTGACTCGGATGGATTAAACTTTAACCAATAATTCTAATTGATTAACAATAAATTTTTAAGCAGCATTTGAGCGATCGATTATTTGAAATTTCTTGTTTAGGTGTGGAAAACTTTGTAAATTTTCTGAACCCCCAATCATACTATGATAAGGTACTAAACTTATACAAATAAAAAATAGCTAAAAAATCAAAGATTTCAAAAAAAAAAAATAGCGCAGCAAGCTCGAAAAAATAGGTTTTTGAGAAAAAGAATTATGAATTTGATGGTCACATTAATTGTCTAAGTTTATATGCGTTAGTGATATATTTTCATTGTTCGAAATTTGTTAGCTGCTGACAAAATATTAGACAATGAGAAATTTAAAAGCATTATTTCTTGGAATGAAAAATTAATTATGATGATAGAGTATGGTAAATAATCATACAATTTCAAATAAAATCAAAGAAATATAATGAAGTTATGAAATAAAAAAAAAAGAAAACATGAACAAATGGTTAATTTTTGTAAAAAAAAAGTTCATACAAATTAGAAAAAAAAAGAGGATAAAAAGCTTTACCGGAAGTACCGTCCGATCGATCCACACCAAAATTGGTAACATGCTAAAATAAATTATAATGAATATTTGTTTAAAATTTTGTACATATGGTTCCAAAATTCCACATTTTTTAGCCAATATAAAAACAAAAATAGCGGTACCGGAATTGTACAATCCAGCCAATCCGAGCCAAAATTGGTAGCGTACTACAATGAATTAAAATAAATATTTATTTCCAATTTCGTGGCTATTGGTGCAAAATTGATCTATCTATCTATATATCTATCTATCTATCTATTTATCTATCTATCTATCTAACTATCTATCTATCTATATATCTATTTATCTATCTATCTATCTATCTATCTATATATATATATATATGTACATGAATCTGAGTTATTGGTGCCAAAATTTTCCTGAGGTTGTGAAACGAAAAACGTACTCACCTCCAACCTGAGGGGCTAATAGCGTACCAAACGTAATAAGTATATTTTCCAAAGTAAACCTACTTAAAAATTCCTAGTGTATGAAAAAAATATACGCCTATAAAATTGAATAATTTGCTGGAAGCTAAAAATAATGAGTAAGTTTTTTCTATGGAATTCTGGAGAGCGAAACATATCATCCTGCTTCTTGCATACACTCGTGTCAAGGATTAAGACAAAAAGAAAAGCAATTTTAATGGAATCAATCCAGATATTCTACCATGGGCGCGTAGCCAAGGGGCAAGGGTCAGAGGGTCCTGAGCACCCCAAATTTCCACAAACAAAAAAAATAGTTTTCAAAAAAAAATTTAAGCTCCACCCCTTGTCCTCAACTTTATTTGGAGAGGTGTTCTGGGGAATATTTATATGAGCCCCCTAACTTAAATCATACCTACGCCCAAGGATTTTATACTTAGATGAACTACATTACTGTTCATTTTTCAACTTCGATTGATGATTAATAACAAGAATTTACGTAACGAAAAATGTGAACAAGTTTTTGAAAGAAATTCCAACTACCGTAAACCAGGGCTATTTGGCCACTTTTTTTTGTTCTTTCAATAATAACTTCACTTCTAAAATAGCTGGGAGTTTGCTCAATACACAAGTAGGTAGCGCTATCTATCAGCTTTGCAACCATATATATTTGATACGATGTAACTGTTTTATAGAAGGCGTTATTGTCCATTATAGATCTAAAACCAATAGCCTTGTTGTTAGGGCTATTCGGCCATCAAAATTGTCACCTACCAAAAAATCTTTGAAAATTTGTAAAAATGATCTGAAACTTTAAGTACCTGTTATTGCATCCTACCTACCTCATTTATGGCTTTACAGACATGTTTGTTGACTGTCTGTAAAGTAAAATGAATGCAAATTTCAATGTAAATCACTCTTTATTTAAAAAAAAAAAAAAAAAAAAAAAAAGGCATTTGAAATTAAAATTCATAAAAAAATACGTAGCCAAATTTCAGAGTCGATTGGCATGTACAGTAAAAAAAAGAGATCCCCTTTTTAAGGTAGTAAGTAGTGGTAATTTCTGAACAATCTGACTGAATGAAAATTTTGTGATGTCATCTACTTGAGGAAATTTGTAAACATAACCAAGTTTATCTTTGGTGAATTCAGACCTTACAAATTTTCCAACAAATTTGGCTTTTTTGACATCAGTGATATTACCAATATATCGACATGATTTTTTTGTATGTAATTCCATGGGGAATTCTACAATAACCCAATCTCCAACAGCAACTTCCAAAAATGTCCCATTTTCTCTAGCCATGTTCACATCACGAGTGCTGTTTGATTTAGATTTTGGTTGACCTTGTTTTTTGACTACTCCAAACGTACTAGGCTGACAATCTTTTGGAAGTGTATTACTGGTACCATCAGTAATTTCTTTGTCTGTATGTAAGTTATTGTCAGTTGGATTCAATCCATTTTCTGATAATACATTAAGGTGATGTATGAAACTTTCTTCAATATCAGATGAAAATAAAGTAGGATGTCCTGCTTGCGGTAAAGGTGTTCTCAACTGATTGCTAAGATGTTGTCTCAGAGTTGTTTGTGGAACTTTGAATTCTCTACTTGCTCCATCAGGACACATAGTGCAGGTTTTCACTGCTTCAACCACATTTTGTAAATTTTCCAGTGAGTAGGCCTGATATGCTGTGTAATTTTTGTCATTCCATACATTAGATAATGAATGTTTGTATGTCCAAACCATTTTCAAGCTGAAAATAACACAAAAAAATGTATGGCCAATTAGCCCCTTTTTTTTGTCCAAATAGCCTCATAAGACATTTCAGTTTCCCATTTAACTCCCTGCAGAGCCTGACTTTTGACATTTTAGGAATAAGCTAATGAACGTATTCATAATTACCTTGTATTAGCTAGAAGTTCCCAATATTAAACCAATTTTGGAGTCAGACGAAAGTTTCAAACACCATTTATCAACATAATTTTAAGTACTTTTATAAACTTTGTTAAAAACAATTAAAAGCGCACTTTACAAATAACCAACAACACAGTAGTTAACTTAGGACATCAGACAACACAATCAGCATGAAAAACATACGATGAAGCTGCTAGATTTTGTTAAGTGAACTGTCTTAACATTTTTTTTTTGACTGGCCAATTAGCCCCTGGAAGGCCGAATAGCCCCGGTTTACGGTACCAAAAACATCCTCAGATTTATTCTGCCCTTAAAATCGTCAAAATTTTAAACACCATTTGTGAAAGAAAAGAACCACTGATTTTACTATTGATTCCAGGTAACTTATTCATTTTTTGTAAATTTTTAGGTTAAAATTAAAAATTACAATTTTTTAGATTCTTTTCGGATAAAATTTCTTCGGATAAAATTTCTTCGCTAAAGGCTCTGATCGAAGACTTAAAGCTTTTACAGTCTGAAGTGGAATACTGAAGCCTAAATATGCAACAGAACCATTTGGATTGACCAAAAATTCACGGTTTTTTCTCTAAACTTGTCAAAAAGGTCATACTGACAGGCATAATACCCTATACTTTGTAACCCACAAAATTGTGGCAGTGAGATTAACAATCACATGTACCTTACACCAACAATGGAAGAAAATAACTCAGTCCGTGAAAATCTCATTTGTATGACAACGATTAACATGGGTTAATTTTGAAATATTCTATGGGTAAATTGCTTCGTTTAAAAAATTTAGTTTTTGAAATTACAGGGAATTAGAATAGGTACATAATTTTTCAAAAATCAGATATTTACCAGACCAGAGCATGGCAGGGACACCCATAAATCCTCACTGCGTAGGTACACTAGTTTTTTACACTCATATACATATGCCAACAACTTTTCAGAGAAAAAAAAAAAATCTTCCAAATAATACAAATGTGCGACACATCCAGTTCAAAAAGATTAACCCTTTTTCAAAAATACATTTAAAATGCTATATTATCACCTTTTTTTTTTTTTTCTGCTCTGTAGACGGTACACGATTTTAGTAATGTTTTTTTACTCTCGCACCATGATCCCACGAGAGAATATAACGTTTCTCCTGTATGTTTTTTTTTATTCTACAACGCATCCATCTTTGTCTGGCACCTCGTTCTTCTGGCGATATCTTATCTGCTCGCTCTCACACCGAACTCACCTTCCCTTCCTTTCGTCCTTGTTCCACACCACTTGTACATACCTTGATTTCATATAACCACATGCAGCGTTCATCATCATCATCATCACGTGAGCCTGTATAAACGCTTTCCAGTTAAAGAATCTTGGAGGCTCTCTATAGGCTATGTGTACTCAGCACCAACCATTTACCATTTTTTATTTATTTTTTTTACACGTAGGTTGCTGGCTGTATCAAACGACAAACGTCGTTAATGACGCAGAAGGTATAATGTTACCATCACTGAGCAACGATATATTATCAAAAAATAAAATGAAAAAATAAAAACCGCCCATATTTTCAATTCCGCTTCTTTTTTTTTTTGCTTCTCTCATTCCGTCACTGGTATCTCCTTTTTTTTCCCCCATTTCATTTAAACACCAATGCTATATCGAAAATCCAAATTTGTCGGATATAATTTTTTTTTTCTCTTCTATTTGGCTTTGCCCATTTCTAATAAAGTCTACGTTCAGGTTGAGTTGTAATTATTTTGGAGGAAAAGGAAAACGGACGGCAGAGGTCACAAAAGAAAAATAACATACACAATTTCCGATTACATAGGAGTGGCGCAGAACCAAGTCGGACGAAGTTATATTGTAATGGCGCCACGTGTGACTGAGCCGTATAATTAAGACGAACGAAGACATACACACAACTCATTTCTCTTCATTGTAGATTGTACTACTCTTTTCTTTCCATTTCTACACACATATATACACACTCCTGTCCTCCTTAACGTCATCTTCAACAACAACCACTGCCACTACCACCCCTCGGTTCCATCAGCATCACCTCATCGGTTTCAGCACGTTTTTCATAGCAATTCGATATGTTTTTCACCCACCAAAATGGCGACTCGTTTTTCAGCTAGAAGAGGAAAACAGAGAAAGCAAGAGATTACGAGGTGAGGAGAGAGAAAAAGAAAATAAAAAGTATTGTTTGTTATTGAGATTACACACAACGACCGGACCAATCACGTCAGCATATACCTTCGTCACGAAAAGAATATTCAAATAATGACTTTTCCACTCTTTCCTATACCCACTCCAGGTATTAACATTTCTTCAAGAGTTAACCAGCTTTCTTTGTAAAGAGGAAAACGATAGAAAGGGCAGATTGGTACTAAGAGAGGGGAGTTCGAAAAAAATTCAGAATTAAAATCAGCTAAAAAAAAAAAAAATGAGTGAAAACGAAGAAGAAAAAGTCTTTCCTCGAAGAAAAGCCTAAATTCAGCCATTTTCTCACAATGAAAATATTTCGCAATGTTTAAGCGGAAGCACCTATTTTTCTTAGGGCAAATTTTTTTATGACTGGGAATTTTTTGGAAAAAGATTGCAAGCACCCTACTGTCATGGCTACGCCCACGAGTCCTGTGCGCACTAGCGATGCGCAGAGGACTCGACATGACTGGAGACACTGGGCTGAGGCGACGCTAACAGTTGTCTTACAACCAGGCGTGAGCTAAGGTGTGTGACAATGAACATATTTCATTTGTCCTTGTGACGTTAAACCAACATAATAGTAAACTCCTCCACTACACCTACAGACTCGTGGCAACCAATGAGCATACTCGTATGAATTATACAAGAGATATAATTCGATCATCTTCAGTGAGCTCGCAATCCACACTACATTAGTAATGGCCAAAATTGTTCATTTGCAGAAACAGGTTTGCCTGCTCCTGGTTTTTCAATCTACTCCCTGCTTCAAAACTGCCCCAATCATATTTAAAATGAAAACCATGGAACCAAGAATGAATCTAACCCTAAGCACGTCGGACTGAGCAGTATCTGTCATCAATATTCTTGCTATGAAGAAGTAGAATCCCTATTCCCATTTCCCTTCAATACGATCAAAGTTATCAAGAGAAATTAGATGAGAATAGAGACATCGAGGTATATAATATGTTAGCAAACGATTCAATGAAAATTTGGCTGAATTCATATTGCTGAAACTGCATTATTTGCCATTCTATTCAATGAATAGTTATCGCCAAGAATTATGAGAGAACTGTTAATTGTAGAAAGCTGAAATTTTTTTATAAGATATTGTAGAATACTAGCTGAAGATTCTGTGAAAATTTCAGCTCTCTACAACTAACAGTTCTCTCATAATTCCTCTCTACAACTTTTATTATATGGAATTTCCAATGCATATAATATGACCTAAATCTAGTTGTAGAATTTCAGCGATATTTCCAGAACCAACAGTATGATTTTAGCCAAATTTTCACCGGATACTTAGTTAACATAATCTCGATATCATTGAAAATTTTTAGCTCAATCTTATCTTCGGTTGTCGAAATTCTATTCAGACTGAATAATTGAAATAAGGATTCAGTCCAGTTGAGGAGTTCAGCAATATTTCGAAAATGAAATGGATTAAGCTGAAATTTTCACAGAATTTCAAGCTAACATACTTCATTCCTTAAAGCCTCTTCTAAACTTTTATTTAAGTCAAATAAGTAGCTATCTCTTGATTTAAGACAATTATGACTGAAAATTCGAAGCCTTTCCTACACTCTCAATGCTTTTAAATTGGTGGGGGTTTGGTTTATGGAAGAAGGGTGTCTGGCCCCACTGAACGCCGAGTAAAACGTAGTGTATTATGCCTCTGGTATAATTCATATGTTTGCTGGTGGCAACAGCACCACAGATTCCCTTTTTTGCAAATTCCTTGGAAAGGAAAACTGGAAGGCAATCGCTGACGTGGAATCATCCTTTAAATTACTTTTGTTTTCAGTATCAACTTCGCTGCAGAAGTATAAAAATACAATCAAAAATATATTTTATAGGTACTGTTAGGTACCGGGGTACTCTCCACTTTTACCCCTTCCATATGGACAAGATGCGCGTTCTTAATATGCAAATAGGAACCCATATAGCTATCAAAGACACCCTTTTATTACACCTGCCATTTTGTAGCCTACCTTAATTTACCCTATTTATTTTTATAGTAAGGTAATAAAACGTCTATTTTATAATTAATCAATATTGACATGTACACAATTTTGACTATTTTAAGGTGACTAGAACACCTACCATTTTTTGTTAGTTTATATTATGAATATACTCCAATATGGGCCAACAAAAAACTTATACTAAATTGATAGGCCTGAATGTCGAGTGCTGTTTTCAAGATGCTTTATAATGCAAAGACATAAAATATTAAATAACAATACTATTGGAGACACTGGACATCTAGATGCCAGATAGTACTCAATATTCACCATAATCACCCTTATAGCTGACATTAAAATTTGGGGAAAATTTTGCATTAAATTAAAGGTTTGACAGTCTCATTTATTCCCTTCTGGGAAAATACCACACTTTGCATGGTCAAACCCCTGTATTGGAACTGATCTGATAAACTCATTTTTTCACCAGAATCACTTTTAGACTGATCTTCTTAGGGAGCACATCTCTCCAGTAAAAATGTCTTATATTTCTTTTGTCTAAGTTCCTAGTACTGGTCTTAGAATAATTTCGTATATTTTTCTTACTTTAATACTTGAGTTTAACATTGAAATATTATTATTATTATTTGTTTTTGGACTAAGTAAGTCCGTTTAAACAATTTGAGTAAATTTAAAATTCTTTTGTGAATTTTCTTTTATAAAATAAAATAAAATTCTTCGTTTTGAGATAAATTTGATCTTATAATTTATCATCAAAACAAATTCCCTTGGCTGAGATCAATGTCGGATCTACCTCAATCAAATTCTACCCAAGGCAAGAACCCCATTGCTCGTGGCCCATAATAGTACCTATGAGTTAATTACAAAAGAAAGCACTTTGCGAAGAATTAGTTAACTGGTTTACCAAGATAAAACGTGTCCCTTCCCTCAGTCAACTCACCTTCTTCTTCTATCCTTTATTTGCACTTTTATAATTTATTTTTATCAACATACTCTCAAATTGAATTTGACCACGTCCTTCAAACTACCAACGAAAGACATAATTTCCAAAAACTTAAACATTATCTTCAAATAATCCAAAAAACGATATTCCTACAGATAGAAACACTTGTATATACATTCAGTAGCTATAGGCCACATAAATCATGTTTTGGAGACAAATATTGTTCACTATAAAATCAATATTGTTAATCGTATCTGAATTGAAGAAAATTACAACAGATAATACGCATAAATTCGTGTGATTCTGTCAAAACTGTATTATTTTTAGCAAATGTATGAAAAGAAATTGGGGTAAAAAATGCCAAAAAACTTTACTCAATAAATATTTTTCGCAAAAAAAAAAATTACATTTTGTTCGATACTTTTTACGTTAAATTTTATTTTAGAATGTCATAAAAAACAAGCGGGCATAAGAAAGCTACATTAATTCACATAAAGTTGGTGTTTTTCTCTACTTAAATATGTAACCACTGAAGTCTGTTCAGAGACTATGACCTTCCAAAAAATGCTCCAATCTTCTATTCTAGAGCTGAGAGAATTCATTCATCATTACCAACCTCAAATTTTCCTTTTCTTTCCTTTCTTTTTTGTCTGACAAAAATTGTCATCTGGTCGTTTCCTCAAGAGAATTATTCCTAATTAAAAACGTAGTTTGTAATTAAATCGATACGTATACCATACATCAATATTCATGAAGATATAATGCGAAATAATAGATTTAGGCTGTTCGTAGTAGATAAAAATTGGAGCCAAATTTCCTCCAAGGTATATTCTCTTTTTTTTGGTGCTGCTGTCAATAATCTTCAAGTTACATCAAGATAATTCCAACGACACAAAATTTAATTTCAGTTGACTTTATTATTGGAAAGAACGAATAAAATTTTATACCTACTCCAAGATATGAGAGACTTGATTTTGCAAGACCAAGAACAAATTTAAAATTCAAAAGATGTGAACCAACTGTAACATGCTCAACGATCTTTCAATTTTAATGATTTGCAATAGGTACTTATTTAATGTTCGATTTTTTTCTCTCATATTTTGGAATTACCTAAATAGTAAGTTCAATTTAGCCCCCAATAATAACAGTGGCGAACCGAAATAAAATTCTGGGGGATTTCAATCATTAAATTTGAAAATGCTCGTTCGTTACATAGCAGGGGTGGCGCCATGGAGGGTAGATGGGGCTGCCACCTCAATGAAAATTTTGTTCGCACCAGTTCTATAGCCCCACCCAAGAAAATCCAAAGAATGAAAAAACGGAAGATAATAAAGATGTCGATGACATCAGAAGTTGATGGAAAATAATTTTTCAAGTCATCCGATTCAAAATTAAAAGCATTTTTTCTTTATTTTATTGTCGTCCAATCAATGAATGCCCAAAAAGGGTTCTACACAGACCATTTGTTGCAACAGTTTTTTTGACGTAAGAGATGTATTTGGAGGTCTTTGTACTCGTAGATGAATAAATACACTAAAAGTACTCAAATGTACCTAACTCAGAAGCATCACAAAATGTGTCCCTTGTTTTATTTTCTTTCAAATATCTCGTAAATGATTAGTGGTAAATCAAAAAATAGTATCTAAAAAAATAAATCTAACAAAATTTCTTCAAAAATCTTTCCATTCATTATTTTTTTCATCTCTCCATAGTTTTCAGAAATTAGCCTGTCAATGCGCTATTCTTTCCGTTGTTTTTAAATCCACTTTCAGGAGCACTTCTGCCATTTGGAAAAAAAAAAGTATGTATACAATTTTGACCCGAAAATTATAAGAAATACTTACACCATTTTCGAGATATTCGTGAAGAACATAAACAAGGGCACATATTACCATGTCCTGGAATTAGGTGAGAACGTAGATTCGAGTACTTTTGGTATATTATTTCTGAACACCTCCAAATAAATCTCCTCAGTCAAAAAAACTATGTTAGAATTTCACCGAAAAGAAACATATTTTAGAATAAAAGAATTTTTGAATCTATGAAAATTGTTGATGATGGCGGGATAGCAGTATCATTGTCCCATTAAGAAAAACATGTCAGACTTTGCACCACCAGAAAAAATCTTTTAACGCCGCCCCTACTGGTTAGCCATTACTACGGGAAAGAGTTGAAAGTTGTTTTAGTTTTTTCGTTCAGGGGGTTTGATCACTCATATCACCTATCGGTACACCACTCAATAACAGTATAAATGTTATAAACGAGGCCAAAATTACTATGGTCTTCGTCTTGGTTTTGCATTCGATCATCACAAACCCATCTGTACTGTCACACATTGAGGAAGCCATTTCAACAGCGTTAATTTCATTAAGAATGTCATTCGATGATTGATTTATTTCTTAATGTCAAAACTACAGTCATTAAATTTTTTTTCTCCAAGTTTCAAGAACGACGGTCGACTTACGCACAACTTCAAATGCTGTGAATGATCACAATTCACACTTATCGATTTACGATGTACTGCTACTAAGAGTTTCAAATGAAATTAGCAGTAAGAATAACACGCATTAATTCACAAAAGTTTAACGACCTTACTCGACGTTCAACTTTATGCCCAAAACATAAGAAACAAAAAAACACGCCAACACAACATTTCAACATTTCGATGTGAGAACGAGTAGCTTATAAATTAGGAAAGTAATCGTACGAAATGATCTATACGTTCTCATACAGCGCCAGCATCGCATCATGTCGTTGACGATTTTCCAATCACAATCTCTACGGGCTGTTTCAATGTAAACGTATCCACAGATTTTTTTATGACTCGTTGAAGAAAGAAAGGAAAGGAAAGGAAAAAACCTGAGAAAGACGCGTTCAAGAAATAAATTCACAGAGGCGCCTGCTACAAGACATTGCCTACGAAACATAACAAAAAAAAACATACAGCTATGCTTTTCTTCATCTAGACATGCAACCAATTGCACGAGGAACCGTTACTGTGAGTGGAGAATGAGATTCGATACAAAAAAAAAGTTCAAAATCCATATGCAAGTTTACCTACATGAAAAACGAAATTACCAGTAAAAGAAGGCGTAAAGACAAACAAAAACACACACAAACACACACACACACACACGCACACACACACATACACACAAACACAAAGTGTAGCACTGGAGTACTGAAAGGGTTAATTATTGTGACGTCATCGCAATTCACTACATACATCTACCCGGGAGAGAGGCGAAAAACACATCTGTTAAGATATCGTGAGAACAAAATATTAAGAGAGGCGCGAAACCAAAAAAAAAAATCCTACAACTGAAACGTACTCGATACCTTTTTCCTCTTTATGTTCTTTTATAGAAAGAAAAAAAAAGCGCCTCTCCGTCCATTTACATTGCAGTATGATACGAAGAGAATACACTCCCCTTCGTCCTGCAGCCAATCTTATTTCCAAGATCACAAATATGAAATTATGAAGAAAAAATGACTAATATACGTACGGACTACTGCATATGCATAATAATAATATATATTATACATATATCTGTACGTATATTACATACACATACGTTGGAGTACTTGTCACGTCGACAAATTAACTTTATACATCATCATCAACGTGGGGATTCATGGGACACCGAGAAGCACCACCATATAGCTTATACGTATACTTGAAGGCAATGCCAGCAGAAAAAAAAAAAAAAAAAACACGTTCATATATACAATTATTTTTTTCATACTTCAACAACTGGCAATAATAATGAAGATAGAACGTTTAAAAATAAAAATAAAAAAAGTAGAGAAAAAAACGTATAAAAAATAACACACGAAAGTAGGTGGCAACATAATGAACGTTTGCTTCTCAAAAAATGTGTTACTTTTCGAAATGGGCGAGAATTTCGACCTGGAGATGTTGAAATCGGAAGAACGAATAATCAACACAATCGCAGAGTGCAGACAGCCAAGAAGTTAATTTCAACACCTTGACCGTTCGAAAGCGACTTCTTAATATACATAAAGTTGCGGGAAATTTCGAAATCTACAACGTGCTGCATAAGAGCAGAATCGAAACCAAAGGGAACGGTGGCGGTGTTGAACCCCCTCCCCTGCCATTTAACTCATACTTAAACAATCAACTATAGGATCGGTTTCACCAAAAAGTTATTTTCTTTTTATACTTTTTGAGATAATACCGATAATGGCCCGCATCTAGAGAGAATACTTTAAGATTCAATGAGGAAAAATAATGGAAATTCAAAACAAAAACCTAACATCAAATTAAAATTTACGTCAAAAATACAAAAATGACAATGGCTGAAAGTTATATTAATAAAAATGACGTAACAGCTGCGTTCGATAGGGTAAAATAAGACTAAACTTTCAGCACTTTGGTTCTGATTACAGGCTGTTCTATTTATAAAAATTTACAATTAGTTTTCTGAAGTCTGAAGAGTGAAGAGGCTGCTTTATTTAAACTTTTATCAGGGTCGCATACGAAAAGAATTTCAATTCTCAAAAAGGGCAAAAATTCTTGACACAAATCAGTGAGTAGGTTCTGATAAAAATTTATTTTCAAAGGATATAACCGCGGTTGGATCACATGACCTTCTATTAAAAAAATTTATTCGAATAACAAATTTTTATAAAGACCCACAACAAATGCAAACAGAAATTTCAATTTTTTCAAATTTTTATTTATTTTTTATTTTTTTCTAGCCACCTAAGCTAGATTAACTTTAGGTTACCTACCTACCCTTCTGGCAGATATCAATTTTTCAAATTTTTTTCACTTGGTAGAACGCACACAGAACTCAAATCTAATGAGATCGATCTGAGAATTTAATTTTTATACTGATGATTTATTCTCTTTGATCTAATACCTAAAAACTCGACCAAGGGAAACATTCTATTCTGGTTTATACTGTTTCTCGTAATTTATTCTTTAAAATTTCCTTATTTCACAGAACATAGATTAGGGATAAAAAATAAGTTATCGAGTTTAAACCGTCCTTAACAGAAATTATCGAAAATTCATAACTTAGATGCTACACTTTTGCACTATATCGATCATAACAATCATATAGAGTAAAAACAAAAAAACGGTACTCACAGACACAATTTCTTGCTTCAAAAACAGAGAAAGTTTTAGATTTCTTGTAATCACATTCACCAAAAACGACTAAGAAGAAAACAGTGGAGACACTACGTAGGCTATCGTGGTAAAGGAAGAAAAAATAATGAATCACGTTCAGCAAACGCGGATACTTTTAGCAAACAGAACAGATACTACATACCTCCTTTAAAGGACGAAGTCCACAAAAACGATTTAATTTACTGATAAGGTAAAAGGTTCAATCCTTCAAGATAATACTCATTTCACGGACAAAATTCGAATTAACTGCATCGAAGGTTGTTGTATTTAACGATAATTATTGAACGATGAAGATCAAGTAATCGCCTCCCAGGCGGCCATGATGGTGCACCAATTATCGAAGAAGGAAGCCTTTCGACATGCAATCATGAATAGTCCGTAGCAAAGAAGACTTTTAATAATTCGATGCGATATTACCACATTTTATTTTAACTTTGTAAACACAAGGTAAGGTATAGGAGAGGTTCAATCTAAATAATTCTTAATGGCGTTAGCAGAGAAGTTCAGAATAACTCGACTTAAAGAATGGTTCCGAGTCAAAAATATTTTCTTGTTTTCCATGAACCTCACAAATTGATGGAGGATTTCTTGACAACGAAACAATTACCCATATCTAAGTTATTCATTTTGTAACTGCATTGCTCATAAGATCCTAGCATTGAAGGTTTCAGGTATGAACCTCGAGTCTTTCCTTTCTTTCTACAATTAAAAAACTTACACAACACTTTCTTCCTTGAAGAATTCTGGAAACAATACACTCTGCAGTGGCGTAGGAATGTTAAACCTCCTCGAAATTTTTTTATTGCCCCGCATACCCTCAAAGAATAATCTACGATTAAGCTGTTGCCTAAAAACATTTTTTTGAACTACCCCCCCTAACAAAAAATAAAATAAAATAAAATAATAATAATAATAATAATAATAATAATAATAATAATAATAAAAATACGCTTTAGCTACGCCCCTGACTTATTGACCCGCATGATTTATCTTTACTTGTAAGGAAGTAATATGCCATTATGCCGACAGAGGACTACACAATAAAGAGAAATTTCTTAACGAATAATTTACTATTTTACTTTGGAAGAGACAAAAGTATTACGACAAAGCCACACCTAATACTATGTGGAAATGGAAAAAAAATAAGAGGAGCGGCCACTCTAATAATTTTCAAAATGATACACAAAAAATAGGAAATCTTCAGCAATTAAAAAATGTGGGAGTGATAAGCTATTTTTTAATCCAATTTCAAAACCAGATTTAAAGATGTAACCCGCAATTTATGTCTATATCTGGCAAGAAAGAAATTTCCGAATAGGAACTGCATAGAGTATTTTTATAGTCACTAATTATACAAGTAAATTTCTTCCATAATAATTAATATTTCTGTATGAATATTATTACGTTTTTCTCACACTACTCTGTACAAGACCCAACGAAGATTTACACGAACTTCATATCTTCTAACTATTTGATTTTCAGTTGCTTTTAACTTATTTTTTATGGAGTTTCAAAAAAATGTACTAATACTTTCGAAAATTCATAAAATTTGTGGTTTTTTCCGTATTAATATTGATAATATTATCAAACGAAAATTCTGATACTTATATAGGCTGTACGGTGACAAATGACAACAGATTCATATAATTCACATAAATCAAAAAAGGTTTCACTAATTATAAGCTGGTTTTTTTTTTGGGGAAGGGTTTTTTGGTTTTTTTTTTTTTTTTAATTGATGATTTTGCAATTAATTTCTGATGCAAAGTATGAAACAAATAATTTTTAAATGAACTTTTGACGACAGTTTTTGGCTGAAAATAAGCGTGTAATTTATATGAAACTGTTGGCCGTTCGAGAATTGAGAATTACATGAATCTACGACTAAAATATATAGGGTATTATTCATAAAATCTTGATAGCGAAGAAAAAATGAAGAAAAAAAGTAGAATTGTTTTTTGCGATAAAATTAACTTCACCAAACTATAATAAACCACAAAAATCAAAAATAAATCGAAAAAATCTCAGTTCCAGCACCACTGGTGGCATTCTAAATTTCTAGAGAAAGTCATTCCCGCATTCCCTCAACCCGGAGTTCGATCACTGACTAGTACGAAATATACGCAAAACGTTGACGTGCAACAAACATCATAATTTTTTTGATCGACTTTCAGACTTTTTATTTTCGGTTAAAACTGAAATTTCTGTAAAAGGGTGGCTTACAAAAATAGCCTACTATCGAAGAACTGGTTCGTCCATAAAAATCCCAATTACCACAGATCATATTACTAATTAACCTTCCCACTGAAGGTTATAAGAGTATTCATTCAGAGAAAACACAAAAACTACCAATATTTTCGTTGCTCGTAAGTGTAAAGGTTGGAAAGGTATGAGAGAAAAAGAAAATGGCATACGTAGTAGGTGTTTAAATCACTTTATATCGTCCACAAATCGGACATCGACTCGAGAAACAGAAAAACAGGTAAAACTGGAAAAGGTAGGTAGGTATATTGGAATACCTGAACAATAGAGAACAAACTGTTCTGGTTTGCATAGTTAACGCCCACTCAAAAAAGTTACCTTTTCTATGAACAAGAAAAATGGAACAGACAATTCTCTCACTCATTCGTTGAATTCTGAAAAATGAAACTGCAATGGAAAAGATAGATTCATTTTAATTTTAGCAAAGAAAAATATAAAAGCCAGGAGTTTTCTGCAGAAAGAATTCTGAAATTAAGGAGACTCAAAAAATTATAGGAGTCCAAAAAAGGATCCATTAAAAAACCACAGAGGTGCCGTGATCTCCTTCGTTCAACGAAGAAACCCTCTCTGAAACAGTTTTATACTCGTCTTATCTTTAACCCGAGTACATATCAAGTTTTCAATTTCAAATAAATTAATAATCATGGGGATTTATCATTGAAAAAATTAGAGTGTCATTATACAATTATAGGTGTAAAAAAAAAAAGAAAAAAAGAAGAAGAAAACGATCAATTAAAAAAGCCAACGTAGATACGAACCAGGCATCCCAAAAAACTGAAGTCGATTAATGAAAGGAGAAACATACGAAAAATTGCCAAGTTAATTAGGTACCTTTAATTTGTCACCACTGCATAGCAGCTAGGAAAAGGAACCAACGTAGGCAGTTAGATATCCCGGGAATACCACACTGGGATGCGGTACACCTCACAAAGCTTTTTCGAGTATTCTCATTTTATGCGGTGCACCTAGAATTTTCTCAATACGCAGAGGTAATTATTCTTAACATAAAGGTGAAAAGGTGTAGTTTGCCAACAAATCAACTCTCAAAGACTAAATCGGTCACTATTCACTCATTCGTTAACTTTGTGAATCAAAGGGGAAGGGCATGCTAATTTTAATATATTTATAATGTGATTGATGGGTTATTGAGTGGTTTTTTGGGGCATCGAGTTCAAATTCTGTGTTACGATAATTTAGGTAGATAGGCTACACAGAGCAACCAACAAACTAAGTAAGTAAGTAAGTACTGAAATTTATTAAATTTGATAATTTTTTCGGATCAGAGGAGTGCGAGGATCGACGAAATCTCCCTCCCAGTTCCCGGGTGAATTACAGTCAACGACAATGCGCGATAAATAAAAAACTTACCACCTGAGTGTCGGGTGAATGTAGCAATTGATGTTTGTCCAACTGGTCACGATTGGAGAAAGCCGCGTTGCACTGCAGGCACGAGTAGCCGATGGCACGTTCTGGATGGCATAACTGTATGTGTTCTTTCAACATATCGAAACTGCTATAAAATTTAGTACAATGCAAGCATTTCACAGCCGATGGTGAAAATTCGGTGACTTCGTTCTCCCCGACAGGTACGTCGATTGGAGAACCGTTGTTACTATTTTCTTTAAGGAACGCGTTACTGGACACTCCAGTTACAACAGGAACTGAAAAAAAGAAGAAGAAAAAACACATCCATTAAAATCCTTCGTCTTTCTTTGTTTTCTCTTTCTCTCTCTTTCTTTTCTCTTTGATCGTAAAATTTTATTCGTTAAAACGTAGAATATTTTACCTTCTCGCCATTCAAACCAATAAAAACACGATCATTATGGATGCTCCACTAGTGTAGGCTCGCAGCCTTGCAAGCAGTGAATTAACCATTAACCAGGGTTTTCAAGGTATTCGACAAACAGATATTTATAGGAGAGAAGCAGATGGAGGGATGGCGAGAGAGAGGGAGCAAAAGGAGATGAAAAATATACATGAGTTTGGAAATTAGTATATCGTAAAAACGTTGAGAATAGCCCTATAACTACACATAACTTCACAAAAGGTCCAAACCAACCAAACGAATTTATGGCGGAGGAAAGAGGAAAGCGAGAAGTGAAAAAATACGCGTAGAAACACCATCGATCGAATAGCAGGTGTTGTATTTCTTCATGCTTTACTTGACATTTTTTAGGGATGGCTTAAGCCCTTTTACAGACCACCCGATGTATATAGGGAAGAAAAAAATATAGCATAAAAGCAGAAAATGGAATTCGACAACGAATTGGATGCAGGTTCAGGTAGACGCACGAAAAGGTACCTGCTGTTAACCGATTTTGAAAAATGTTAGGGAAAAAAAGGAGATGTAAAAAAAAGTTGAGTGAGCACATCTGACATGGTTGGAGGTTTATCGATAGAAACGATACCGAATTTACGTTTATTTATCTTCTCTTTATCCAACCAATCCGATAAAGTCACCAATTTCGAGTTATTTTTCAGTAACGAACAACAGATTTTGAACTGTTTTCCATAAATACGTCGAAAACTGTGGATATAGATTACAGTTCGAAAGACTGATCAAAATTTGGTCAGCATACTATATCTAATATGTCGTCAAGTGATCGCAGAAATGCGAAAATATGTTTATTCAGTACGAGATTAAAATCTAGTGATTAAGTAATTCGAGTTTCGGTTTTACATCTGTAGACATTAAAACTACCATTAAATTTTTTGAAAAATAAAATACTCAGAAGGTGCACACTAAATTCTTGAAACTTGAGGTTTTCCAACGGTATTCCTCTCCATATTCTGTGGTCAGTCTTTATTTTATTCTGATTCCCTCAACTTCCGATAGGAATCGCTGCCAGAATTAAACAATTCAACAAAAGCGGGGTTTAAGAAAAATTTTACAATGAAACTATTTTTATGTCGTTCAAATATCTAGACAAAGTTGACGTAGCCTATTTTTTTATATTTTGACTTTGTAGCTGGTAGCACAGATTCATACCCAAGAATATTTTTTTATATTGAAACTATCGAATGCTTTCAATGTAAGTCTACTTTAGCCATTGTCATCAACTTTTCATTAATGATTTAGTCGATTTCTTTAATTGCAGCGTTTATGGACTTCGTGTCTCAATTATAAGATCGACTAATGTCTTTGTAAGTGGAGAAAAATTGGAATGTTGGATACACTATGCAAAAAAAATGAATTCCTCCTCTTTCTAACGCCATTAAAACAATCGTCCCTTTCCACCAGAGCCATGTTTCGACATAATATGCAATGATGCATAAAATGCATCGACCTTGGCCTGAGAGAGACAAATTAGGTCTTCAGCAAAGCAAAAAAAAAAAAAAAAAAACCGAAAAAATCGAAATAAACTGATACTTTTTACTGTATTTCATTGTAATTACGGTATTTAGCCTCGAAAATATATAATGCATTGGCTTCCCGACTTGTGTGCACGCCCTTGCTTTCACCAGAAAATAACGATCCAGTCATTCAACAATTCTCAGAACTTTAAATACTGCTTCAATTTTAGAAGTAGGCTAGGCGTAGTGCATTCGTAAAACATCACGCTCTTCTTCTGGATTTTCATAATTATATGTTAGGCTTAAAAGTAAAAATAGCGAATAAAAACAATTTTCCTTATAAAATGTGAATACTTTTCTGATGAAAAATTCGGAATTTCAGAACCGCAGAGGTACAATGCAAAGGTTCAAGATCCAAGTGAATGAGGCCTGAGATGAGGACAGACTGAATTTTTTTAAAACAAAAACGAAACTTATGCTTTTCTGAAGATCTTAGATCAATATTTCTCTCATTGATGCTTCATTTCTAAGTCTTTTCACGCCAATACGCACTTGCAAATTGCGACGACTCCAAAAAGTTTTCAGAATTTTTTGTTAGAAAATGAACAGGTTAACCCAAATTTAAACACCCCACTTCTCCGGCTTTGTAGATACCTAAAGGCAGACATCCAAATTTCACAGCACCACAGTTGGGGGCCCCGGTGCAAGACCGAAAAACAGAATTTCTGTGCATGCATTTTTTCAGAAAATATTTTTCATGCTTTTGTTCGTGACACGCTTCACAATTTAGGAAAAGTTCAGGTGTGCATCTATACGATGGAAAAAGGTTGAGGAATACTGCTAGAGTGAACGTGAGTGCCTCGGTTTTTTGGTCGTTTTTTATTCGAAAATTTTTTTAAAAGGATGTGAAATTGAGGAATTTTAATCTTTCTTTTCTTTACCGTAAGGAAGGTACAAAACAGTCGCGCGTGCTACGTTATAACTAGAATCTCGAAAACAACGGAACCTTTTTTTTCTATTCAGTCTTACCATCCATTCAGGTTAAATGAAAAGTAATAAAATATCGAAATCCGCAAATATTGGCAAACACAATGAAGTGCTTTTCGACACAACAGATGTACGTTTTACGAACTAATCACATTGTTCCAGAACAAAAAAGAGATACAGAATGAAAATAAAGGAACAGTGAAACCTCAAGACAAGATTCGCACACCATGCCATTCATTGATTATATTCCCAACAACAACAACAACAAAAAGGCAAAAGAAGATAGCACTTATTTAAAGAAACCACGTTTACTTTCCTTCCAATAATCTCCGAAAGCATTGTTCATGAAACGTGAAAATTAAAATGTTAAAAGACTGATGATTCGAACGGTAGCCTGCCCAGCCGATAGGGAACAGGAAAAGAATAGGATAAGGAAATAGAAATTACTACAAAACTAGGCCAGGTTTAGGGCTAACACACAAAATTTAACAAGAACTAGATGAGACAGTTCAAACATCGATAAGTTAACAGATACCTAATCTTATTGTAAGATAATGATTATCAATAATGCTGCGAGAGAGAAAAGCATAAAATATAATGCAGAATGAGGTGGGAAATATGTGGAGTTCGGAGGGGGTTGGAGGCTAAACCCTCCTAAAAGTGAAATTAGCCCCTCAGGCCATAGAAAAGGCGAAAAATATACCTACAAATCTTGCAATTTCTTTAAAACGAACATTACTTTTAGAGAATATGGATGACAGTCTTAGCTTGCCTCTTTCAACATTTTTGATTTTGACAAAACTCTGCTTATGATGAAAAACTACTTTCAAATTTATTGGTTTTATCCTAAGTAAAAAAAGTGACACACTATAACCGAAGATTTGCAAATATGTATTTATAAACTTCCAACATGAAGAGTGAAAACGTTATTAAATCTAGAAGAAATAAATTACGAAATTCTGACAATAATAAAATTCCTTTTGGCTCCAAATTTCAGAATTAAAGTTTGAAGATTCTAGAGAAAATATTGTTGATCTTTCATCGAGTGTCCGAATAAAGTCATCAGTTTCAATTGATGATAAGCTGTCAAAAAAGACTGTACTTACAGACATCACAGATCATCTCGGTTCTCTTTCCACCTTTTGACCCAGTAAGACAAAGTATTTGGAAAGTTAAATAAGATTCTAAATAAAGAATACAGAGAAAAGAATTATATTTCAGTATTTTTTAGAAATGAAAATATAATACAGAACTATCAAATAACAAACTGAAATATTTCGATGCAGTGTATTATATTGGTGGAGATAAAAATCCGCAATCAAAATCATTAAAGGACCCAGAGAGAGTTCTCCACTACATCAAGAGTTGGAGAATTTCTAGAACAGATGAAACAATTTAGGGACTAAAAACTAATCTTCTTCGATTCATATTCAATTCTGAGTAGGCACACGAAGCAGATGTCGATTTAGAAATAGGCCAATATTTCATTTCATCTTAAGAGCTTTAGTTACAAAATTCCATAGACCATAAGCATTTCTAACACGTGAAAAATAAAACATAGTTTGATTTGTCAAATGTTACATTTTACACGCGTATTCCCCTCAAACTCATTCAGTTGATATTCGAGTAATCCTTCAAGCTGATGAAATTCACAACTATTTCACGATAATTCAGTCAAATAAATAATAAAAATCACTTAAATATAATCTTTCGTCTCGATAAAATGCGGATTATTTTTTTTTAAATTTTAACTGTTTTATTTCTTCATACCTAAGTCTACTGAGAATCAATAGTTACATTTTGATAGCATCAACATCAACAAACTCAATAAAATTTTTAAAATACCGGAATCATACCTTCGTGTACTTTAATTAATGTGTCAATTACAGCAATTCCCGTCAATAAGTTAATTATGAAGAATAATTAATAGAAGTAGGTAAAATTGGAAAATGATAACAGTTCAATTTAGTCAGTGCTTTAAAGCCACTAGAAAATGTTTCGAAATAACAGCCTACTTGGCTAAGCAGGTCTCTCGAAAAAGTAGGTATGTTTTGGGAGATTTATTTCTTTTCTTTAAAAGGCTGTCCCTTATTTTGATTTTGATCCATCATAATCATCGTCAGTAATTAGCAAAAAATCCTGCTAAAATTAAGTTAGCCTAAGCTGTTGGTCTACCCTCAGAAATGAAGATAATCCTTAATTTACAAATGCAATAGAGGAGAATTTTTGCGTACAGTATATCAGTGAACACTGTAAATAAAGTTGTGAACATCAATTTCAATCATGTTACAAAATGTAATTTATTATTGACTAATTTAAGCATTAAGTATACTTTGAAGGAACAGAATAGGCGGAGGGGAGGAAGAGAGGAAAGAGCGGAACAGAATAAAAAAATACATTTGACTACAGCACAGTTGTTAGTATTTAGCTATGAAAACGTGATGTATTACCTTTACCTCGAGCAATTTAGCAATTTAATTACATACGTAATAGGTTAAAAATAAATTAAATTTGTATAGTTTATTTACAGTTCAATACTACCATAACTGATATTTGGCAATTTTAGGTTTGAGAAATTTACTTGAAACAATGAATGTACGATAAGCGTTATATGTATACAGGGTGTTGCCGGAGTGGACGTCAAAACTCCTAGTGGTGTAGAGAAGGTTGAGTACATAAGTACGGCATTTCCGTTTTTAAATTCGTCTTAAAAATGCCATTCTAACGCGTCATTTCAATATGTCGTTGAAAAATGGAAGTAAATATCATAATATTATGCATTGAAAATGTTGGAAAAAATGTGTTCTTTCAAAAAGGCTTGGTACTTTTTGTCGCTATCACGATTAGTTTTTGAGTTATTTCAATTGGAAAAGCGGAAAATACTAATTTAAAAAAAATTCTAAATATTCCAACTTTTTTTTGACAGCTACAGGTGGGTATGCAACTACTCTAACACGTATGTACATAACCTATTATATCACCACCAAGAGGTTTTACCCTCCACTCCACACACACCCTGTATATCCATCAAGCGATTTCATCACAATCGTTCGACAAATGTTTGATTATTTATGATATTAAATATCAGTTCTATGATAGGCTATAATAGATGATAGTCTTGGTCTGCTGAAAATCAGTCACACAAAAATGGCTAACACACGAACAATAATCAACTTCCAAGATATATTAAGATTTAATAATTAACGAAGCGAATATTCTCGTGGATGGAAAAAATATAGAAATTCAAATGAATTTTTATCAAGATACAAAATAGGCTAATAATAATAAATTAGCTGAGCAAATCGATAGAAGTGCAATGTGAAAATCACTGCAGCATGCCGCATAAATGGACATCATATTTTTTCGGATGAATAGTGTAGTTATCTCGCTGTAACTCGTAAAAATTTAATTTGTTTGTGTTATTTTAGTCTTCTCGAACGAACTAATGTTTAATCTTTATATTTTACTAGATAATTTTAACCACATGATCAATATTATTTTATCTTTTGTTAAAATCATACGTAATAAAAATAATTATCAAATACTTCACAAGATTGTGTTATAGAATTCATATTTTCAATTACCTTTCCATGCACCTAGTCTAGAGAAATAGGCAGAAGAGGTAAATTTAAAAAAAATAAACTCTTGTACGGGTCTCAATATTTTTCAGTTTAAAAGTTTAAAAGAACTCGTTCTGAGAAGAAAGCTTTTACATCAGGCCTATTATTTTCAAAAGATTACGAAGATTTATTTTTTAGTCACAAACTACACAGAAATTAAAATAATACCATTGCAGAATCTACGACTTAGCCTCTATCACCTGAATATAATTATAATTTACTAAAAAACAAGTCTTCTCGTAACTTTTTAATAGGTTAATAAAAAAAAACCTACACTACATGTATTATTATATTTCAGATTTTTAGACTTATTAATAGACTGCCTACCTAACTGAAGTGAGCGTCTCGGAGTATACGATAAAGTATACAACGTTACCTATATTTTACGACCGAATATCAATGCTAGAAACAAACTGAAAGTTGTGGGCCTACAAATGAAAAAGCCAAAATCGAAAATACAAAAATTTCAATTCAGATCTTGCAGACAGCGGTTCTGTCCAAAATCGTGTAATCTTCATATTCCCCGTCATAAAGGGCATAAAATTTTGTACCGATTAAAGCCAGTTAATGTAACAACATTGAAGACTGGTGTATAGGTATAAGGTCGCAGATTTCTCGTACCTTTCCAATCGCTTTTAAAACGTCAGCGGAAATTGACATTTTCACTATGTGATTTGGCAAAGACATCAAATTTGAAAAATAAAAAATAACAATTTTCACTAACTGCACGACTTCCATCGCCTCCGCAAATTGCTCACTTTCTCTACACCAGCACGTTTCGACAACACGAACCAACCAGATCAAACGAATAAAAAATTTTTGACGTTTCACAAAGCGTAGAAAATTGTCACGAAACCGACATTCGTTAATTAGAATGAAGAAAGAAAAAAAAATAGTACGAAAATTCAAAATAATAATAATAATAATAATAATAATAATAATAATAATAATAATTGTTGTAGTAAGTGTATAAGAAGTACCTTGTTATGAGTCAGTGTTTTGCGACTTTGTATAAAGCTATGTATTTCTAGACGTGATATCCTAAACACCGTTAAAAATCTCGTAAAAATTAATTCAACATTTTTTTCTCTCTTCGTCTTCGTCCGTTTCCGTAAAAGCTGGAGGACGGCCAAATAATTTATACAATAGAAATTTTTCACCATATCAAAACTAGAAACGTGTTAAAAACTTTGACAAATTATTTTTAGGGAATCGAGGTCGATTATAATTTGAACGTAGGTGGTAGTTTTCGTTCTTTTTTTCTCTTTTATTTCAACCCTTCGTTCAACAATTTTTAATTCTTACAATTTTTTCTGTGGATGAAAAAATATAGCCTACTTTCGTTTTTCCAAACATTCCAACATTCTTAAATTTCTTTGGCCTTGTTTTCAGGTTCAAACAAAGTCGCTATATTTATGTACAGTAAGTATAATCCAACCATATGCCTGTACAGACAATAGACATAGTACACTATAAATCATAGTTTTCTAAAGAACTTAATTCCAATTTAATTTTTATAAAAAGAAATTAGTCTAATGATCAAACGATAATCGAATCATAAAATCCGCCACATGAAGGTTTCACATGTATTTTAATTCGGAGACATTCGTCGAAACATACATATGACACACACATATACCAGTAAACGAATGAAAACAATAATGCTTCTATTTAAAGCTTGTAGCGAAGAGCTACAAAGCTAAAACGAACACAAAATCTAAACTCAACACTTCATATAATATAGTTAGGCTATTTATTGATACGAAGCACAGAACTTGTTGGTTATTTAAGTACCCCTATAACACCCACAAGGTCAAAAAAAGGTTTAATGAAAACGAAATAATACAAAATTCAAAATCAAAATTCCAACAAAACTATAGCATTCATTAAAACGGAAAAATTAAATTAAAATTTCAAAATTACCTATTGATGGAACTAAAACAATAAACGAATTTAGCCACAAAAAAAACATAGGCTACGCATCGTCATAAAACAGAAATAATCCACATTCAGGTCAAATGGTAATTGACTTACGAACCAAAATCATTTCGTGAACACAATATCTATTATATGTACAATATCATGAAAAATCATAAATCGAAAATGAACAAATTACAAAAAACAAAGGATCTGCATTAATAGGTAAGCTTACATAAGCCATATTTGAATTCCTTTGTCATTCTAAACATACACGAGAAAAAATAATATACTAATAATCGAGTATACAACTAACATATAAAGATGAAAATTTAGAATAGTGTTTGGCTCAGCTAATTTCAAAATTGAGTACCTAAATCCATTTTGACGAATTTTTGTTCACATATTATTCATGAACCTGGTAAGATTATAGGCTTACTTTTATTGTTGCATCTCACTTGAAAACTTATTTATAAACTTATTTTGAAGAAAGGAAGATTGATATTGCTGCGTGTGAAAGCTCAATAAAGAAAAAACATTCAGACATTTAAAATTAGGTGATAACGTTGCCTTTAGTAGTATACTATTTCCAATCTCATTCCCACAACAACAACAACAACAACAACAAAAACAAATATAATAACAAAAAACCATTCCAAGATTCCAGATGTTCCACAACTGCTGAATTAAACACATTGTATGAATTTGTGATTATTTGAAGAAAACTGAACACCTAAACAAAAACTAACAAAAAAAGAGGCTGATGACACGCCAGGTGGAAAGGTGTATTATAACTTTTATTCAACTTACTATAGTTTTTCATTTCTTTCTTTGTTCAGTGGATGTGAATTTAGACTTTACTTATAGGATAACTGGATTAAGAACAAACGTGTAGTACCGAGGAGGACCACCGCTTGTTTTGTTTAGTGCTGCAAATGTCATACTATGAATGTGTGTCTATGACTGCGTGTTAGTCTACAACGTTTTATCCTCAATAAAAGTTATCATTAAAAACTCATTTTTACTTAACTTATTTTTCATAGAATATAATAAACAGAATTTCATTTAAATTATGTGTACTTATTGCAGGTTGCGTTCATTATATAGACTTTAAGAATCTTCAAAAAGTAGTAATTCGGAAACTAATGGACGGATTTGGCCAATCTTTGAACTTGCCTAGATATAAACGCAAAGTACACACATGTAAAATTTGGTAACGATCTGCAAAAAATTATTCCCTGTCCCCCTTGTCTATAAATTTCGAATTCGAATAACCGTCATTTGAAAACTAATGCACGGGTTGGGTTCATCTTTCAACTTGACCAGAACATGGACCCAAAGTTTACCTACACATGCTAAATTTCGTCCATTCCATCAAGAAATATGTTAACCTATTCTGTTATATCCCATATACCTTTTTTGTAGTTTTAGAACCATGATCAAAAAAACTATAGCATTATGAAATTGTTCGAAAATTGTGATATGCCAGACTTAACAATCGGTACATTCTATCAATTATAAACTGTATACACATAATCATGTATGTATACAGATATATATGTATATAAGTGTATACAGATAAGTAATTCTGAAGTCACTGTTGACACTTAAATATCGTTCTAGCATTCGGGACTAAGTGTTCGTCTTCATCTTCTCAGAATTATAACCATACCTATATAATAAGCAATGTAGTTGACTATCTGCGAGATGTACCAAGCGAGACTTAAACATGGAATATTCGTAGTATTATTATAGGCCTACCTATATACTGGTAAAAGCGAAATGGTTTCATTTTTTACAATAAAAATTGAAGGTAACGTGGTAAATGGGACTCAACTATCCTTCTAAACCGAACAGAAAGGCGTTAATTAGCGCATAAGCGACTTTTTGCGCAACTGACATACATTTCATAAATAAAATAAATTTCATAACATACAAATTATGTCACGTTTATCGAACACGAAAATAGTCTTAGTAGGTACAGTTTATTTCTGGCCTGTGTAACTAAGCGACAGAAACAGGGTGAAACAATGTGAAATTTTGAAGAGTCGAATTCTACAAATGGATTTTAGTAAAAACACAGGGTGAGAGGACTATAAAATTTCATATTTCCTCTCCAAATCCATATGCGATAATTGCTGCTGATCATTTACTGATAAGACCAACATGCATTTGGTCATGTTGAAGACAGACGAAGTGTGATTAACGATGTGCAGGTTTCGCAAACAAAATTATCACGACAGTATATTATACGAAGAACAAAATTATCGTATAAATTTTCACGAGAAATATGGTAACCGATAAGGTATTAGAGACAATTCGAAAAAAAGTTCGCACATTTCGAAGTCTACAGGGACACGACTCAATAAAGATAACACATAGAATAGGCCTGTAGTATAATTAGGATATCAAAAATGAAACATCAATGTCGAATGTATGTAGGCTACAATTCGTACACAGCATAGCTGAAAATGAAAAAAATTATTCTCAGATGGAGTTCAGAATAAGAATGATAATCGAAAACTCCAGCGCAGTCGATACGCTAAAAATGTAGGTTTCTTCCAAAAAAACTAAAAAAGAAACTAAATAAGCAAAGAAACAAATAAATAAATAAAAAAAAATCAAAATATCAAAAATATTTGGCTGAATGCTGGCTAAAAATTAAGTAGATACGTTTGAAATGAAGTGTCAAGGTAATTCAGAATAAATAAAATTGTATTGTGAAGTTATACAGTAACAAACGCAAGCTATTAAATGATTTCATTGTAAATAAAATAACATCAAGCCGGCTTTCCGACCAGCTTCGCTGGTTCATATGAAATTTGTCTTCTCTTCTTAGCAATAGTTTGAGATTTTTTGAAATCACTTATCATTTCTACGAATGAACCTGTTGAAGATTGAAACCAGATTTTACAGAATGTTGTAGTATAATATAGGTATACAATGTCTTTACCAAATTTCATGATTATTGCTTAAAAATTACGCACTTTAGAACCATTTAAGCTACAAAAATGCAACATAATGGGATATAAAGGATGGCCAATCTGAACTAAAAACAATAAGGTTCATCCTTGTTTAGATCATAATAAATATTTGGGTGGTACAGGGATACCTAACTTCCTCGCCTCACCATCACCCAAAATACAGTACTGTACTCACTCAACCATGGTGCCACGTGACAGTTAATGAGGGAAATAAGGAACATATGCCGATGTGTGTATTAGTTGCCACACCACTCCCCTCCAGTATGACAAAGTGTAATACAAGCGGATGGAGGCGCAGCTTACAAGGAGTAAGTGTGTATACAGGAGCGGCAAATGCCCCAACTTCATCTTTGCCCAATGATACACATGACCTACAGCACCATTACATTTTGCAGGTGGTGAGGTAACATACTACTGACACGGCGAGCATGTCTAAGAGAGGGCGCCACTCCCCATCTCTCGTATCACATCGAGGTCACCACTTTAGGTATTTGGGTGGTATGGGGATTTGAACACATACTGACCAAATACTTAACTTCCTCGCTTCACCATCACCCAAAATATGGCACTGTACTCACTAAAACCAAAGCACTGGGTGATGGTGAGTGAGAGAAATACAGTACATACACCAATGTCTGCGATAGCCACCACAATAAGTATACCAAATTTCTCAACTATCGAATAAAAATTATGACTAGTACCGTGTTAAATTGAAATATATAGGTATGTACATATACCAGTCAGAACTAGAACCACCCAACAAATTTTACAATTCTAGTTTAGACTAGTCAAAACTAAAAATGACCAAATTCTAGTTTTGATAGTAACATACACGTATTAATTTCAGTTAATAATTCCAAAAGTTTCCTGGGGTCATGAGACAATAAACAAACCTACCACCGACCCTGTTTCTCAATATCAGATCAATTTTAATGAGTAGATTTTCTTAAAAAACTTACATAAAAAAAGAGAATGTATAATTTAAGTTAGGCTGATAACAATTAGTACGTTATCTTCCAATGTCACATAAGTTTAATCCAACGCACACTTATACTGTATGTAGTTTTCTCATGAATTAAATTCTATTTTTTAATATTACATCATTTGCGTGTAAGAAAGTTTAATTTCTATAATTTTTCATGCACTAAAATTATTTTTGTGGATTCTTCATCTTAAGCTGTATTTAAATGAAAATCAAATAATTTACTGTAGGAGTTTTATTTAACTTAGTCTACAATTAAAGATATGCTAAGTATAAAGAATGAAAAATCTCTAGAAATAAGAATAATTTAATGGAAAATTGGGTGAAATTTCATTTTCTTGTATGCAAGTGATTATTAATCCTAAAAAACTTAGGTTTAAATTTGTTATCCATTCATTTTCAATAATGAAAAAATTTGGGTACATACGTGACGAATTTTACAAAGTAAGAACATCGTTGTCTACTTTTTACTTAGACCTACCTACACAATTTTAGTGTTTCGTGGACATATTTTCAACATAATTTAAAACAATACAATATAAAATCGTTTGTTTCACCTTACAACTGCCACAGATAAATATTGAATATAGCACTGAATACGGGTTAAATTTTTAATTTTTTAAAAACCCTATAAATTTTTTCTCACCGAGCTCGAATTTTCTTTCTATGGACCTGTCTGACCTTGCATTGTATGTTGCCTGAGGCTTGCAACACCTAAGGCTGGAACTGATGTAACGTCTGAGAAAATATCATCAATACTACAATAATACACTTTCCTGGTGCTACAATAGACCTAATAATTTTGTTAACTGAAAATTTAATGCTGAACATTTTTTATCCAGATCATAAAGCCTTATGACTAAATAAATAGTGTAGGTATAGGCGGCCACCTATGGGATTGGAAGGCCTTTTAAAACATTTAAAATTATAACAAAGGGAGGAGGGCAGAAGTTGAAATATTAAGAAAATTATTTTAAAGTTTCATTTTCACAAATTTATGTTAATCAAAGCCGGTTTTAGGAGGGAAATTTGGGGTCACCGTGAAAATCACTCCTACTGGTGTCGATCATTAATTGATTATACTGAGAAATCTATTCATTTGAAAATTTTTGCCTTCCAATTATTGAAAAACCGATCTACGCGCTCGAGATTGTAAACTTACCTACGAAATATTCGAAAACCGAATTTGAAAATTTAAATTTTGAAATCAGTCTGTCAATCTTTTGTGTTTTGCGTTCAAATTAACAATAAATTTTATTTAAAAAAAAGAAAACAAAAAACGACCTTATTAATCTGAATGAGTCGCTCTTATTGGTGGATATGCCCACTGTAGGTCTGCCTGAACTGAGGATCGAACCAGTGACATACAAATTTAAAAGCAGCGACGATATCCGCACAGCCACACCACCACTGATGTGTGCGAATATATGTTCAAATCCCCACACCTACATTTATGACAATAATTTTTTCAATCTTGAAATTCTCATTTTCTTCAGTTGAATCCTTCTAATTATTTTATTTTCAATTGTGAATAGTCTAGGACATTCTCCGGATTGTCAGGAACATTTTGAGCCTACTTTCATTAAAATCTACAAAGTAAGACACTTGTTCTGGGCGAACGAAATTCCATTAGTTCCAGAGAATGACATACCAAACATATAACCTCCTCTGTAGGCAGTCGATATAAAAAATAATCGATTATACCACTGACGCATTCAACAAGCTCCTATTTCTTAATTCATTATTTTACGAAGGATGGAGTTTGTAAATGAAGTTCGTTGTTAATCTTAATAAAATATTAATTAATAAAAAATTTGCTTGATTTTGCCTCCTAACAATCCGTATTCTTCTTTTCTGCGAATAAAACGAATAGAAATCTTAGGTAGTATTGCGTAGGAATTTAGAGGTTTTTTTTTTAGAAAGAAAATCGATTTTTCGCACCCGCGATTGATCAAACGAATTAATTACTAGGAAAAAAGTCGACCACAAATCGAAAATAATTTTTTTCGAATAGGTAATTGATAAGATTATTAAATTCATTCCTCGAAATTTAACTTCTAACACCGGAAACACCCAATACACACCTTACTATCACATACTGAGCGCGCACATTTCATAGGACGTGGCAATAGTTTTTGCTCCAATCGGTAAAGGTTTTTTTTTTTTTTTTTTCCACCTAAAGCAGCAGCACCGCACCTGTAGGTACTCGTATGCCAGCACGCAAAACAGAAGATTTGCAAGGCGAGTCGACCGTAAACAGGTGAACCAATGAGCTGGAGCCTAGAGTATGGGCACAAGTGAAAGGAGGTGAAAGATAGCACGGCGATGGATAAAGGTGGGCACAGGTGAACGGCGACCAATCGGCGACTAAAGCAAATTGCTGGCGCACGCTTTCGAGAGAACAGGTGAAAATCACGCCCATTCGTTTTATACAACAAAATATAACTCGTCGTCTTCAGTCGTCCTTTTCTACTGTACACAGCCAAAAAACACTGATTATTGTAGCGCGCACACTCCGAATCCCTATTTTTACTTCATCCCTTTCGTACATTTTTCTTCTTCTCTTCAGCCCCTTCATTTTCAGCACAGTTTCAAGACGAATTTAGGTACCGTACCTGTTTTAGAGTTAATCTGGGCGGAAAGCAATACCTGATTTTAATTTGACCAAAAAGGGTTCGACTTGGAGTTTTACTTTTGGTCTTTGGACCAGTTCAGCTAAAAGATATTTTTCAAAATGACCATAGACTACGGTTTTATTTTTATGTTTGTTCTGTAAAAGGAAAAAACTCAAAAAATTGATCATAAAACACGCACGGCATGTGATGAAAATACGACTGTATCATTAAAAAAAAAATTTTTATCGGAACTCACAAGCAGAGTCGGGGTAGGAAATTCGACATTTTTGACAAAAAGTTTTTCTCAAGGTTTACCCCGAAATATCGAACAGACTCTTCGAAAAGTTACTGTGTCGCACTTTCTCAAATTGGACAGCCTGTTTTTAAAAAATGTAAAGAGTTTCGCACATTTGTCTATATCGAACAAACCTAAGCGAGTAAAGTGAACAACAAAAATATTCAGCTAGTCCTTAGATCTGTTTTTTATGGGAAAAACTGCTGAATTTTTATTACTTTTTAATAACAAGTAGGTCTGTTCAGAAAAGAGTGTAACTATCTCTCTGAAGAGGATATCCAAAAACCACAAAATCAAACCGAGTTCTCATTATTATTCACAGAATTTGTCGAAGAACCCAAAAATTTGTTGCTAATTTTTTTATACAATCAAGAACGCTATTAATTCACTACCAAAAATTTTTATTTGTGGGATCTAGTTGGTACGACGTTTGGTAGCTTGGCTTTGCATCGGAAAGATATCTGGTAATGTGTTCGATTAGGTGCTCAGCCCAGTATGTCAAAAGTTTCTGGCTCAAAATCAGCCGTCGCCAACCCACTGAACACAAGTAAATTCTATACTGAAATGACCCCCATTCGAATACAGGAACAATATAGCCGGCAGTTTGGCTGAGAGTTTTGGTATGTAAAAAATTAAATGATGGAAAAATAAATTTTACAAAAATTCTAATTAAATTTGCGAAATAATGAAATTCATGATGATACGAAAAAATTAGAACTTCAAAAAAATATCAAAACTAAAGTCACAAACAAGTTCAAAATTATAAAAACAGAAATAAATAAAGTTTACCAAATTTTGTAACTTTTACAGAATTTCATGCATTTAAAAATTAAAACATTTCCATTTTAGGGATTTTTTGCTGTGATGAACGTAAAGTGTCAGAACGTTTTTTCACTTAACATTCATAGTTTTGTAGACTGTCTTCCAATCAAATTAGAAAATTTTATAGCTGCAATTGAATAATTTTCCATAAAAATAGTCTATCGGGAACAATTTGTTTTCAGAAGTTGAAGAAGGCGCTCCTTTAAATGGGAAATTTTTTCCATAAATTGTCAAACAAATCAAACTGAAAAAATTTATAGCATTCATTGAGGCGAAAAAATAATATTATAATGGGCTATACCTAGACTACTAAATGGCAGACTTCTATCGAACTTTCTGAACTTTCTCCTATTTTTACCGTACTTATTTTAATGAAAAGCTGCTCTCCAAATTAAAGCAATATTTGTAACATTGAAGCTACTTCTTTTTTTTTTCAGGATTTACAAATAATGAACTTCTGTTTGAAGCCTAACTATAATAGAGTGGGAATTGGAAAGTTCAGATTTTCTTACATTCTCAAACAAATTTTGACCCTCCCCTTCACCTCTGAATCATTTGCGACGAAAATATATCAATTTTTAAATTCTTATACTCTAGTCAAATGACAAATAGACATGATTTACGGAAGTTTCAATTTAGAATTTATTTTTCTTCTTTCTTTCTTTTTTTCCTTTCTAATTTATCCGACTATTGCCGATTCTTACCACCGAACCCCAAGGTTCGAATTGGAATGATGATAGCTAATTATTCTACATTTTCATAGTTAAAGTAAATAATTTAATAGACCTTTACTATGTTCTAAATATAATAATAATAATAATAATAATAATAATAATAATAATAATAATAATAATAATAATAATAATAATAATAATAATAATAATAACAACAGGTAAGAATAAGAACAGTATAAAAATGCTAGTGCATTGAGAGAGGATGACCTAACAATCTACTAGAATTCCCATAATTTTTCAATAGCCAACGTATTCAAATCCAGTTTACAAGCAAAAGAAAATATCAATTTGTAAGTAAAAAAAAAAACTAATGAGAAAATGAAAAATACAAATTTTTTTGATAGTTTCGTAAATTAAAATTTCGGTTAAATTCACCAAAACAAGTTAAGAAAATTTGGCTACCCGAATTTATGCAGATAAAATTTGAGAGTATTAGTTACTCCTTGGCCTTTTCTTTTTACATCAGTCTTGTTAATCATACCCAAAAATTGATCATGACACGTGTTTCATTAGTAATTGAGAATAAACCTACGTAAGAATCGACATATTGATAGATACCCAGCTATTTTTAATTTTTAAGATGAAATCAATTGAGGTGGGGAGGAGGAGAATGATTTGAACGAAATTTGTTTCACATTTTTATCTAAATCCGAATACCGGACTCTATCAACCAGTGACATAACTATCTTATTTATAAGGTAGGCCAAATGTGAAATAAGGGAAAAATAACAGGCAGCAGTAAGGTTTTTTACTACCAAGGAGGCGTATGAGGGTGATAAGATATGCGCCGTTATTCGTTTTTTCATGAATTTTACTTTGTTTATTATTACTATATACAAATAAAACATAAAATGGCGGTTCATCTCTTATCATCCCCATGCGCATACGTACTAGTATAAAGCCTTGGCAACAGTATTTGCACTTTTCACAAAATTGTAATAAAAATTTTAGTTTCTTCAGAATCGAGGAAAAACCTTTTTTCCAGCAAATTTTTTCAATTTTAGTTTTCTCGGAAATTACAAAACTAATAGACACGAATCTTCCATCAGAATTATATCTACATAACAATATTTCGTGAAAATTTCAGCCCAATCCTTCTTACAGTTTTCTCAAAATTCTGGAAAAATCATTTTTCTTGGAATGTTTTATTCTCCAGTTTTCTCGGAAACTATTGAACAAAATAGACACCAAACTCCTATCAAACCAGATCCCTTTTAATGACTACCTTTCATAAAAATTTCTCCCATGTCCCGTTTTCTCGAAACCGCAAGCACAAAATTTAGGCAATACATAATACGAGTATTCTTATACTACATAAAAGCCAATTCTATAACGCTGTCACTTAACCAGTTTTATAGATATATTTGGCTATGCACGTATTTGAGTTTAACTAGAAATTATTTTTTTTTTCATATTACCTCAATGCACTCGACTGATAATTCCGACACATTCACGTAGGTTTGTGTGAATTATTGCTGCTTAGCAGACTAGCAGTATTGGGTACTCTCTAGTATTATATGGTTATAAACATACGTACGCACTTATATATATAAATATATATATATATATATATACTTAAAAAAAAATTAGATCAAAATGGAGAAATGGTGTCAATCGTTTTCTTTCGTCAAGAAACGGTTAATTTTCCACATTCTCGAGGTTAATTTTAATACCTCGTCTGCAAGCAAACAGGGTAACAAGCAAACTTGGTAAAACTTGATATACTTTTACATAAGCGCGATTTGTTTTTTAGTGAAATTTTTGATAAGCCATGAATTTTTGAGTGGACCATATCCCATGCTGATCCATCCATAGCTACGGTACTGCCATCCGCAGAAACTTTAGATAAATTGTTTAGGACATCCATTAAAACAACGTGAGGGTAAATTTATTGAGTACATAGGCACTTTTGCCTAGTTCTACCATTTTTTTATACAATTGTCCGAAAATATTAGCAATAATTGTAACAATTTTTACTCCCAGATAATACAGAATAATTTTTCATGCCTTTACAGTGAACCTATATTCGAGTAAGTCTACTTTTAATTTACAAAGTACCCAATAACCGATTTCTTTCATTTCTTTTTTTTAATCATTCTAAATTTAAAAAGCTCAAAAAGAAATACCAGAAAAAGAATTAGTAACGTAAGAAAATATCGTAACTAAATTTAGCGAAATGAAAAAACCCCACATACCGTTTTGACTGAAAAATTTCAAATTCAAAAACAGGATTCCGTTGATTTCACTGGATAACTTATCAACAAACAAAAATCTCTCACATACGAAAATGAAAATTTAAATGAATTTTCAGCAAATAATTCCGTTTCTTTTTAACACATTATATGCGCTGCGTTTACATTTTTAGGTCTCCGTTTCAGCTGCCACACTCCCTGCTACTGGTATTGGTACTCGCGCAGGAATAACAGCACACGCGTCTCTCCTCCCAGAAACTTTTTTCCTCTTCCCGCTAGTCATATACTTATGCGAGAAAATTTTGCGAAAATTCCCTTCACTCGATTCACACGTTGGCCAAGTATGATGAGAATGGGGAAGGAGGTAGTAAAGAAATTGAGAAAAAACCGATGAACGAAAATCAATTTCGTTAACAAGAAGCGCAGATATTGCGAAGGTGGGCAAGAAAAATGTGCTGATGATGTGTGGAGGCGGGGGCACAGAAACAGACGAATACGCGCGAATGAAAATGAAAAAGAAACGAAACTACGAAGACAAGAATGAAGTCAGGAAGGTGACGTGAAAAACAGGAGTGAAGGGGGAGGGCAAAAATTTTCTTATATCGTTCCTATACGGTTTAAATTCCACTTTCCCCCGCAGCCCCACTGTTCAGCTCGAGTACTCTAATTAGACGAAATTGTTCGGATCCATATGTCAACCAATACGACGAAGGAGTTTCTTAATTGGGTCTTATTAATTTTGACCGTCCAACAAAGATATTATGTATTAAGGTGTAGAATAGGAAATTCGACAGAAATAAATTTTTATTGTTGGAATTTAACTTCAATCCGTCAGAGTCAACTCGATGATTTTTATGGAACCCAAATGATGCCTTCCCTTGTCATGTATATCAAATTGAAACCTAAACTGGCAGTATATTTTTATTACAATAAAATTTAACATCAGAATAAAGGAAAAGCAGAAGTATATAAAGGCTTACTGTAATTTGTAACATGAAAAAAAAATTTTCGTTATATAGGTATCGTAAACTAAATTTTCGAATAATAATATATGAAATTCTAATCAATATATGGGCAGTGAAATTCTCAAAATTTGAAAGCCACTTCACAACAAGGAATAGCAATTCTCAATAAAATATACCGAAATAGTCATTTAAAAAATAAGGAAAAACTTATATGATGATAGGTTTTTTTTGAAAAACAACAAAAAAAAGTAGTTTAAAAACAATTATATCTACAAAATTCGGCAAAAGAAAGATCAAGAATTTAATAAAAAAATATAAAAAACAAGTTTTGTTAGTATTATGGATTACGCTTTGAAAACTTTTCCGAAAGCATTGATGAATAAACGAGATAAACTTTTTAAATAGTGGGCGTCTAACATTTTTCAGGGCTTAAGGTAAAACTAGACGATTCATAAAGTGAGTATAGACGGATTATGAGATTAGTGAGAATTTTCTGCAATGCATATCCAGCTGAAAACAAAAAATTCTATGCATTCTTCTTCAAACGTTAGGCCACCTTCTATTAAAAGTATCCTCTTCTTCGAGTGTTACATTAATTAATAAGTTTTCGAATTTGACAGTACCTACTTGAAATACATGAATTGAGGACTGATATCCAGAATGGTACTACTTCTGAAAACATTACAAAAATAATGCAATTTTTTAGCAGCCTAGTTAATATTGAAATCTAAGGTACCTACAAATTTTTTTTTTGCTAGAATATTACTAAAAATTAATTTTTTTTGATTGAATCTGATCAAAGAAATTTGATAGAAATATCATTATGGTGGTTACCGAAAATAATTTCATCTCAACGCTAAGTAAACAAACAGCCTTATTCCAGTAATTCATCAAATTTTCGGGGTGACTATATCAGAGTATAGGTACTAGATATTATTAACAAATAGGTATACAGTCAGAGTCGTCAGAGAAGACAAGAGGAATATTATAAACTTCCAGTTGAACATCAACAAGCCGACAAAAATACCGGTATTTTTTTTATTCGGTGTCTAATTAAATGTACACCGGAAGCCTATTATCGTACCTGAATGATAAAACTATCGTATATTTATAAATAGTTAAAAACCGTCATATTTTGTAAACGTATATTTCGTTGAAATTAGACAGACCAGTGATTGAAATTAACACGTTGCATTTCCACACCTCGTGAGAACGAAAATGTAAATAGATTACTAATTGAATTGCTCGTTGTACCTGAGTAATATACGATAATTCTCGTTTACAATACCTGATAAGATACAAGTATAGAAACAGAGCACTATCAAAAATATGGCGCCATTTCAATGCGAAGAAATTTCCTCTACCTTCACGAAAAGTAAGTCTGTACCTTCATGAAAAGTAAGTCTGCGCAGCAATGTTCCCGTTACTGGTTAGGTACATCATTAAATTATACTGGGCTAGGAACATAAAGGTTAACAAGCGACAAAACGAACAGATTATGTGTTGAGTATACTTTGAACTGTAAAGAGCCTTATTTGTGAAAAGAATCGTCAATAAACGTCAATTTAAATAAACAACCAAAGAGTTAAGTTAGAACTTAAAAATCCACTCATTTCTTATTTCACATAAACGTGATGAAAAACCTCCGAGAAAACAAAAGCTAGCGGTTTTTAAGAAGCAAATGAAAAATTCAAACCAACCTACCAGCATTCCAATAATCCGAGCATTTGATTTCATCCTTATTGGAAGGAGGAGGCGTAGGTATAATTGTAAATTTTTTAACAATTTTCATAGTTTGTAGCTCCACCAACATTATTCGGCACCTACACCCGCTTATTCAGTTTCATTCGTACCATACAAAATTCCTAGTTTATGCCAGTGAATAGGACTAAGTTAGGAGAAGTCCCGCACTAAGGCATATTAACTCGCACCAACAGAGTATGAAATATACCTAGTAGAGGACGAATACCCATCAAAACGCTGCAACGAGATATAGGACCATTTTTGAAACTGTTGTCCTCACTCCTACGGTTCGGAATTCAAATTTGCGTGCCTGTATTCGGGCCCCCACTGACAATAATGAGTTTTTTTTTTTTTTTCCAAATACTTGAATTTAACGATCGAATAAATATGATTATTAATTAAGAAACCACAACAAACACGGATTTCTCAATGAGATTGAAAATTGTACAGTTCCACGGGAGTGGGGATATTTTGTCACAAAAATGGTGCCACTTCTTCTTTCATATACATCGTCTATCCTATAATTAAATACGAGCAATAATTGTTTGTATTCTACAAATTCAATCAAACCAAAACATTCCAAAGCAGGTCAAAAAATTTTTTCATTACTCCCCAAGAAATTTGAAGAAATTCCGCCTATTGATGTGTCCCAAATAAGTACTTGTTCCCTTAATCAAGTGTCCCTAATAAGCAGTTTCTACTGTATTATTTTTTGATGAAAAGTGAATGAAATTCTGGAAAACAATATGTAATTTCAGTTTAATATAGAAGGAATCATCAAGTCGATATAGAGTATTTCTAGTGCGTTCAATGGGCCAGGTTCAAAAAAATTGTGAAAAATGCGGAAATAGAATACTGTTTAAAATGAATTGAAAATACATTGAACAATGCGATTATTCGACATTATAAATGAGTGGAGCCGTTTTTTGTGGCCATTTCACGGTATAAGTAGTCGATCAATTTTTTCTATACTTTGGATGATGAGGGGTTCTAAGCCCTAGATTGTTTGTAAAAAAAAAACTGAAAAATTTCCTTTTCAAGGTGAAATTTGACTTTAAAGTTTTGCTGACATCACGCAACTTGATGGACGTTTGCAGTGGGGTACATGGTTGTACAGTGGGACAACTTTCAGTTGTTGTGTTTAGTCGTCCATGTCCCTCCTAATAGATATGAATAACCTTTAACTTTATCAAGTCAACATATAAAGGTTGTACTTGAAATTAAAAAGCTACCCAATATAAATCTCTCTCTTATTATCGAAAGAATTAAAGTTTCATTTTGAAATCTATATTCTGAGAGCTGTAATTCAGCTCAAAAGTTAGTTTGGAACCTGTTCTTTTGAAAGAAGTTCTCAGTTCAACTTCGTGGTTTTGGTTTAGTGTCAATTCTAAGATGGGAAAACATGAAGAACTAGAAGCTTTAATAAGTTACAAATTTTTCAACAAAAGTTTCACTTCTGGACCTGTTCTGTTTGAGAGATTTATTTTAGTGTGAATTCTTCAATAAAGAAGCTTTAAAAACTGAGAGTTTTTATAAGTTACAAAGTTTTCAAAATCAGTTTCAGTTCTGGACCGGTTCTGTTTGAAATTTAGTTCTCAGTTTAGTTTAAGGGATTTATTTCAGTGACAATTCTTTAATGGGAAAGTTTGAAAAACTGTCAACTAATAAGTTGCAGAGTTTTCAACAACAGTTTCAGTTATGGACCTATTTTGTTTGAAAGTCAGTCTTCAATTCTGTCTAAGGGATTTATTTCAGTGTCAATTCATCAATGGGAATGCTTCAACAACAGATAAACCTCTATTCTGAGAGCTGGAATTGAGTTCAAAAGTTGCAGTTTATTGGACCTGTTTTTTCTAAAGTTAGTTCCCAGTTGTTCTTTAGGGTTGTACTGTCAGTTCTGAGAAGTGAAAACTTGAAAAATTGGGTTCTGTAAATAAATTAGAAACTTTACACTGAAAGTTTTAAAAGTGAGAGGTTCTAATGAAAGTTGACTGTTAGTTTTTCTTTGAAGTTTTTGCTAAAAGTTTTAGTTGTTGGCCTGTTCTAGTGAAAATTGTTTCATTTATCTAATGAATATCTAATGATTTTTTGCTTGGACCCGTGGTTACTATTAATTCATAAACTGACAAAAACAATTACATAGAAGCAAAATCTACCTCTAAAAGTTGTTTTTTTTCCTACTGTAGTCTACTTTGGCTCAGATTAAAAATGGTAAATAATCCAAAAAAGCCGAAAAAGGTACCATTAGCCAATAGCTATCCACCCAATTCTGTACACGAAAAGTTAGAAATAGGCTTTTGTGACAATAGCAGTGATTGTGATTTTTCACAGACGGTAATACTCAATGGCGGTTCTAGATTTTTTTTGGGTGGAGGAATTTTTGGGTTAAGCAACTAAGTAGATGAATAAAGACAGCAGCGGAAATATCCCTGTACCTAAACAGCTTTTATACCAATCTTTTCAATTTTTATTCCAATCCTAAGTATCTGGTCCCCTTCATTTGAAATAGAAAGGGTCGACATTAAAGATGATATCGTTCGTCAACTTGTTCAGTTGAAATAATCAATAAATTTATGACGCGAAGTAAAGCCTTAGCTCGTACCATAATGTAAAATTACCTCAAATAAAGAAGAATCCAGAGGATTTGAAAATGTGAACATAAACAAACAATTTTCAGGACCTACACTGATTGTGAGTAAAATTATGCAATTCCATAGTGTTTTTAACTAGAGGTTCGAAAGACGGGATCGTTCGAAATCTCACATAGCAACTGCTCTACTTTTGATTCGAGGCTTCAAGTTCACCGTTTTTATTATACAGTTTATATAAATTAGTCCAGGTCATCAACTCACATCAACTTACACTAGCGAGATTATTCTTCAGATGTAGGAATGTTATAGGACTTTACATATAGCTTCATTCGAATAATTTTGGAATAAACCCCTGGTGTAGCTTGCTGCGGGTTGGTGCAGTTCTATCAGCCCTATTATTAGTATAGGTAACACATGTCTTCCACTCCACAAGCGTTTTTCGGCTAACTAAATCGATTAGTGAATAATTCATCCAGTCACAGACAAATTCTCAAAATTTCTCATTGTAATATTGATGACATTGATGATAAAAAACAAAAACACAAAAAAAAAACAGACGATGACTTCGAAAGTATCGTCGACAAAGATCTTCAAATCGAACGTAGTTCAAAACCGTATTTTTCCCGCATCAATTAACCTTTATTTATACACGTCCATGTCTATACGGTTATTAAATGGTGCGGCAGCACGCAATTAACTTTGGTTAAACGATTAACTAACTTTTTGTCCTCTCACCCTCGGCTGCTCCTCGCAAAAACTCATATGCTTTCTCCATAGTTAAGAATATTTGACCACTGAAAGACGTAGAAGCACGAGCAAACAAAGGAAAAAAATACAACAACACTGTTAGAGGTAGTATTTTCGTCCATTACCATTTCTCAAGCCTCGAACCTCGTCGACCTTAAGATCCCCACGGGTCAACTATTTTCAACAATGAGAGGCAAATGATGGACAAACAGAATGAGAGTATGGCGGTTCCAACCATATATACAAAACAATTCCTCGACGAGGTGAACTGTGAACCATTTTCTCACGCGTAACCATTAACCCAACTTTGACATGAGACAAAACAATTTTTTTTTCAAACTTGTCCTGTTATTTTAATTACGAAACCGTTTCGAAAAAATTTTATTAGCTGCAACGAAAAATACGAAAAGCGGAGGAGAGAAAAAAGTGAAGTTTATACTTTAATAAGTTCGCATGATGACAATCATTTAAATGAGTTTTAATAACGTGTTTACGGACTGGGCAATGCTAAAAAGGTTAATTAGAAAAGGTCTTGAGAACCCAGAGGTCTTCTTTTCCTGATGATGACATACTCATTGATATATGGGAGCAGAATGAAGAAATTTAAAAAAATATTACAACATAACCTAATACAACCGCTCATGCATTCATATACAATAAGACAAAATCAAAGGTTAAATCATATCGATATCGTATCGGTGTTTGTCAATGAATTTTTTTCCCCTTCATTATAATTGCCCAGGAGACAGAAAAATACGTAGCACTGATTGATATAGGTTCGAAAGCAATAATACACACATCACAGACTATAGGAATAAATGAAATTATATTCTATCCACGGATCTAAACACTTAATTAAAAGGACTGGAATAACTGAATGTGGAATGAGGAGCAAAGAACTTGGGTCATAACCACAAGCAAATGAAATTAAAATTTTAAGAAGGCTACAGCTAGGCTACCCATTTCAAAAATCTAAACGATGGAGTTGTTGGTTGAGAATCACTTTCATAAAATATCAATTTATAGGAAGGGAAAGCCAACAAATTCCTAGGGAGGCAGGAAGAGTTTCGAAAGAGTGACTGTTCCCGTGCCGTTGACAAAGTATTCGATCATAATTCAGAATCTTAGCTGATACACGTTCACTCTAATGAACTAACGTAGGATGAGGCTGTAAAAAAAGTTGGGAAGTAGATCAATTTGAGCAGTGCCAGATTAATTCCCTTGCTAATTGGGCAAATACCCAGGGGCGTAAGCTGTCACAGAAAAATAGAAAGTCGAGAGATAAAATTTAATGAAATATACGTTCCAATTGAACTCCAAAATAAATACCTAATAATAAAATGAAACTCGCATCATAATACGAAGTTGATTCGTTTTATTCCAATAATTTCTATTCAGGATTTTCTCAGAACATTATCTTGAAAAGTCTGTGGTAGGTGAGAGACGCTTTTGAATGATTTGCGAGAAAAGTTACCAAGAGATTCATCTTGAAAAGTCATCAGTTATCATCAACTATAGCAAAAACGATTTTTAAGAATGCAAAAATACATATCAGGTATACTTCCAGAATTTTTCAAAATAGCCAAATCATCCAAATGGATATTTATAGCCAATACGTTTTGAAAATGAGTTTCGAATCTAGTTTGGGAAAGAGAGCAGACAAGCACAGGTAACAATTCAAGTGAGGATAGTTAGAAAATTTTAGTAAAACTAAAAATTAGGAATGACACTTGTTTCTTTCGAGTCTATAATAATTCATATGCTGCTAAAAATAAGGGTAATGATTAAAGTACCATGGTACTTTGAGACTACTTTGTAAAAGAACAAAAATAACTCGACAAAATTTTTTTTTTCAAGTCATAAATATACAACAGCGAACAACCTATTAATGGGTATGCATACCTTCAACTTCATTTTACCATACAAATATCGCAATAAATCTTAAAGCACGAAACATTGTACTTGAAAAATGCATTCGATTTTCATCCCTTTGGATAAGTTTGGCAGCATTCAAAAGTTCGAATTTTAAAAATAAAACACATGACGTTACAACTGCACAACGATTACTATACGAGTTATATTTTTATTTCTTTACTTTCTTTCGTTTTTTTCTTGTTCGAAATTCTGTAATATGCATTTAGGTGATCACGATGAAGCACCTATTTATATAATATGCTATCGCACGCATATTTCATTCTATTCATAATTCTTCGCACCAAATTTTCTGTTTTCACTTTTTTCTCTCTCCCTTTTTTTGTTTTTCTTATTTAATTTATAACACGCTAATGACTGAACCGAATTCAACACTTCACCTAAAATCGTTGTAACATCTGTCTATATGCGTGTGTTCTTGCTATCCTACATTCATATTTACAATATTTGTTTCACAATATTTCAACGCGTTTACATGGGAGTGTGTGGGTGCAGGGCCGGAGAGAAAAAATTCAAGCCTTAGGAAAAAAAAATTCATAAGCAACCAAAAAATGAAAACCGCATTTACTCGGGGCAGTATCGAAAATTTATTTGTGAGAGGAATTGTATAATATTGGAGAAGCAAATTTCCCGAACGAAAATTTTTTAAAGTGTTTGTCAGTAGATTTTCGTGGAAAATCTACTTATTTTCCTCGTTTTTTTTTTAGAATACAGGGTCTCTAAAAATTTCGGACCCGGGGGAATCCCCAAATTTCCCCTTTCTCGATAGGTTTTCGACAGGTCTGTGTGGGTGTGTATGAGAGTGTACCTACTAAAAATTTCATATGAATTTTAACGTTTCTCTAGCAACTAATAAAACATTATAAAAATTTTAGATGAAGAAGAACCTATGGGTTTGTACAAGTTAAAAACAGAATTAGTAGATTTGAAATTGATTTTCAATATCATATAGAAAAACCCAACAATTATCTACTAAATCACATTATAAATCACTACCTACCTACCCTAATGAAACTTATTTTTTAAGATATTGTCAGACAGACAGTATTATGGAAAGTAAGCCTAATGACCAATTTTCAATATGAACTAGGTACCTACCACATTCTATTAACTGCATGAATAAATTTTTTTTTTAAACCAAGAATCATTCGAACCTTTAATGAACAGAAACGTTACTGTTCATTCCTGCTCGATATCAAATTAACGTAGATACGCATTTTTTCATACACGAAATCTATTAATGTAGGTACTTCTATAAATCTGCTGATAACAGACAATAACATTAACTAAACTCGTGAAAAAATATTTAAATTTTTCAAGATTTTCTCAACATCTGGTCTATGAGGTTAAAGGATGATGTCTTGCTTAAAAAGTAGCATCCAATGAAGTTCAAAACATAAAATAGTATGGAAAGAATGAAGTCTGAGTAAGTTATGACGAAGGCTATAAAGCTTCTACCGTATCATACAATCAATTAATTCAGCATTAAATATTGTTTAAATGAATTGATAAATACGAAACTAAATGAAGAGTACTAAAGCTACATCACATTTTTTCTTCATAATCAAGGAATAGCGTGAAATGTAAAAAAACTTGACTGACCTGCAATGAAAACTACCACTTGTGTGATGTGTCATGAATATGAATTAATGTACTTTATTACAAGATTAACAAAAAAAACACAAAAGTTTTTGTGTTTTCACTTAATATCAAAAGTACAATGCGAAGTAAATCTTCCGAAGGTAGGCAGATAACCAATGAAACATTTTAATAAATGAGTGAAACATTCAAAGGTCATATATATTTTCTGGCCGAGGCAAATACGGTATACATAGTTTAATGATTTGCAAAGGTAATATACCTACGTTAGGATTAAATGCATACATACATGGAGCAATTCAAAAACGTTAAAAATTTCTTTATCCACATGATAATCCGATAAGGTGAAATATCAATATTTGTATAGTAGATAGATACTGGTTTAGTTATTCCACTCAATTAAAAGTTGTAGCACTCATAGAAACAAAAGCTAACATTTTCGGAAGATCAATTTTATGATCATACCGCATTGAAAAAGAAAACATCTTATGTTTTACATGGACCTATGTGGGTTTTTTACATTAATTTTTTTGGAAAAAATAAGTGCAAATAACTATAAATTTTCCATAAAACAACATAAAATTAGGTCAGTAAGTTACATAATTGCATCTAAAATTCATGGTTCATTTCTTTCATTAGTTTTTCGGACTACTGCATCGAGGGAAGACCAATGTCACTCGTATAGAAAAAAATAAAAAAAACTACTGAGAAAATGTAATCTTCATAAATTTTGAACATAGTTTTCATTTTCAGTCATTTGTAAGACAGGTAGGTATACTACTAATGAAATTTTAAATAGTCTGCGGAAAGCAATATTCAACAGGAAACTTATAAGCTAAGCCAATTTGAGCAACTCATCTCAACAAAAAAAAGTGCCCGATGATACATTTTGTTGGATTATAGGTATACCTACATCGTAGAAAACTTTCAAGCTGATTTACATGGAACAAGAAGAAAAAAAACTTTTTTTTAAATACAGTAGCCTACAGATGATTAGTATAACGGGAACTGCTAAGTTATTCATCGGATGTAATTCTAACTTCGAAATTAGTAACACGAGAAGCAAATTTAAACATACGGAGCCAGCCTACTACCTGGTATATTTACAAGGGTCTATATAGCTACGTCTTAAGGGAGGTCCACACATTCTCAAGATTCTCTTCCGACGGCCTCCTCATAATAAAAATCACCAAAACTGATAAAAATACACAATTTTTAGAGATCAAGCTTTTTTTCTTGGCTAAGGAGGCTTCAGACCCCCAGGACCCCCTAATATATAAGATATCAATCTTACCGCCGTTCACCTCCTGATGGAAGATCTAATAGACTATTGTTTCTCTATTTTATTTCTTCCTCTGAAAGTTAAAAACATTTTATTTAAATGACGCAGAAACTAATGCGAACAAGAAATATTTCGAATTCCATCACCAAACATGGGCCTATGCAATCAAGAGTAGTATGACATGAAGTCACGAAGCTATAAAATTTTAACAAAACCACCAGCTCTACACTCGTTAACCTTTATGACACCAAATAATATTCAAAAGAGGCGCAAAAATCGTTTTTTTTTCCTCCTTTTTCAAGGTAACATTAGTCACTGAAAGAATGAATCACATTAGTTATCGAACCACAAATTTTCACCACTCTTATCGCACGATGATTTACAACTAAATTTTCAGTTGATAGGTTGTTCGTTTCGAAAGTTAGAAAAAAAGTCGATAGTAGATAGACCCAACACGAAATCGCGTTCCAGTTACTATAGAAAACTTTTTAGAATTCGTATAAAAATCGAAATCCACAAACCAAAGCCAATAAAAAAAAGGACAGATTGCTCGTAAAAACTTGTTCCCATACTTTTTCCCTCTTTCTTCGTTCACTGCTAATATCCTGTATGAATTAACATGTTCTACGACACAGCATAATTCAAAATCGAAAGGCAAAATATTATAGACTCTGAAGAAATTCCTATAGCGGTAACGAGTTTCAATGGGTAGATATAGCTCAATAAAGAAGGTATACGAAGATTGGCAGGAAGAATGTATATAGAAATATCCTTTACTTTAGTCAATAAATTTTTAAATAACAGGCTAAACTTATTTTTACGAACCTGGCGCTAATAAATTGCGAAAACATCGAAAAAAGTTGAAAAATTTTTTTATATGCTCGTGTTCTATATACGATAGAAATCGCATTTTTCTGCATCCAAAAGTGACACGAAATAAAAGTCTGAATCTGTTATTCCCATCAAAAATATCACTGATTTATTATATAAAACACAGATTAAAATCAATACTGTAGGTTTACCTAGATGGAAAAAGAATTTATAGTCTTTTAACGAGGTCCAGGACTCCAAGTGAACAAACTCCTTGAAAAAATTCATCAGCATCTTTTAATATAGTCAATAAGGTAATTTTGAATCATTTTGTAATCCACACGAAAGGCTACTGTTTTCGTTGATGAGAAATTGAAAAAATAGATATACCATAGGTACCATTGAAGTAGGCAAAAAAATTCGTTTTCAAAATGACTGATTCCATGAGCGCCGACAGGGAGGAGCAAGGGTGGTCAAAAATATCCACCCTTTAGAAAAACTGTGGCGGTGCCTATCTGGTTAAATACGAATTTATAAATTAATAGACTATATGAGCTGTACATCCAAGCAACAAAGACTACTACGTAATTTCTTCATATTCCATTAAAAACTTAATTAAATTGAAGGAAAGTTGGGAAAGTAAAGAAACCTGAAACCTTTTCATCTCTCCAGAATGTATAAATATCACCAAAAGAGTAGGTTATTTTCTTACATATAAGTCTGTCAAAACGAAAAATACAGATTTTGCTACACAAATTCAGGATATTGTCAAGTGATCATCAGGCTTTATTAAATCCAAATTGGTAAAACTATAGATTCTCGAAAAGGCAGTCTTGGTTTGAATTTCATGAATAAATTTCTTTTTTTTTAATAGAACTACTTCGCATTACAGACACAAAAACATTAAAATTTCGAGGAGGAAAGAGCCAAAAAGACCATGTTTCATTACAAAACGTTAATATTTTTCAAAAACATCAAGTTGGTTTACTGTGTCCCTTCGTAGGTTAATTTTCAGTGTACGGCTACAACTAAAAATACTTCGTTTATCACAGGACAAAAATATGTTTCTAAACAATAAACGCGGATAAATTTTTTCCCGCAGGTTGGTCAATAGGTGGGTACCTAAATTATTTATTTTATTGATTAATTCTTTTTTTAAATTTTTAAATTAATAATTCATTAATAAAAATTCTATATATTTTGCAAAAAAACAAATAATAATCTAATATATTTTCAAATTATAATTTCCCTCTTCAACCCCAAAGGTGGGAATTTTTCCATCCTTGCCTATCCTTGCTAGCGCCCATATTTTTGAATTCATCACAAAGGTCAACAACTTCCCCCACTCCGTGTCCCCTTTTTATGAAAATTAGAACAATGATTTGAAGGGAAAGCAACTGGGACGTCACGCTGTTACACAAATTCAATTTTCACCAAACCTTCAGTGGATGATTTAGGCAAGGTAAGTGAGTGCTTATTGAGTTCAAAATTTCAAAAGAAAATTCTTTTGGTTCGGGAATCATGAGCCATGAATCAGAGAGTAGAAATACATTGACCAGAATAGATTATCGTGAATTGTCACACCATCAAATCCGACTTGAGACTACGATGTTCTAAACCTTGACTATATAATTACACAGTACCTACCAACAGAATCTACAGGTGCTCTTGAATTCGAGATATAAGATTTATGGTGATATTTTGGTTAATAAAATTTATATTCGCGCCCTCTCTCATTTTGAATGATAAGTCAATAAATAAGCATTTAAAAACTTACGTCTATTGTTTTTAATCAAAATTACAACTAACACAAAATTACTGAAACATAGACGGCACTAAGGGGAAATGGGGTGTGTGACACTCTCTTTTGGCTCAAACTGTTGTTAGCATAATTCCTTAATCGACCATATTCGTATCAAAATTTTAAAGATAGAGTTGATTTTTAAATTTAAAGTTTGAAAATATAATATGCCATCGATTATGAAAATTGTCGAACTATCGATATAAATGATTTGTAAGACTACAAACGGTCATATGCTGTTACAATAGAAAAAAGCTATCAAAGAAAACAATACAAAAATAACATTTTCTACTGCCAAAACGTTCACATTTTCGAATTGCAGTCACATTTTTCTAATTATAATAGAAATTTAACAAATTTTTTGAAAAAAATGGAAATTTAGACCAATATTGTAAAGTAAACACTACGTTCATGAGAAAATACGATTTTTTTTTCAGAAATGTCTTCAGCCCGACACTTAGCAGTAATTTTTAGTTTTTATCGTACATAGCTTTACCTAAATGAGAGAGTAGGGTTAATTATATAAAAAATTAGTTTTAGTATTCCTGATTGGTCCACAATAGATCATCAACATGTGGTCACATTGTTTTAATATAGAATTAAAATCTCGCTTTCTTCAGGAGACATTTTAAGGAGCCTAAAATCATAAAAATGGCCACATAGGTGTAAGCTCAAGGTACGCAACATAGTTCTGTTCCAAGAACTCTAATGAATATCTTCAATATCAAGTCAGAATGCTCAAGTAGCTACGTAAATGTAGGTTATTTATAACGCCATAATTGCTGTTGACTATCCAGGTGTACCCTATCAGCATATTGTCGATAAAGCACTATAAGCGAGTAAGAAACGACGATCAATGATCTTAGGCCTAACTGCGTTTTTAGCCCACCACCAACTGAGTGATTCGAAGAATGTGAGTAGTTTACTTACGTAATACAGGTAACGAAAATTTTGAACGAGAAAAATTTGTGATTAAACGTAGACTTTTCAACAGTGTCGTAGATTAACTTTATTTGCGAAAATCTACGTGAAAATTACGTACAATACGAATATCATATCAAAATAAACATTCGAATAACGAATGCTTTGTAAATAAAACCGAAACTCGTTTATCACAAAAAAATAATAATAAACGTGACAAAAATTTCATAATCCAGAAGGCAAAGGAAAAAAAAACACAAAAAAACACATATAACCAATATAAACCAATGAAAAATTAAATAAAAAAATTATTGGCAAAACAAAAAGAAAAATTATTATTTGTTATTAGGTACTTACAATTGCAATTCCACAAATTAGTAGCCAAACTCATAAGACGATACGAATAACTATCGAAATAATTACTAGGATTAGAACACATTGTACCTAAACCAAGCACCATGGCCAAAGGAAGCCAACTGACCCGTTACAATAAAAAGTACACGCCTTCTGAAAATTTCGCTCCACATCCCTCTTTACAGGCGAACAACAAAACGCGACCTCTACCGAATTTAGCCGATCGGCGCCTCGCCCCTTTTCAACATCCCCTTCTCGCCCTTCGTCCACACCTAGCTCACCTACACGTTTATAACTATATACACACTAATTTCGGATCGTATTTTTATTACTCTTTCTTTCCTCTTCCACCTTCGTTCTCGTTCTTTCTTCTCCCACTTTTACTCTCTCTTGACTTCGCCACTTTGCTCTGTTGTCAATCATCCCATCCAATACTCTCGCATGTGATTTTTTTCTTTTTTTTTCTTTTTTTCCAAGATAACCGTGAAGAACATACGATGTTCTCACAATACAACAAGATAAGAGTTTCTCATTAATACGGAGATATAAAAAATTCAAGCAGGTGAAGGCAACAAAAATAATTTTTTCATTTAGCCTACCCACTACTTTGCATTTTTTTAGTTGAACTTAAATCAGACTGATTATAGTTCAGGTCCAAGTACTTCGGCTATTTTATTCAATACAATTTGACATCGGAATTTCTTCTTCATAAATGAGTGGGGGTGAACCTCCTGAATAACAAACATAAAGTTTCACACATCTATCTTGTTTGCTACCGTTAGAAATATAAAAACTGCAAAATAACTAAATTTTTCCTACATATCTCCATTAATGTTGAATTTTGCATGAAAATGGTTCGCTAAGAAAATGTTTAGTACAAAATTTTCTATAAAAACATTTATTATTAGTATTCACGTATAATGAATCCCTCACCATAAAATTGGGAAGAAAAATACCATTTTTTGGATCAATTTCGCGGATTGTATTGCAGCAGCTAACTACCTACTAAGAAACTAAGAATAATGATTTTAGTAAACATTTTCTCGGCTGTAGAACAGTTTCGCGCAAAGGCTTTGGTGCGGATCAGCTGGAAAGTACTTACGGTGCAGCCATTTTGGATATAGCATGCATGTTACAGAGGGAGAGAGATAAAATATTTTTGCGCGAAACTATACCACATTGTTGTTCTCTGCCACGCGGAACTGCATAACTGTTGATTTTCAATTGACGCCGAACTGTTCTATGCCCCAATTATTTCCTCCCAACTTGCGCGAAACTGTTGTAACCCCATTTTCTCAGAATTGGAGGTAATATTACCTTTTTAATAGAGAAAGTTAAGCAACGAACTTTTTTTTCTGAGCTATTTTCACTATAAAATTCATGTTGAAAAAGATATATTCAACAAACATATTTAAAGAGCATATATTATTCATATTTTCCACGCAAGGGTAAGTAAATTTGATGAGGATCAGACATTTAGTTTATTTTGGAGGTTCATGAGAAGAATTTGGTGCTAAGTTTGTTGAATAAACAAAATTTCAAGAGCTTGTATTAAAAATGTTCATCAAGTTTCTTAACTTACTTTAATTTTATATTCAAAAATAGACGCATCTAACCGTGATGTACTTAGAGCGAGTTTTTTTTGTTTTTGTAACACTTGTTAAAGTATGTATCTGTACCACTTTCCATATAGGTACCAAATTTCTACGAGATCACGCCCTTTTTACTGTGTTTTTGCCTGACAAACCACTGCATTTTTTTGATATTTTTTGTATAAATTTTCAAAAACATTTTTTCAGGTACCTACATTATCGTATTCCTAAATTGCAAAAGTTTCCCTCTAAAAATAAACCTACATATCAAAAGTCAATATCGGTGCGTATTAAAAGATAAAAGATACCAGAGCTACTGGTCACCATTTGGAACTCCCTCTGTTTTTTATGTTTTCCTCTACTCTTTTAAAATATCAAGCAAAAAGGAAAACATCCAAAAATAATCATATAAAAAATTTGGTCAAGTTTCGAGATGGTAAATACTCGCAAATTCGAATGACCACTTTTTGGATTTATCTTTTTGAATTCAAAATAATAAATTTCAGACAATACCTGCAAATGCTTTTACACCTGTTTTCTGAAAATTCTGGTCATTAAATCAACCTGAATTTGACAGCCCTGCTTATTCTCCTAGAAGGCTCCTTCAAATTGTCTGTCAAATTCCACATTTGGATGCTGACCTGGTAAATCAGTTTCTACCTTTAACTCACTTTTGATTTGGAACAGCTCGAGTAAGGTCTTCTCACGCCAACTGTCGACTAAAAGTATTTAAATTTTGGTTTGTCAATCCTAGAAGCAACATCTCCTAGAATTTTAACTCTTAGCTAAATCTTTTAACTTCTAATTTGAAATAGGTGGCTTAATTTCTTGTCGAACAGTTCAACTTTGAATAGTAAACCAAAAGACAAAATTAGGTATTTCATTTTATTTTATTAATTATATTTTTTAGACCAACTAAATGGTCAATGTTTAATATTCATCCAAACTTTTTATTCCCAAGTTTTATTCTTTTTTGTTCATTATTTCTATTACATAAGTAATTTAAATCTTTTGATTTCAAATTATTTTCAATATATCATCTTCGTCGATAATAAAATAATAGAAGACATTATTCAAAAGCTCGTTCTGGGCACGTAACATACTCCTAACTTTCAGATAGTTTTTCAAATCGAACATCGAATTAAGTACAAAAAATATTATCTTCATGCTAAAAGTAATGAAAGATCCGTTGGTACAAAACATTAATAAGTTGTAGGAAAAAGGGAAAATATCAAACAAGGTTATCTCATAGGTTCAATGGAATGCACCTACACTATACTTTCTATAGTTTCGAAGAAAAAGAAAAAAAATCGAAAATATATATAATCGATAGATCCTTTTTGTTATTTTCCCACGAAGAAACTAAACAATCCCTAAAGCTTTTAAAATAAATAAGGAAGAAAAATAACACATATTGCGCAGCCAATGGTTCACTAATTCACTTTCCAACCTTCCTTCAAGAAATAATGGCTAATAGGATTATAGTTGTTGGGTTTGTCTATAAATCTATTACCCAAAATGCGAATGACAGGACAGTGTAGTGCTCATATAATAAAGCCTCACGTAACATAGCTTTTCGAAAAAAGAGTTCGTTCAGAAAAAAGAAGAATGTGAGATCGGCTTCTTTCTCCTTTTTATTAGCAATTGTTTTACTCACCATATCAAATTCAAAATTGATAATATATATTATTTCCGGAGAGAATGATTTCCTGCTTCCTTCTAATGAATGAAAATTTCACTAAGTGTACTAAGAGAAATGTGTAAGTTTAGTAATTTTTAACGGTAAAATTGAATCATCTTGGACTAGAATGAGAATTACAGGTGATTATAGAAAAATATATTCAACAAATATGACCAATTCAGGTCTATGAATGCGAACAACCAACACTTTAAACTCCTTTAAAACATGCTATTTGGTATTCGAAGAAAAATAAACTAGACATTAGACATAATTCGGTGAGTAGTACGAGGGTACACCTTTTGCAGTTAATGGTAAAATCGAAAAACACAGCCCCCTGAAAATTTTTCACCATTCAAAATTTGTGAACCCTCTTCCTCCTCGTAACTAAAAAAATTCCTGCGTTTTCATCGGGCTCCTCAAAATTTTTAGCCTCCTTTTCCAATTTTTTTCGTACAGGCGTTTGATGGTACTTAATCTACTTTATAAGGTGACAAAGTTAATTTTCCAACGCACATGCTCGAGGGATAAGAAGGAATGAGAATTCTATGAGGATTACAAATACCCAGTACAGATCTCATAAAAACTTGGCAGCAATTATTTTTCGCCGTCGTAAATAACGTCGAAGCCAAAAACTACGTAGGTACCTACGTAACTTAATTTTATCTTTCACACTTGGTAAAATTAAGTCATAATGAAAATTTAGCCCTCTTTCAAAGAAAAAACGTTTAATCCACTAACGAAACGCAACACCTTTCCGCCAACAAGGGTGAAAAAAAAAAGAAAAACATCAAACTGTTTCAAACTCCCAAAAAAAAGTTTAACACCTATCAATCACGGACGAATACGTATCAAAAACGAGCGCTAGCCCCCTTCATCAATTATTTTAACGTTCTACTTTACTGTGGAATCAAAATAAACACAATGTCAGGTGCTTTACGCTGGGTACAGGTAGGTAGGTACACTAATGGCAATGTGCGTCGAAGGTAGGGAGATTGTCTTACCAGCAGACTGCATTCGCGTGTTACTACACGACTGTCTAAAGGGTAGAAAAAAATGGGAAAAGAATAGAAGAAAAGCGGGTCAGCACGGTACACATACACTCTGAAATGTGAAAGCGATGCAGTAGGACCGATTTTTACTGGAAATAGGGTTGACATTGTTTGCATAATAAGGGGTGACGAGAAGCAGCACACGAACGCTTTATTCGATACGTACAGTACTATTATGGATGAGTGGTGGTAGTATTTGGCAGTAGCCAAGAGTAATTTTCTACCACAGTGGAAGTAATGGTGTACTTGTAGGAGGGAGACGACCGATTTACGTGTACGTGTGTGAGCGTGTGTGCGTGTAGGTACCATACGATGGGTGCATCGGGGACATAAATATATGATTCATACGGCAGTACCCAACAGAACACACAATATTACCGATGACAATTCCCTCTCCCCCCATTACATCCGCAGGACGACGACTACGACGACGACGACGACGACGACGTTACGGTATCATCGATAACCTGCAAACAATACACGGTTCCGGTAAATCACGAAGAACGCATCTGTGTATTTCTGAAGAGTGCGTTGAACGCATATTTTTTCCGATAAATAAAAAAGAGAGTGCGGAGTGTGCATCCCTTTCGAATTTCATTTACAATACTTTTTTTCCACCAACCCCGTACCCCCGATCGTTCAGTCTTACTTCATCTTTTTACTACCCCCGCTTTTTATATGCTACCTACTCTTCTTCTCACTTTCGACACAGTTTACGGAGCTTGCGGTACACGAATAAAGCACGCTCACGTCATTAAAAATACATAAAAATAGACGATAAACGAGGGGTGGTCACTATTCAAAATCAGAATTGTCAAAAATTAGGAAAGCAAAATGATGAATGCAACTATTATATAATAAGCCTCAACAGCCAAAAATCAGCTGAGAGTGAGACCGGATACGACCTATTTGTGTTCAATTGGCTACTTTCGTGTTCGTGCAGTGTTGCCACTGTGGGCCACAAAAATGTGGTCATATTGGTATAAGAGAAGTGCTGAATTCTCGTAATCGTGTAATTTAAGAGCGGTATTCCTGCATTCAATTCATCATAACACCAGAGTTTTCAACGTCATACTTTAGAAGTTGAGGAATTTTGAACAGGGATTTTTCGTCCATTGAGGTTATACCGAACTACTCATTTTTCGGAGATATTTCTTTTTTTGATTTTTTTTTATCAGTGATGTATGATTTCTTTGAAATTATTCTAAAAAATATAAAAAATAACATAGTCATACTGTTGCATAAGAGAGACCAAGAGAAAATGACAGGAGGTTCAACCATAAACTGTATTCAGAATCTACAAGTTAGCAAAAAAAAAAAAAATCTGTCCAACTATAAGGAAAAGAAAAGAAAAATATTTGGCTAGATCTGTTCGACTTGAAAAAATAATTCAACTTCTGACACTTGAAAAAACAGGATGTTTAATTTAAAAAAAGTGAGACACTATTTCTCCAAAGAGAATGTTCAATTTTCTTAGGAAGAACTGGAAATAGTATAGGTATTGTGTGAAAAGTGCGTAATGTAGGCTATTTTTTTACCGAGTATAAAGGATTTTCTGACAAACCGAAAGCTGAAAAAGTTCTTCTAATTTTTCTATTTAGGATATAGGTAAATTGCTGATTTTTTCCACTTTACAGAACTAGAACCGTAGGGCAGAACAGAAAACAACAAGTGGTCAAGAATTAATTTTAAATACTTATAGCAGAGTAGTACTTTTTTGTCATATCAATCACAGCAATTATTTGTTTAAAATTCACATTCTACAAATAAAAAAAGTGTTGGGATTTTCGCTGTGGAAACGGAAACAACAAATTGGAAAGACTCACAAACCATCACTCAATAATGGCAAACAATAAGCTATAAGCTACTTTGTTACGTGTGACAGATTCAAAAATAAGAATAAATAAACGTGTTTCTTACGCAAAAACCATAATTCGCGATAACATCTGCTACACTAAAAGATCTCAGCGCTATAAAAAAAGATTTTTTCGTCTATTCATTGGAATGAATTGTAAAATTTTCGAATTAAATTAAAGTCCTGCAGGTTTTGCGGTCAAATAAAAGGAGCATTGTTTTCCTCAAAATCGCTGATATCTTCACACGTCAACGTCGGGAAACAGGTGCGTAAAGTCATGTTTGAACAGAATAATTTTTAACACATTTCAATTTCATCTTGGTTTTCAACTTTTTTCGAAGATTCACAGCATTATCTACTTACATTCTGTTTCTTTTCTCATTCTACATATAAAACGAAAGATTATCCTCAATTGGACAAAAAGATAACTTTAGCGGCGATAACATCCATTTAAAATAAACTCCAACCATCTGGAAGGATGGACTCTCTCCTTAATTCCGTTTTCAAACAACATACCCTTAGAATTTTTTTCAACCGCTATTTTATTCTATTTTGCTAGAGAACAATATCAGTTAATTTTAGAAGGCCTGACTGGATAGGTGATTTAATACGTTCAGCCATTTATTTGTCGATCAACAAACATAAAGCCTTCCACGTTTATCTTACGACCTGTTGATAACGTTAATTTCATTATAGTACCTATCTGCTTATTAGTGTTCATAAGAAGGAAGTGGGAAAGGAAGGAAGGAGGGAGGGAGAGGGAGAGGGAGAGAGAGAGAGAGAGAAAGAGAGAGAGAGAGAGAAAGAGAGAGATAGAGAGAAAGAGAGAGAGAGAATATAACCTGTGAACATAATTCCATATTGTTGTTATCGCACCATTTTGTCAGTTCTGTTGAAAACATACAGATAAGAAACACCTATTTTTTTTAATTTGAGACATACAATAAACACATTCATTAGAAAGCGATACAGACACAGTCTTATTGCAGTTTTTATTTTTCAAATTTAAAATTTTTCAACTAAGTGTAAACCAAACAGCTACCCCTTGTAAACGTAGATAATATTCCGACTTCATTAACTGTCTTGAACAAAGTCTGACAAACTAGTGCCCTGTGAACCATTTTCTCCAATTTGTAAGTCAAAATTTAGTATGCATATACTTTGGGTCCATATCTTAACCAAATTCAAAGATGGGTCGATTCCGCACTTCAGTTTGGAAATGATGGCTACTTGAAGTCAAAATTTGTAGACAAACTAGAGGGCATCATTCTTCAAGGATCGAGATTAAAAATTTTACATGTTCTATTGATCTATATCTCAATCGAGTTTGAAGATTGGGAAAATCCACCCATTAGTTTCCGAATTGGGCTTTTTAAAGATATCTTTGAAATGCAAAATTCTTAAAATCTACGAAAAATTCGACCCACAATATACATAATTCGAAAACCTGTCTATCCTAGGCGAAATCTATTTTTTCAAATGGCGGGCCATAGAAATTATTTTTCAGAGCAGACTAATTATAGTGGCGATTTTCTTCCATTTTTTCTACCAATTTTTCAAAATTGCGCATTATTTAACAAGTTCTTTTTTTTCGGAATTTTTCCGTGGGAAATCATTCTCTCTTTTATTACTTTCCACCCCTCTTTCTCTGTCTAAAGAAGAACCTCCTTTCAAGATAAAAACAAAAAACTCTAGCGCAGCAAGCCTCGCTAGAAAAAGGATGTTTTCGATAGAAAGAAATATAAATTTTGATGGTCACATTAATCGTCTAAAAGTTTATATACGTAATTGGTATGTTAAGATTGTATGAAATGTGTTGGCTGCTGACTAAATATTAAACAATTTGAAATATAAAAACATTTTTACCTGAAAAAATAAAAGATAAATTAAGATGATAAAATATGGTACATCATCATATAATTTAAAATAAAACCAATGAAATATAATAGAGTTATGAAATAAACAAAAAGGAATCATAAACATGAGGTTAATTTTTGTAAAAAAAAAAAGTTTAGGCAAATAGAGAAAACAGGGAGAAAGAGCTTTATCGGAAGTACCGTCCGGTCGATCTGCACCAAAATTAGTAACATGTTACAATAAATTATAATAAATATTTATTTCAAATTTCGTACATATGGTTCTAAAATTCTGCATTTTATTACCAATATAAAAACAAAAATAGCGGTACCGGAAGTACCGCCCAGCCGATCCGGACCAAAATTAGAAACGTATCACAACGAATCAACATAAATATTTACTCCGAATTTTGTGACTATTGGTGCAAAACTAAGCATTTTATAGCCAAAAAAAAAATTGTGGTACCGGAAGTACTGTCCAGCCGATCCGCACCAAAATCAATAGATCTGGTTCTTAGCTCAGTAAAAATGTTCGTACCAAATTTCGTGATTATCAGGAAAAAATTGCGAACTTTACCAAGGGAACAAGGAATTGACTTTTATATATAATATATGAATTTGAGTCATTGGTGCCAAAATTTTCCTGAGATCATGAAACAAAAAATGTACATACCCACAACCCTGCTTAGTAAGTAGATTTTCCATGAAAACTTACTTAAAAACTCTAACACAAGTAGGTTTTTGAAAAGTAGAAAATTAGTTACTGAGAAGTTATTAATAGATCACAATTGCCATGATTGTATTACAGTTCGTAACCACTGACATAAAATTAGGCAGTTAAAAACAATTACCTCTTTCAAAATCGAAACAAAAATAGATTTTTAGGAAGAACCTTCCAACCAATCCGTACCAGAATTTCTAGTATGTTCCAATAAATTGTAGTTAGTATTTTTTGCAAATTTTTCAGCTATTGGTCCAACATCAAGCATTTTATAGCCAAAATAGTATCTAAAATAGCTGCACTGTAAGTACCATCCGGCCGATCAGCGCCAGAATTAGTAATATGATAGAATAAATTATATTGAATATTTCTTCCAAATTACGTTCTTACTGGTCCAAAATTAGGCATTGTATAGCTAAAATAAAAACAATAATAGTGTAACTGGAAGTACCATTTGGCAGATCAACACCAAAATTAATAGCAAGTTATAATAGATAACAATCCGATTATTTATTACGGATTTCATAACTATTGGTTCAAAATTAAGAATTTTATAGCCAAAATATAACGAAAATAGCAATACTAGAAGTACAGTAAAGCCATTCACACCAAAATCAGTAGGTCAGGTTCTTGGCTTAGTACTAATGTTTGTTCTAAATTTCGTAATAATTGGACAACTGCGACCTGTACCATTGTAACCAAAAATTGGCTTACACAGTGTCAATATATACAAGTCCTGAGGTACCACTTTGCGGCACTTTGGCTTGTACCAGCCCGATATTTTTGCTGGTATATAGATAACGCTGTAGAATTTGTTGTTTCAGTAGAAGCAACTAACATTTTTTTTCACGTCTGAGTGTGTAGTGGCGCATGCACATCGAATATAAGAGAAAATATTAGCGAAATAATTTTGTGAAATAATTTAGACGAATGGATTAATTTTAGCTTGCTTCTACGTTTATTATATATATATATATATACATACATACAAGCTCTGAAGCACCACTTAGCGGCACTTTGGCTTGTATTGGCCTATTAACACTGTTCAATTTGTTATTTCTGCAGAACAAAAAAATAGTTGTCACATGCACAATAATTTTTGGGTATTGTATGTTTATTATATTGATATATAGAGTATTGGTAAATTTACAGGCAATGTGGCAGACTTTTTTCTTAAAAATAAGTAGGTAATATGGTGTATTTTTTGTAATGTGGGGGACGACTTACTGGTCCGCCACATTACCAATCCCTTTTTCTCAGGAAAAAATGAAGATAATATATTTTTGCCTCTTGGAGGTTTATTGTATTATAGGGGGATAACTATATAAAATCAAAAACTTTTCACCTTTCAAGTTGATACTCCCCCCTCATCCAACAAGATGTTTTAAATTTAAACCATACTTCACGATCATTTTTCTAATTTTCTCGCTCGACAGTCAATTCCACAGAAAATTCTACTCCCGGAGAAAAATTTTCTCATAAAATTTTTAATAAATTAGATCATCTACTTATTTTTCATAGGCGCAATAGTTTTGAAGTTGAAACAGTCAAACATTTTATTGCACAATATTTTTTTTTAGGGGGGTGTAAAAGGGGTAGCATCAACTTAGAGTGGAAATGTTTATATTTCATGATGTCCTACAACCTAACACACAAACTCTGTATTATTAATACTTCTCTAAAATTTTCTGAAAAAATTTTTTGTTAAATTTAACAGGTAATATGGTGACCTAAAAGTGAAAAAGTAAACTGCTTTTGGTGAAAACATATCAATTTTAGTTGAAAAAGAAACAAGATATACTCCCATTCTGACATAGTTGAATGAATATAAACCATAAAAAAACATCTGTCACTTTGCTGGTTATTTTCTATAGGGTAGAATACCCAAAAGTAGCCACCTATTCATTAATAGCTTCAACATATAAATTTGAGAAATGAATTGAAAAAAAGGTGGGGGGTAAGAAATTTTTTTTTCTCAAAAATGGACAACCCTGTTTATTTGAATTCATGCTCCCTTATGACATACTTCAAGGTAGTGTTTGCAAAATTCTTCACAGAAAAAGTTCAGATGTGAAAAAACGCATTTTTCTTTTTTTACCAGTTTACAGAGGAAATCTGTCAAAGTGCTATTATTAATTGAAATAATGTTTAATCAAGTTGCGGGGTGGTGTTTTGAATATTTGAAAAGAGTGTATCTAAGTACTAGTGTAACGGCCAAAAGAGATGGTAATGTATCTAATTAAGACCACTTTCGGGAGTACACCATACACGAAATATCACGTACTGTAAAAGCAGTAATACTTCTAAAATAACTTCAAGTTTATCATCCACACACTATCGTGGACCTTAACATAAATTAGAGACTCAATAATATTTCAAACACATGAGTGAGTTTACACATTTAATAAAATAATAATTTGTACATCACAGTACATAAATATATGTTAATATTTATACATATACAATCACAATTCAACAAACAAGACTATCTGTTCACTAGAGACTTCTACAAGAGAGGTTCCAGGTACTTAGAAGTAGCTGTCGAGGAACTGTCAAACTATATTACTTCTATTCCACTGAATCGAGGGATTATATACTCGTTCAGGGTATGAAAATGTACGTGTCGGATAGGTAAAGTGAGGTAGGGTGTTGTTATTATAGGGTTGTGCTGACTCGTCGAGTACTCGAGGGACAGGTACAACTAGGTCATGAATATACAGAAAGTATATCTGTATACATAAAATTAAATACAGGTAAATTAGTGGTTGTTTATAAAGAGTTATAGGATGATAATTGTTGATAAATATCTACGTTTTTTGTATTCGAAAATGAGTGAACGAATATGTTCGTCATTTCTAAAAATAGACGAAAATATACGTTACAACTAGTAACTTTTTTTATAGCAAATTATCTAATTTAAATTAATTTTTGAGGGCAGCCAGTTTAAGATCTTCAGAAATGCACATATTCCATTTGTAGCCAACCTATGGCTACAAATGAAATTCACTGTATCTTTTGAAGCCATTTAACAAATTCTACTTAATTCTTATCAGGTTTAAGGATTATTTTCTCAGTTTTTGATATATGAGTTTAAATTTTCTTTGAGTTATGTTACGAAAAACGTACCTGCCACTACCACAAGATCGTTCCATGACACCAAGATTAATAAGTAGATTTTTATAGAAAACCTACTTAAAAATATCGACGATTTTCAATCGAGCATAGGCCAGTACGTTTTTCTGGAATATTTGGAAAATCTTGGTAAATATCTATTTAATTTGCGGTCAAGAAAATAATTTTCTTTTTAACAAGAGTTTTTTAACAAAAGGCATGAGAAAGAAGTGGTATGATCGACAGAATTTCGATCATTGAAATTGTGGGGAAGAGTAATCCAAGAGTTTGTTAATTCGACGAAGAAGGAAGTAACACGCTGACTTGCAACACAAAAAAGTGTAAAAAATGTTAATCGAAGTCTGAAAAAAACTTGATGACTCATTTAATTTTTAATTTTTCATCTTTTCTATACATCGTAATTTGTCAAACTGCCCTTCAACATCCCTTTCTCAAGAAACTATAGATTATGAAAGGAAAAAACGCTGAAGGATTGTTATTTTATCTTTCTTGTGTTATAGGCGACCTACATAATTTTTTTGGAAAAAAATTATAAAAAACCAAATTATATTCATTAACTTTCCTCGCATATTTTTGTTTTTCTTTTAAGAATAATATTGACTTGGTTATCTCATAAAAATAACTGAAATTGGTACCCAAGTTACCATGATGGAGGCTATCAACACCTAAATAGGCTAAATTTACCGAAGAACCTAACAAAAAAGAAAATTTGTAGGCAGTCCTTTTCGAGAGCAAATTTTTTAGGTAAGAGCCTACTTAATCTTTCATGACAGATTGTACACTGAGATAACTCAACTCTGGTTTACGCTGTTATGACTGACACTTTTATTTTGGTGAAACATAAAACTTGATGCTGGAGTTAAAGCCAACTCAATTATACATTTGAACTCGAAGGGGCAATTGTTCAATACTCACTGGTCCCAAAGTAAAGACGGATTTCAATTTAGAACTTTCATATTCTTATTATTCCATATTCAAGGTGACGGTGGTTTCGCAACCACGTAAATTTTGAGGAAAAAAAAAAGAAAAGGAAGAAGAAAGTCAGACGTTATTTGATAATATTACGCTGTTAATATTGATTTTATCAAGTTTGGTTATGCAGTAAAATTTTACGATCTACACCCCGGAGACCTTATAATTACCAGTAGGTATAAAGTTACAAATTTCAATTCAAACACAACAGCTTTTTTTTTCTCTCACCTAATAAAATGTAAATAAAAATAAAATTTTCATTTAAAAAACAAAAAAAATCGCAATAAAAAAGAGAAACCGGAAGGAATAGAGAAAAAATAACTACTATAGGTACCTACGTTCAGCAACAGAGTGGTCTTCTTTGTCAGACTTGAAAACTGAACAGGGGGTTAAAAACGATGCACGAAAAGCGCGTATGGCAAGGTGAATTCCAAATGACATTTCGAAGGGGTATTTACCCTTATCCATCTGTGCCTTTTCTGGAGGATAACGAGTTATCCGAGATAAATTGGTAACAAGAGACTACAAGGTACCTACGCAACCCAGAAGGTAGGTGTGTTCGGCACAGAGACTCGATTAACTTTCGCACTAAATCAACCGCCTCTCTTTTGGCTTCGTTTAAATTGCAATTGATACCTAATTTAAAACCCTGTACACCGTCGCCGACGTTTCACACCCATCACCAGCGCCTCCCCAGCTCAGTCATAACTTTTCGAAGAAAAAGAAAAAAACGTTATTTGATCGCGTCGCGCCGTGAAAATTTTAACAATTTCTCGACTGCAAAACTTATTTCGACCAGTAAGCGCAGAGTACAGAAATACGATATGATTTCACAATCCCTTCTCAAAGGTAAGGAAATTTTCCACCGAGGCGACAACAGCTGGGAATAGAAAGAGTTCCCTTTGTTTCGTACTTTCTTAATGCCGTCTTCTATTTTTATTCGTCCCCATCTAATTTTCTTTCAGCGTTGTATTGGCAGCAACATGTTTTCAAAGGATGTTTCTAATTTCATGAACACTGAATTTATTGGTTGCAATTGATATAAACCTACCACTGACGAACTTTCCGAGAGGAGGGGGTTGAAAGGGGCTACAGTCCACCCATTGACCGAAAATATTTTTATTTAAAAATACTTACTTTTTTTAATGGGGAACATGTTTATGGCCTCTTTTTCCACTGAAAATTATTCGTGCGTCATGCTCACGCACGTAGGACCCCTACGGAGGTGACCTTGTCTTGGAAAGAAAGAGGGTTCGGAAGCGGCGTCACCTTTATGGCGTGAAGCACCTAGATCTCCGCAGATAAAGCGCCTACGGCAGAATCCCTTGTAATGCGTTACGCACCAGATTCAGAAGAAGTAAGAGTTCTCCGGTCTCCGTAAATGTGTTTCACGTCTTGGATTTTGGAATAAGCATAAATAAACGTAATCAAATGAATTAAGAGAAATGGGGCCCCTGATGAGGTGTGAAGCAACTAGTTTTATCATTGAAAATGAATTTATTAAGGGATGTTTTTGAAATTCGTAATGGATAGAATTTTATCACCTATATATCAATGAAAGCCCTGAAGCGCTGCTCCGCCACACTTTGGCTGGTGCCAACTCCGAATTTCTGGTAACACTGCGTAGAATTCATTGTTTCGAAGGAGTCAAGAACATTTTTTTTCATGTCTGTGCGTAGCTGTGTGGGTAGTGGCGCCTGGGCATCGAGGGAATAATTGGCGAAATAATATCAGGAAATAATTTTGTGAAATAATTAGCGGCCTGTACGTTCATTATAGTGATGTTGATGTATTTGCCCTTATATGTATGGTTACATATTGAAAATAGGAATTTCAGTGAAGAATTTATGGCTCAAAACCTTGTCCATAGACTAATCAAGTTATTGAAGGGTACCCCAGCGCCTTAAATATGCCGAAAGATATTTCCCACATTACGTCGCGAAGGGAAATTGGTGGAGCTATTTGGAATACCTTATTCAAAAATTTTTTCTGGTTATCTCAGTTATTCTTATTACCTAATGATCAAGATACTGTAAATTTTTGTTCCTATTATAGTCTACTAGTCTTATGGTCTATATTGCAGTACCTATATATGAATTAACTAGAACACCTAAAGAAGCCCCACCTTTTGGAGCAATTTTTTTTTTTTTAACGAAATTTAGCACGTTAGCTTCTTTCTTCATAAAACGTTCACAATAATATACTGAAGCTGCAGTATTTCCATTATTTGCTTTCGTAACCAGGCCGCTGCTTAGGAATTCCTATACTTGCTAGCTCTATTTCGCCATATTCGTATTTCTTCAAAATTGTTGTAATTCCACTCTCTTGGAGCTGGGAAGCTAAATATACTTTTCATTTAAATCTCTGGGTAATAACAAAAACACGACGTATGTTGTTTTAGCAATGGGAAATACCAACGTGATAATTTTATTTTGAGTATTTCTAACCACCTCATTCTTGTTACTTCCTATCAAATTTTCTAACCGTTAAAGTTACTTATAACTGAACCAAAATATCTGCAAAATAATTTTTTTTCTTTGTAATTGTTATGTTTAATTGATTAAAACGTATTTTGGTGGATTTTTCAGGAGTTGATTAGGTACATACGATATTTCTGAGAAAGTTTGTGATATTGGTCATATAATAGGCTATGCGGTAATATATACTTGATAGCGTAGTTATTCTCAAGTGGGATATTTATTAAAACAATAAATTATAATCTTTACGTGCTGGAAGCTGAGTCATTTGGATCTTGGACTGACTATCAGGATTATCACTATCTCTTTTCTTGCAGAGATGTAGCGCGAAAAATCACACTAAGAGTACTCGGTTCTCACATGGGAAGACTGTTACATTTGCAGTTGTTTCAAGACATATATTTTTCACATCTCGGATTCATTTCTTCAAAGAGTAGGTACAGTTTATATTGAATTTTTGAGTAGACTACTTGAATCTAAAACGCTGTTTCTCACTTTTCATTTTTCTGGCTACACTACATAAGCATTCAATAATTATTTCTATGCTCACGTTCTTTTCAAGGGTTCGACTCACAAAGCAGGAAAACGATTATGAGCTCTTCTTCTGTATAACACGCACGCAACTTCGGCATGGCACTAACTTTATTCACCAGATGTGTTCGTTGATCGAAAACATAATTAAAATTTATTGAAATTCTTCAACTGGAAACAGTGAAATTCATTTATTTGTAAGCCACTTCCCCAATCTCTTCCTCATAGAAAAAAACAAAACAAAAATAATAAAAACCAATACATAAGAATAAATAGTACCCACCTATACGACTTGCACTCTTGAATTCAGTATCGAAAAAGATGTATTACCAACAACGGACGATTGGACAAGTCTACCAACTCATTTCACGCATAAAAAGTTTTCCATTTAAATGGTTGAGTTAGCACACACAAACATACTCGCACATATATCTCCCACCCATCCCATTGTCATCCATATATATATATATATATATACACACACATGCAGATAGAAAACCTTTAAACCGTATTAATAGTTTCCGACATTTCCCCCAGGTAATTAATCTTCAGCCGCGTATATAAAACCCAAGGTTGGAAAAGTACCTTCTATTTTAACAAGCCATGTTTCAAAATGTTAACGAAATCTAATTGTTAGCATATCTCTCGCACCTATTAACACGTCCGCCGTGCCATCAGTCGTCGTCGTCGTCGTCGTCGTCGTTCGTATATTTTAAATGGAAAAGCCGGGAAACGTGCTGCTGGAAAACCAACCGAGTAACCGACAAAATATCCCCCGGAGTTCCATTCCAGCAACGAGCGAGGAAAAACGATGAAGTAGGGATTTCAGGGATTTTCCGACGCGACGACGGTTTGTAACTGTCGACCGAAAAAGAATTTTCGTGAAAATTATTTCTCGACGTTTATTTAAAACGTGTCCGAAGAATTCGCGAAATTTTACTGGTTAAAAAAGAGACGAAATGGGTGGCGAAGGGAGGTGAAAAAATAAAGCAAATAAAAGCACTCAAAAGGAAAAAGTAAGATAAACGAGCTCATTTTTTCGAACGTCAATTCAACTTGATATAAAGAGTACCACGCACGTTTTCGTCCAATCAAAATTGAAAATGGAAACCAATTTTTGAATTATCTGCCAACAGTAAAAGAGGTCAGTTGATAGGTAGTGAATACACATGAAAACAGAAAAAAGGGGTGACGAGAGAAGAAATTAAGCCTGTCTCATTACATGCATAGCGTTTTCAAAACGCAGTCAGAATTCGTAATTTCTACAGCATCTGGTTCACCAAATTAAGGTATGGGACTCCATTAAGATTTTCGGCTAATTTAATTATCTAGGCTAGTGGCGAGTATTATTGCAGGTCCTGATTAAACTATTACATACAAAGCTCAAATTCCCGCTTTCAGAAAGGGCACAGTTTTTCAAACATTTTCCTGACATAATTTTAAAATGTTTACTAAGCCCGATTCAAGATATTTGAGGAAATAACACTGGCATTCGCGCGCTTGAATTTAAAGATAGTTATTTGTGATACAATTACGTAAAGTAGGTGATTATGATACGAGTGGGATCCTTGCAACACAAGCCGACGGCGAAAAATGTAAATCATATGAGTATCAATCATTGACATCGCAAGAGTGTCACACACTATTTTTTGCAACCCCCCCCCCCCCGAAAAAAATATAAAAAATTTCGACAAAGAAAATTTTTTTTTGAAAATATGTATTTTAAAAAATACAAAAACGGCAAATTTTCCTTTGATTTTCTTTTTTTCGTTCGTTTATTTCTAGGTATGTAAGGATGAACAAAAACTTTGATGGAATACAGATTTAGGTAAATTTTTCCTTCTTCTCAGCAGTATCAACACCAGCTTTCTAATTTAAATAGCAGCTAAGGAACTATTGATTGGAAGAGGAGAGGTTTCTAAATTGCAGAAAATTGTTGAACACCCTATGCGAGAACTCAAAAGAAAACATTATTTTTTTTTGAGTATTAAAAAATCATGAAACAACAGATTCAAAAATGATTATTTTCCTGCGGCAATTGAGACCAATTAATCTTATTATTAAATTTCGAAAAGCAGCTAAACAGATAATTTAAATATATATACCTATATTAAACAGTATCTTCTCTTCATTAGCTCCTAAATCATTTTGAGGAAAATTTTTCCTCACTCTCAAACTGGAAATAATTTATAAGTTAATCTAGTTCTTAGTAACGGTCTTTACGTGCTCATGGGCTTTAATACCCGAACCGCCACTGATAATAATAATTATGAATGATCAATTACAAATATATACCTACTCGTATATAAGTACCTACCTAAGATACTGAATAACTACGGATGTTACTTGATTTAATTGATTTGAAAATGGATTTTTATAGTAAAAACAACACTTTATCAGAAAATGTCAACTTAGGTGATAACAAAAATAGAAAAACCGTGGAGCGATTGAAGAAGATTAATTGTTGTCATTCTAAAAACGATAATAAGCCTAACCACAGCAGGAATTAAGAATCCTAAATAAAATGAAAGATAAACGAAAATATCCGAACCGCTGTGAACAGGTGTTTTCAAAAAAAGATGCATAAAAAAACCTATCATGCCCTAGGTTTATCAACAAATAATCTTTACCCTCTATAACCTTTTAACTTGACGAAGAAATGACTTAAGGGGATTACTTATATAGGTAGGCATGGTTAATTAGTATTTCTGAAAATAAAGTTTTGACTTACTATAAAAATAAAATTATTCTTAATTTTCCCTAATCTTATCTAAATGTAAATGTCGACATTATAAAAAATCAAAAAAATTAATTGCCGAAACTTCACGAAAGTTGATCGATGATAGCCTGCCTAATAAAGTAATAGGGACCTCCAATTCTCTATCCATGAAAAATTAACTCTATGGGCTAATACAAATTTACGCACTGACATTGTGTTATGAATGAAAACTCAAAAGTAGAAACTTAAACGAAATGAATTTCGAAAAAGATGCTCAATTTTATGAGCTATAAATTCAATTCATGCTTAGTTTAGAGTTATGTCCACTAATAAAGGATACTATCTCACATGCGACCATTTATTTATTTATTTTCATAGGTACCTAAATTGATAAATAAATATTTATTTACTGACCATGCGTTAATTTATAATATATCTATCCAAGTTGAATCTCAAGGAAATAATGAAATACTTCCAGTTATGAAAAATTTGGATGAAGAACTTCTAATTAGCATCCAGTACTTGACAGTTGGAGATTGTATTTTACGCTATAGACGTCGAGAGAAAGAAAAATTTAACCGAAGGTCAGAAAATGGGAGATTCGAATTGATGGATGCTAATATTTTCTTGGTAAGCAAAGAACAGCATAAAATATTACTTCAATTTTCTCTTCGCGCCAAATCGAATTACAGAAAATGAACAACTGAAAAACTCAAATTCTTAAAATAGTCCGCAGACCTCGAAGGGTTTCAAAAAAATTCTAGTTATCTGGGCAAATTTTATTTGACAATCAAACGAATTTTTGGCTTATTTAAATCATAAAAATGAAGGAACGTCCAGTAATAGGCTGATTTATAGTGTACAGATGTTACATAGGTGCTCATTAAGGATCGAATTATAAGAGCTCTATCGTAATCAACGAATTTTCATTAAACATCTATGAATATTAAGGACTTTTTCGGTGTTCAATATACTCTCAACATATTTCATTTGTAGGAGATCTGTTCACACGAAATAAAACAATTAAATTTCAATTTATTGAATTCCATTTTTTTTTCGTGTCGTACACAATTCGATCTTTAAATCAACAGATACTTTTCACCTCCGTAACAGTTATTCTATTTCTTTTTTCATATAGGTATTCACAAGAACTCGTATACCTACTTATACGAGAAATTTTATCACAAATGATGCGAATACGAACTTATGACCATCTCTGCGGGTAGAAGTGGAAACGAAAAACATACTAAGTATGTAGTATGTGTGAATTCGGACACCAAATCATGCTCAACTTTTTTTTTGTTTCGTTTTCACGACAACCGTTATGCAGATAACATATTTTTACTTCGTTTTCTCATGTACAAACGTTAACATTTTAGAGGACGATTTATGGTTTTGAGGTTACAGCAGAAAAAAGTACGGTACCAACGTACAGCAAAAACTGACGTTATCACACAGGGGAAAAGATAAAAATACACGTGTTTCAAAAACCGAGTAATCGTATTTCTGAGGAGAGAGAACTGGTAAAAAAAAAAGTATCGAAAAGCGTGCTACCAAAATTTCGATTTCATGCTCACAAATTCGGAGAAAATTCGCAAACAACTTCGTTCTTCCACTCTGGAACGATTAACATGCGAATTGCCCACAGTGAAGTATACAGAAAAAAACCAATGGTGTAAAACTAACACCTTACTCATTTGAAAAACGGAAGCTGAACAGAAAAAAAAAACAACTAACATAAATACAGCACTATACTAAGTAAAAAATTCATACTCAGATTACCAAAAATCCAACCGATACGACTGTATTAAGTAACCGTATAAAATAAGATTTTGTGTACGAAGTTCTTCACTTTTGCACAAGTATCAGAAAAGAGGAAAAAAAAACTACTAAAAATGCCAAACCGAGCAGAAAGTGAAAGAAACAGAAAGTAAGTAATGGTGGGAGGGGAGGGACAAAAAGAGAGAAGAAAACAAATGACATTTAAGTAACTTTTATCACCACCTTTCCTTTAGCGACGGGTTTTTGCGTTTTTCACACGAAAAATGTTTTTCCGGAAAACGTTAATAAATTTCTCGTTCTTATCATGAAAACGGCTGCGTAGTTTTCTTTTCCATTAACATAAAAACAACTTCATTCCATCGCAGGAGAAACCCTATTTAGCAAATTGAATATGTTTTCGAACTTCTTCTTTTGTTACACTCGCACTTCACTCCGTATGCATGCGGTAAAGGAAAATGAAATTTTCTTTTTATTGTTTAATTCATTCCTGTTTTGTTATTTTTATTGTTGTTTTTTTTTTTCTTTTAATCTTCCTCTTAGTTTCTACCTCTATCTGGAAAATTTTTTCACAAATAAGAAAATTAGTAAAGTTTTCTAGAATGGTACTTGGAATAATTTATCGTCTTTGCTCGCAATGCAGCAAGGATTCCGGAGTACATTTTATACAAAAGAAAACTTCATTGGATTCGTGATGGTGCATCGACGATACCATTATGAAATTGTGGAAAATATCTGCAAATTTCTTCAGTCCCACATTCTGTTTTAACAATACCCAACAAAGAAACATGTTTAGAATTAAAAATTTTGGAAGATATTTTCACGAATTTCAATAGCATGAGTTTTTAAAACACGATTGCTGAAAGGGCAGAGATTTTTTCGGACAAAAGTCGACTGAAGAGATAATACAGGTAACATTTCAACTGTTGCAGTAGGAGAAGACTGAAAAAAGGTGAGAAACAATGGCGAATAGTGTTACCTTCAAGTTATATATTGAATTGGTGACGGTGTCATCGATTTCTTGACATTCGCCAAATACACTGAAAAATTCGTCAACCAATGGCGTAACAAATATGAAAAAACAGGCTCTCGAATACATCAACCAAATTAATTTCAAGTAAGTTTCCGGAAATGTTAATTTTATCTCAAAACAGCTCAGAAATAAAAATTTATTTCTCAATTTTCTATCAATAAAGCTGAGATACTTATTCACGCACAATGCAAGTAACTCTACGAAAATTCGGATTGAAGAACTCTAATTTTCTATGAAATTGTTGCGGCAAACACGAAACGAGAATTCGATATGAAAAGCAATGTTTTTGCTTTTTATAGTGACTTTACAGTCGTTAAGTCAAATATTATACGTGAAAATTGCAATCAACTTTTTTTAATAAAAAATTAAGATCGGAACTGTTTTTTAATGAGCTATTCTTGCGACAAAATTAACTTTTAGGAGGTTTTAGACGAAAAACTAATTCAGAGTCATAATTTTCACTTCTGTCGTAGGGGCAAGTGGGTTGGGGTGTGAGACATTTTAGATATTATTTCGAAGGTTCATTTTGACTCCTTTGGGAAGAGAAAAATCCTATTAAAATTTGGCAAATAAAAATTCTAAAACTTCAAAATCAATTCTCATGTGAGGAATAATCAGGCCCGAATTTAACTTCGTGACGGCCCGGCATATAAGTAACGCGGCACCTTCCCCCTCAAAAAAAAGATTCACTACACTCAAATATTTTTCAAGAAATATATCAACAGCATTGCGTTCTAAAATATTGTTGCTAACCTTTCGTCTTAAATATTGTGGGGGCCTGGAGTACAAATACCCATTTTCACTCCTTAAATCCTAATCTGGAGTTGATACAGTGGTGATGAAAAAAAGTAAGACGAACACCATGGTAATTTTGGTATTGGTATAAAACCCTTAATATAGGTCGTGGTCTTGCACATTCGAGTCTCGGTTTTAGTTCAGCACTGCACAACCAGTTCAGTTATGATCTTGGTTTTGCATATCAGTTTAGTTTTAGTCTTGATCTTGGTTTTGCATGGAAGAGTTTCACTATTATTGATTGTTAAATTAAACTTACTATTCAGATTTTACCAAAATACGAAATAAAAATATTAAATGTTAAATAATATTGTAAATTATTTAAACAATACTGCGAACATTTTAATCTATTTATATTTTTTTCATCTCTCTGTATTTTGTTTTAGTTTTGTTCTTGCATACTTAGTTTAGGTCTTGGTCTCGCAACTGTAAAGCGGGTCATGCAAGACCAGCAACAATTTTACTCATCACTTTGATGACGAAGAATTGAACATTCTTCTTTTAAAACAGCAGTCTGCGATACATTCCTTTTTCTTTTCTTTTAATACATATCAGGTACATTCGCTTTACAAAGCGAAATGAATTCATAGCACCCATGCTATCTATACTATCTTCTCCTTTATTTGGTACATCAAAAGTTTCCATTAAAAATTACAAGTACGTGCTAATTACGCATGCGAAAAATGAGGCACTCAACAAATAAATTTCATCCAATTTTAAAAAACGATTTGGTGCGATCGTATAATTTTAAAGAACGCATTATACGTGAGTGCGATAAGTGAATGAAAATATTATATGGTCGCTGTAAAAAGTCAGTTAATTGCTGCACAGTGTACATAGATACACGGAGAGAAAACTGAAAACGTACAAAAAAAAATATAGGCAAAGGTTTTCCCTCGTCACACCGATTTTCCACTAATGCCTCTTTTCTCCTAGCCTCCGTTAGTGAATGAGTACATCCAGAAAGAGGGTAGTGCCATATTTTGTCGCAGCAGATAGAACTATACATAACTGTTGGTTGTATGGAAGACTAAGCCTTCCTTTGGGATTTTTCGAATGATGGACCGCCGTCGTCCTCCTCCTCATCCACATCCTCATCGTACTTTGCGTTACTCGTTTATGGTGGCGGCGTCGGCAAACGTCTCCAGAGACTGGTGCCACGAAATTCTGTCATTCTTCATGCAGCTTTGACCTAAATCTTCTCATATCTTGCCACATATACGGTGAAAAAAACAAGTACGAATATATATATACATATAAACCCAAAAAGATATTATCAAAAAACGAACCCAGTATGAGTATAATATTTTGGTTTATAAACGGCACTTTATTCGTGAAAGTGTATCACTGCGAAAGATACGAATCAGCTCGAATATTGCGAAAATAACGCACGTCGCTAAAGAAAAATTCATTTTTGGTTTTAGGTTTGTTTTTTTGTTCTATTTTTTTTTTTTCTTTCCTCGAAGATGAATGGGAAATAAAACGGTAATTTTGAAAACTTTCAAGATTCAGCAACATGCTCGCGGAAAATAAAGAATTTTCCTTGTTATTACCGCAGAAAAAGACTAAATTATTATCATCTTCGTGCACAACGATACATCACAAAATATGGTTAAAATAAAAAAACAGTGAAAAATTGCACACGAAGATATGTAATGCTTGTTGCATACTCTCATACTGAACGACGACTACGTTTCCTTCCCAACTGCAAACGAAAAGTAGCTCATGGTTGTTGACGAAAAATTAAAACTGTAAGAGGTGATCTGATCAAATTACTTACACAAATTATGTGAACGAAAGTTAGATTTTATTGAACTTGGTTCCATATTACGAAAACATAGGTTCACATCGCATCTCCGACTCGGATGATTTTGTTTTTACACTTTTACATTTTTACAAGGGGAGGTACGGCCAACAAACCACGAAAAACTATTCTGCAACTCTACAATCACACTAGCCACACAATTCCGATAGAATTTAGAAATACATTACAATGTTGACCATTCAATATGTTGCAGTAGGTATACAGGCATATTCCTAGTTCTTTCAATTCATAAGGATTTATTTTTGGTGCGCGAAGATGTACACTGAATTATGAATGTATAAAATAATTATGGTCGAATGCATTCTAAAAAAAAACATTTTTCATAAATTCATTTGACAAAAAAATTGTATTTTTTTGAATTTGAGAAAAAATAGCGTAATATTACAACTTTTTGATCAACAATAATGGGGAGGGCAGCAGCGTACGTATTTAACTTAATTTTTCGCTGGTCATTTTATTTTTGCTTCGCTCTCTGTGTTTTAGTAGGTCAACTGAACTGAAAGTTGTTGTAACGGTAGTCTTAGCATACCTCAAAACATCACAGACTTTGTACCGTGATAAGTATTATTTTGTGGGCAGGGACTACAATTCCAATCAGTTCTGATTGTTTTGAGCCACGAATTTATTCTAACGATAAAGTCGTATTTTTAATCATTTATTTCGATGAAAGGTTATAAAAATCTGTCTGTTGCGAACATCAAAAACGACTCCCTATAGTAAAATAATTTTTAGTTTTCAATAATGAAAAACATTCGTTGTAATGGGTGTAAATACAACTGAGAATTTAAAGGAATTCAAAACGTTTTGGTTTTTGTTTTTTCAAATAAATATAGCGCTAATTTTGTAATACTAAGGGCTGTATGCAAGAACAATTTTTGTACTCAAGAAAAACTCAAGTACTGTTTCTCTGAAACTTTTACACTAAAGCCATGAATAAAATACTGCTCAAGTCCCACTTACATGTTGAGGGAAAAAATCTCTGCCCCGCAACAACCGCGGTAAGTACGTATTTTCCAATGGCTTCCATTCGAAAACCAGTTGACCGATTTTGCTCAAATTCAATACCAAACCAGTCCCTAATAGTCTCCAACTTCCATTAAAATTTCAAACCAAAATCTTTTAATTTACTGGAGTTATCATGATGACAACATGGTGGGTTTACAACACTTTGGGAACCCCTTTCTCCGAAACTAGCGAATAAATTTCAAAAATTTTAACACAAATGTGTAGCCCATGAATGCTTATAACACTACCTCAAGTTTCATTGCCATATATCAATCAACAGAGGCTCCACTGACTCCCAAAAAGTGCCAAAACGAGCAAAAAGTGGAAATATATATGTAAAACCAAAAGAGGTTGTATTAATAGTGATTTTGACCACTTTCAGTGTTACACCATACACGACATATTAACACTGAAAAAGCATTAGTATCTCTACAATATTTTAAAATAATTAATTCATTATCCACTATTATGGACCTTAACTTGTTGAGAGACTATAATAATATTTCAAACATAAAGAATACGTTAAACACTTTTAATAAAATAATAATTCGTACACATTAGTATATTTAACAATATTTAAATACTATTTTAACATTGGAATTCAAACCCTTAGAACTATTTCTTTATCCTAATTAAAACCGGCTTGGAGTGAATATCAATTCCTTCGTATCGAGGGTTTATATACCCATTCAGGGTATGTAAGCATACGTGATGGATTGGCTAAGTGAGGTAGGGACTTGTTATTATAGGGATGTGCTGACTCACGATATAATCGAGGGACAAGCACAATTAGGTCATGAATATGAAGACAATATATCTATATTCATAAAATTAAATACGGGTGATTTTGTGGTTGTTTATAAAGAGTTGTGGGATGTTTTGATTATCAATAAATACCTGAATTTTTCGTATTCAAGACTGTGTTAGCGAATATGTTTGTCACATTTAAAAATAGACAAAAATATACGTTACAATATATATAAATATTGTGTGCAGCAGAATTTGAGTGACCTATATATTTGTGATCTATGACTCGGGGTTGACTCTTTTCCACAGGTTCTGCCCATAGGTCCTATCCCCGCACTGAATGCAATAGTTGTATTTTCCAAGGAAAATACACTAAAAATGACAATAACAAGTTATAGAATCGTACCACAAGTTAATTAATACAGAAGACTCACCAATCAAATCAGGCTACAAAATGACTTCAACTAGGGCTTACCTGCAACAGAGAAAACAAAACAAAAAAAATTTAATCAAAGAACGATAACTGTAACAACGAAATAACGCTAATTTATTCACGTGATTTCGTACAAAAACAATTAGTGCGCAAACATTTGATGGCTTAAATGTGCAAGAAAAATGGTATTTATCTCCCTGATTGCAATCTACAACCTGATTATCACATCAAAATACTACATCATGTATACTTTTCATTTTTCTACCTATTAAAATTAAATGAGGATTTCGTTCAAAGACGTAGAAGATTTAACACAGCGAGGTTGCATCTTCCTTTATTCTGCAGTTTGCTGCTAAGCAAAGTTGATCAAATCGACACTGAAATTGTGACATGAAAGATACAAGTTTGACGGAAACGGTCAATCCCATGATAAATAGAAGGAAAATGGAGGTATTGTACAGGCTAACAAAAATTTAATAACATTCCATATACCAACGAGAACTTGTACTTGCTCCGAGAAGACCTAAACATCTAAAATTCCACTTCTGATTGAATTTCATTTGCCCCGTGTGATAAAAGAAGTTGTTCTTAATCTATAGTAATCAACAGCAGAATCCAATAAAGGTGTACCAACTAACTAGAAACTCACCACGACGTTATGTCTGTTCAAAGTGGCGTTATTGTTTATGGTCGTCGTGAGTCTACAGCAAAGCTACTTACTCAAGTTTGCTATACGTGTAATCAGACCATAATGTGAAGCTATTCAAGTTTGAATTCTATCTGAATCTGAGGAAAATAGTTCTCGTCAATTGGGCACAGTACAATGCGAACGTCTCCAGACAACAACCCACCCATCCTTTTGGGGAAAGAAACAACAGTACAAGAAAACAAAGTAGGTACCAACGTAATTGATTAAGAACTTACAACCTTTCGAAAGTTGAGTGAATAAAACTTTTTCAGAAGGTCTTTCCGAAATCGAATCCAACGAAGATTTATTTCGCTATTTCACAGAATAAAAAGTGAGAGAAAACGAGCCATGTATTTTCATAATTTTTCTCTACTTTCAAGTAGAATTTAGCCAATCGTTTGATATATGTTTGAATTTCAACGCCTTTTTCTCTATTATTCGACCAACATTTTTTTAAATTATTTGTATCCTGTGTATGTTACTACTGTTGGTTTTCCATTTCCAAAGAGTTAGTTTTTTCGTTGTCTTGTTTTGGGTTCTTTTTTTTGTTTTTGTTTTTTCATCCCTGTGTAATAAAGAACCCAGTAAAAACAAATTTACCGTAGGCCGTCCGGATGCGGTATAACGTATGAGTGACGTAAATATTTGTGCTAACCGCTATTATTTATGATTACGAATATACGTACGGGAGAGAGACATAGTCGTCGACGGTGTGGGCGGGGAAAGAGTTGACGAAGGCAAAGGGTGAGAAGAAATTTCAAAAAGCTCGGGTCCTTCGCGTAATAAAACGACATATAAACGAAAAAGAGGAGGGGACGGTGCAGGGATGGTCGTCGAAAAAGAGGTATGTCATTACGTGGTTCGCATATATACAGTTCGAGTTAAACTCGCGTTATTTATACCGGGACTAAAGCGTCACATACCTAAGTAATGGCGTACCGACGCCACATTATGCGAAACTTAATTTTTATAGTTATTACGTGGGACCTCTGTTATTTATTAATTTTTAACTTATTAATGGTCCGAAGGGTTTTTTTCTCCTCTTTTTTTTTTTCATAGAGTATAGTATGGTTTTTCAGTTCGCGTCGAAATTGGAAAACGTATAACGGTAGCGTGGATATGGATCAGAGTTTTTTGTAGGGGGTGGGGGTCAACGTGTAAATTTCAACAAAAGCTGCTATTACCAATGAAAGTACAATATTGGTAGGTAGATGGTGTTAATGAAAAAAAAAGGTTGAATTATTCTTTTTTTTTTGAAACTTAACGTCACCATATGATCTTTAAAAAATATGAATATATCCTTAATACTAAAAATATTTTCGTAGAAACCTATAATTTTATTTGAGTGAAGGGGCGATCAGCCGCAGTCATTAGAAGTTACAAAAACAAAATAAAATTCTTGAACGAAAACACTTTCAACACTTCAATCTATTTGTAAGGCAAGTAACCTATCGAAAGCAGCCTAGCGACAATTTTCGTAGAATTCCTGCATTGAAAGTATTGCTCAGTACCCGGTCGCTGTTTACAGTCGAGTTGCGGAGAGGGAAGGAATAGATCAAGACCCAGTGTCATGTAGTTTTTCAACGTAAATTTTTCAATTACACGCGGGAGCATCAAATGGATGAAATCAATATATCGCCATTTCAGGCAGGAAATGTGTCGGTGGTTGGTCTCGAGCCTAAGACTTTATAACTAAGAAGACAAGAACCAAACTAATAAGCCACGCAGATAGCCGTAAAGCGAGAGTAAAAATATTGAACGACATGCAGAGCTGCAGAAAATCTTTTTGTTTAATGAGCTTTGCCTAAGTGGCCATATTACCCAGCAGCAAGAGGATATATTTTGATTTCAAACTGGGAAGAGGGATGGTCAGAATTCAGTAGCTCATCAGTCTACCAGGCATGAATTTTTCTGTCACATACTGGAGCACCAACAAAAGCGAATATTCACGCCATTTTGAGTCGAGAATTTGACGGCGACCGGTCTTGAACTCACGACCTAACGATTGTAAAGCCAAGTTCCTAACCACTATGCCATGCTGATTTCAAAACAAGTATAGATCCTTCTTTCAAGAACTAAATAAAAATTTACAGGATTTGCATTTCTTGCACAGTCGAGGATACATTGGAAATGATTTTTGTATTTAATTTTCATTTTGTTAATGAACGTACAAATTTCATTTTTCATACTAGAGTGACATTGCTAAATTCACTGAGTTCGGGGAAACAACGTAATCGGTTTTGGGTTACTAACCGTGTGTTGAATAACGAATACAATCAAGTACACACGCACACTAATAAAACAATCATGGTTTTTTCGTTTCGTTTACATTTTTCACTTTTCCTTGCAAATGACGTCATCTTTTTACTATGTACTTTAGATTAAACATTTCCAATGTTAAAACATATGCGACAATGTACATTACACATACTATGGCACAGGAGATATCTGACGAATTAAAACGAACCCTCAGGTAAAATTAATTGGATATGATAAATTTGAAGTTGAGAACTAAAAGAAGTGATTACCCAACGTTTATGAAGGAAATGTTAAATAATTTTATCACAGCGCTGGAGAAACCACATAATATAAACACATGAATTCTTATGACACTAGCCTTAATAAGAAAGATTACAAAAAGTATTTCACTGCAGCATTAGAAAATTTACAACTAATGGTGAGCAAAAGCAAAGCCAAGACCAAAACTGTTTAGTTTTAATTTGGGTCTTGCACAGTCCTGGTCTTTATATCTTTGTACTCTGTTACATCAAAGCTGTCAACAGCAAGTTACAGATGAATATTAAAAAAAAAGTTCCACTTGATTCCGCTACTAAGAATTAGAAAAAAAGGATGACTATGATGAAACTACATGTTACAAGATTCATCTCTACATCTCTCAACATAAAAATAGCTTATACTAATAATAATAATAATACGGTGGTAATAGTAATAATAATAATAATAATAATAATAATAATAATAATAATAATAATAATAATAATAATAATAATAATAATAATAATAATAATAATAATAATAATAATAATAATAATTCAAATAAAGCAGTATAAAAACGAAAGGGAAGAAAAGAGAAGGGAAACAGGTTGACTATCTTTTCGGGGAATGTTATTTTTCCTTTATATAAAGCTTATACAACAAAAGGTAAAGGTTTATTCAATTCCGGGTCCATTTACTGGAAGGGATTCTTTCTTTATCCACTCACTCACTTTTCTCTTTTCTAAACCCCTTCACTTACACTCTTTCGTTCTCTCTTTCTTACACTCACTTTTCTCTGGTCTTGTGCATCCAAATAAAATGTTTCAACCCCCGGTAGTTACTTCGAAACGAAGGCGATACACAAAAAGGGTAAAAATCTCAATACGGTTTTGTGTTTAGTTTGGCGCGGCAATGTCAGCTGTCCAAACAAGAAGTTTTTCTCGCACCGGTCACAGTTTTTCTCCAAATGCAGATTCGTTTGAAAGTTTTCGCCATTTCACTGCCTGAAGAAGACCCCGGATTTCGAATGCAGCGAGTGAAGAAAATAAAATTTATAGGTACCAACAAAATGAAGGTTGGGATAAAATTTCATCCTTTAAATTTCGAGAAAAATTATACGTTCGATGCGCTTTTCTTCGCATTTAATCTTCTCACAAAAAAATGAGTTACAAACATCCGTGTATCAAAAAAGACAAAAAAAATCCGAAAAAAAAGCAAAACAATAGTAAAATAATACTGTGATTGTAGCGTTTTTAAGACTATGTACCAGATGGGAGAGGGGAATACAGAAAAACTTGAAAACCTGCCACACAAAGAAAAACAATTTAAAATAGTAGAAGTTTTGAAAATAAAAAATAGGACCACAACAAAAGTTGTAAAAACATAATATAAAAGGCGGAAAAAAAGAAAAAAGTTGCAGGAAAAAAAATAAGGAGAGAAAGACAGACAGAAGTAAAAAAACACAAAAAAAAACAGAGACCGCAGACAAGATACAAATTCGGATTCGTTTTCAGTTATAACCCCATCCAGTCCATGCAGCCCCCTGTAAAAAAAAAAAAAAAAACCTATTCGTTTTTATAGAGTTTTACTGTCTATCTTTGTCATTTTCGGCTAGAATGATATAAACCTTAGGAGCGATAAGAAGGACGAGACTCAGGGAAGGATAAACTGAACACGTACAATTGGGTTCCTTTTCTACTTCTTTTTTTTTCCGTCCAACATTTGATTTTTTTCTTTCTCTTTTCTTCAGCAAGCATCTGATAAACATAAATATACACATACGCACGTGGACAATTGGATTTCCCACACACACGTATCTCCGCGGAATACCAAAAAACTTTTATTCTATTTATGCTAAATAAAAGTGACACAATTTTCTCTGTTGGTTGCTAAAATAAAATAAGATTTTCCCCCCCACTGCCTCGATTCGTTTTCTATTTTCTTGGATATACGTTTTTCACCAGTATCATGGTTGCTTTTTCTATTCAACACAGTAACCGCGATTTTCACATCGATTGTTTTTATTTTATATATTCAACTTTTTGGAAAAAGTTCGAACATGCACGCCTTCTGTTCATTTGGGAAGAGTTCATAAAATTATACTACGTCGCATTTCAAATCGTAAAAGAAACAACACTCTCTTGAAAGAAAAAAAAAATTTGAAAAGAAATTGGTACGTATTGTTGTCGTAGGCTAAATGTTTTAAGATGCTTGCACACGCCTGCCATACCAAAAGCTCTATTGAAGTGAAATAAAATTTTTTTTGGCTCATTCTGATGGTTCACGAGTGATTTAATTCAAAAAGAGAGCGAGAACCAGGTAAACTGCATAAGCAAAAACAACCGCTGTGTGCAACAATAATTAACGATATTAAACATGGGCCACCTTAAACTATATGATTCAAACTTCGCGTAGGTACGCAGCTAAGTCAGGGAAAAAATCAAATGGGTATTTTAGGTTACGTTATTTAAAAAACTAACCCAAGTTCAATTCCTTCTTCAAAACAATGATACCTAATAAATACACCGATTATCACGAATTCGCAAGTAAAGTATACAGAGGAATTTAATAGATGGTACTGTATAAAATTATAAACTGAGTATTGAGCGCTTAACGAGAAAACTGGAAATTTACACTGATGTAGTCGAAGGTATCTGGCAATACCAACATGAATAAACTTAAATCCAAAAATATAACTTAATTTGTTTATTTACAGGGACTATATGTTATGTGAAGGTGAAATAGTTGAGAATACATGGTATCTTTCGGACAAAGTCATGTCATGAGAGTTCGGCAATGCTTCTGACGTGCTTAGTTAAGCAAAACTATAAGAAACAAAATTTTACATGATACTTCCACATTATTCTTATTAAATTAAAGTTAATATAATTTTATTAGCTTAAGTGATTTTCAGTTTATTCGAATATTTGATTGGGGAAATTTATGCAATGTTGTGATAATACGATCAGCCAAAATGTGATACAAGAAGAAACTAAATATAATTAAGGACAAAATGGATCAGGATTTGTATATTTTCCCAGACAGAAGTTAAGAAGCACAATACTTTGAGATATAAATCAAAGAATGAGGACAGATCCATGAAATGTTGCTTATTTTAATGCACCAAACTCCTATCAAACTTAGTCCGACATAAGAACTACATTTCGTGAAAATTTCAGCTTTGTCCCTTTTGTAGTTTTCTCAAAACTTAGGAAAAATCACTTTTCCAGGAATTTTGCTGAATTAATAAGTACTAAACCTTCATCAGATTTGTACCTACATAAGAAAACTTTATCGTGAAAATTTCAGCCTGATCATTTCAACAGTTTTTTCAAAATTTGAGAAAAAGCACTTTTTCAAGAATTTTTTGTTCTCTTAGTTTTCTCGGAAACTACTGCGCCAATAGGCACCAAACTCCTATCCCTTGTCCTAAATAAGAACTACCTACTTTCCGTGAAATTTCAGCCCTATCATATTTAAAGTTTTCTCAAAACTATGAACACAAATTTTAGGCAATATGCAAACACACAGAAAATTTGGTCTAAATAAGAAAATTATATCATTCATGAAACCGAAAATTTTTACTATGCCCACCACTGTAACGTATATTTTTGTCTATTTTTAGAAATGACGAACATATTTGTTCACTCATTTTCGAATACCAAAAACGTAGATATTTATCAACAATTATCATCCTATAACTCTTTATAAACAACCACTAAATTACCCGTATTTAATTTTATGTATACAGATATACTTTCTGTATATTCATGACCTAGTTGTACCTGTCCCTCGAGTACTCGACGAGTCAGCACAACCCTATAATAACAACACCCTACCTCACTTTACCTATCCGACACGTACGTTTTCATACCCTGAACGAGTATATAATCCCTCGATTCAGTGGAATAGATATAGTACAGTTTGACAGTTCCTCGACAGCTACTTCTAAGTACCTGGAACCTCTCTTGTAGAAGTCTCTAGTGAACAGATAGTCTTGCTTATTGAATTGTGATTGTATATTTATAAATATTAACGTATATTTATGTACTGTGATGTACAAATTATTATTTTATTAAATGTGTAAACTCACTCATGTGTTTGAAATATTATTGAGTCTCTAATTAATGTTAAGGTCCACGATAGTCTGTGGATGATAAACTTGAATTTATTTTAGAAGTATTACTGCTTTTTAAGTACGTGATATTTCGTGTATGGTGTACTCCCGAAAGTGGTCTTAATTAGGTACTTTACCACCTCTTTTGGCCGTTACAACCACTACCTTTTGGCGAGGTGAATTTTAATACACCGATGGGAGTATACTGGGTAAAAAGTATACTTTTGATTCGTTATTCTTGAAAAAAATTAGGCTATATTATGATACTTAGGTACTGCTCCACACAGAGCCCCCCTAAATTTCTCCCGAATCGCAATAAGTCATATGTTTTCAATTTTAACTTCAATCCCAAACAAAATTCAACCCTGAAAGAATGAGACTTACACTTTGAACGACTCTAGTCAACCAGCCCGTTCTCTGAAGAGTGAAGTAGAAAGAAGGAAAAACAATTATTTGGTATCTCAACGAATAATTTATTAAATATCACAATGATTGTCTCTCTGTCGAAATTAATTAGAAATTCTCTAATTTATCTTACTTTTCGCTTCATTTTTGTTTTCGTTAGTAGCCTATCTTTTTTTTTTCGCTTCCTTTCTTGTTATTATTTACTTCTACCCAAGTTTCCAATTTAATTCGCGAAGTTTCGTCAGCAATTCGTCAACGAAAGCTCAAAGTATATGAAGAGGGACATGGAGTAACAGAGATAGAAAAGCGAGCAACAAAGAAAAAAGAAAATATACCAAATAATAATAAAATAAAAAAAAACCGCGTGAAGGCGTCATCTGTAGAAATATTGTTGACGTTTCTGGGCCGTATCTCATTTTCGACTTTCTCCTCTGAAAAACAAAAAATGGCTAATCCGTTATGAAAACGGGTTTATCAAATCGAATCGCGATAACGCGATCTGGTAGCGGATTCAACCTCCACCCCAGGCCCCCAATCTACGTTTCACTGCCTTTTATTTCTCTACCACGTATTTTTTGCACAAAAAATGAGACAAAATAAATAAGTAATGAAAGAAAGAAGATTCAACTCTTCTGTACCCGAAGAAAAGCAAAAGGGAGGGGAAGAGAAAAAAGGGGGAAAAAGGGTAACTAATTGAAGTTAATTAAAGAACTCTTCATTCGAAAGACTGCGAAAAAGAGAGAATGAAGAAAAATGCGACCTAACGAAGAGAAGGAGAGGTGCGAAGACAACGAGCTTGAAGGAAAGAATAAGTTGGTGGGTGAGGGAGGCAAAAAGCATAGAGGAGCAGCAGCAACTTTCTCCACAGAAACAACAGAGCAGAGAGGAGGAAATGCATGGCTAATCTTAAAGAACAAATTAATTACTTCTTTATATAAAACGAATGGAAAATTCACCATTTTCTGAAAATTACTAAGCTTATGTATGCTAGCTTCGTCCGGTTTGTTACTGCCATCCCATAACCCCTTCTCCACTCACCTCTCCTCTCTACCGACGATTTTTTGAGGGATGCTTTTTTTTCTTTTTTTTTATTGTACACCGACTTCAACTTTTTTTTTTTAATTTCGTCAACCCGCGGTTTTTCCTTCTTCTTCAAACTTCGTTTTTCCCAACCATTAACTTTTAATCGCACTAAGCGATCTAGAACTGAGCTCGCGACTTTTTGCTCAACTTTTGCACTTTTTTTCTCCCTTCGCGTTTTGCCTTCTTCGATAATTTTTCTAACAGAAGTTGGGCGGGCGAATCAAACTTTTTCTTTTTGCGATCGGTATGAAGTGATTTTTTTCCTTTTCGTCTTTTCATGTAGGTTTTCAAAAAAAATCTGCTTATTAAAAGTGATTTGGTATTAAGACCCAGGGTTGGAAGTAAGTTCGTTTTTCGTTTCATAACCTCAGAAAACTTTTGGCACTATTAACTGAAATTAATATATACGCAATTTTTAACCGACAGTCTTGAACTTTGGTATACTTATTCCAGTTTAGACAAGTGTGAGCCCTACTGTTTTTGATCCAGATTGGCCAGATAGTACGTCCGATACATCCTATTACGCTCCATTTTTGAAGTTTAAATGGTTTTAAAATGCATAATTCCGAACCAATAGCCACGAAATTTTCTGTAGACATTGAATATATACAAATTATATTCTAACTTTCTGTAAGATTTTGTTTCAATCTGTTTAACGGTTTATGCATAAAAATGATTTTAAAAAATCTTAAATTATTCTTAAGAAGACAGATTCCAAATGAATCAAAGAAGCTGTCACAAAAGCACGCCGATACTATTATTTTATTTTCTAAGGAATCATTCAATAGTTTGGGCACGTATTTTTTCATAATCTCACAATACAATTCATTCTGAATTTCCTTGTATTTCATTAAACGTAATTTTTTATACAGCATTCTGACAAATACACTTGACATTTTCATTTTTTTATTGCATTCATTTATTTATAAATTTATTTGTTCATTTCGATTTTTTTTTTTGGCTAAGAAAACCTACATTTCTAGCCTGGCTTGCTGCGTTACAGTTTTTTAATTTTTTCTACGCAAAGAATTTCTTCGATATATCTACACTAAGCTCCACCAAAATTACATTTTTTCTTTCCTAACCCTTTTTTCTGTCTATCTTTCTCTTACACTCTTCCTTACTCCCTTTCAGCCGTACTCTTCACTCTTTTGCCCAAATTTAGCGCTTAAAACGTCGGCTTTACCCTTAAGCTCTACTATAGTTCTTATTTCTCTTTAATTTTAAGCGTATGATTATGTTAGGGGAAGGAGTGAATTCACCCCTCAAGTTAGTCGCACGTAGAGTGTAACTGTGATACCACCAAAAGGTAATGCTTCCGAAGAAATCCGGTTATCTATAATTGAATCACGAAAAAAACTGACTACAAAGAACGTATCGGAAAGGAAAAAGGAAAAAAACCACCAATAAAAGGAAAAGAAGAAGAGTTGTGGGTACCTTCACCTAAAAATGAGTAACTGCAAAATCTATGTTATTGATGTTACCACGCAAAAGTGCATTTACGTGAAAACAATGACAGTCGACGAGCGGATGGATGATCAAATCTACAAAGCTTAGGCCACAAACACAAATTCTACGTAGAATTCTTGGACGTCTAATTTCGCTATAAGAGAGGACAATAAAATTTTTATCAAACGCAAAACAGGTTTCAAAGTAAGATATTGGGTCAGAATCTGGCCCTATATGAACATGACTTTGAAGGCAGCATATTCTGTTACATATCACCTACCGTAGACACCCCATTAAAAAAGTAGCTATATGGTATAGCATCGGACAGCTTACCACATAATAATACGTTTTCAAAATATAACTTCGACACAGCAAATTTGCTGCTTAGACCTTGGGCTGAATAAGAAAGTCAAAGTAGATAAATAAGTAACTGAGAATCATTTTAAAAACTAACAAAAAATTTCGATGAAACTGAAGCTTTTTTGGACAAAACGAAAGAGATACTCGTATATAACTACAGAAATAAATGCCACAACTTCGAAATGTTTTCGCAGTAAAGTTCCAAGACTAAATACAAAACATAAAATGTGCTGAATTATATTATACAATCTTTATATATTACTGGACCAGAAGACGATGACTTCTATTCAGAAATGCCTGCGCTAAATAGGCAATCACAGTGTACCCCTCGACGTACTTTAAACTATTTTTATCTACGCTATCTTCGTGAATTAAAGCGATGAACCTTATCAGTTGTATTTTAAATTGGTGAACTCTATCAAAAAACCAAAAGCACACGCACGTTTCCTACTTTTATGCCGCCATATATTCACAATACGAAGTACATTGGGCTCACGGAGCTTTACCGGTCCATTACTATATAGTCAAAATATTATAAATATCTTCGGTGAATACGAACTTCAACATCTTTCGAATAAGTAAACAAACAGTTCAGTAAAAGTTTTGGAAATACACTACACGAAATCCAAAAATTTGTTTAAAATCAAAAGTTTTCAGCGAAATAAAAAGAAGTGAAATACCCACGTTAAACAGGATAAGTAGACATCACAGATATTCCAAATACTTCTTGAAAAAGATTTGGCAAGGCTCAAACAATCTCACACCTTATAGAAGCATGCCCTATTCATAGGTGGTACACAGGAAAAATTGAGAGCATTTCTTCGGGGAAAAGTAGAGGATATGGATTGCATTCAGACACCTTTGTGTCGCATAAATATTAAAAAAAATGTTCTATATAAGGTGGTAGATTTACAAGTCGTTATGATCAATTAATGAAAAACAATCAAGTAATTTATACTTTTTTGGTTTGTCGGTCTACATATATACCAATTTTTGACGCAAAATTCAACGCATTGTTTACACTGAGAAATAAAATCAGTCTTTATAGTTTTTTTCACCTTTTAAATTTTCGGGGAAAAAAAAACACGAAGAATCATATATTTCACTTTATGAGAGTTCAGGGCTGTTTCTCTGCGTCAGCAAAAATTCTAAATTGAAATTTCAAAAAATAAAAGTTACGTCTCTAATTTCATTTTTTAGAGAAGCGTGATAAAAAATCATGAGGACGCCAGCACGAAGTTTTACCAGAACGCAAAAAGGATGGGAAAGGTACTTAGCTCATTGGTTTGTACAGATGAAGAGAATGAACTTAACGAGACGTATTTGAGGCAATCTTTCACAGATTTATTTTAATTTTTCGACTTCTTGTTAGCAGTTTCGTTGGTGTTGCTGGTACTGTACTTACATGAAAGAAATTAACATTACGTCAAAACACAAGATCGAAAACTTATTATGCCAGACTATTCAGCGAAGTTTAAATAGTGATCGGTTCCGTTATTCTCCACGAAGTCTTTCGGCTAATTTCAAAATGCTTCTCAGGTAACAAAAAAATCGGGAAAAAGCTCGATCGAACCTGGCAAATGATACACCAAAGTTTTTGGTCGGCAAACGCTGGCCAAAATTCAGTCGAATGTCCCCACCATAACAGGGTGTAGCAACCCAGATAAAAGCAATACACACGCCCGTACTGACTAAAAATAACGTATAAGGGAAAAGTCGAAAAACGACCTGAAAAGGATCTTATCAACAAAAGACTCGAGAATAGTGCAGCGTCCGCCACTAACACAACAGATACACAAAAGTTCTGCGAATTGTGAAAGGATGAAAAAAGGAAATATATGGAAGTATAGTACTAGTATACATGGTACAGGATGTACAGTATATGGGAGAAAACACCTCGATTTTAAAAGGAAGAGAAACGAAGTCCGTATCCTGGGAAAACAATAGTGCAAAACGTACTGCTGGACAGGGAGTTTTCCAAGATGCTTTGTGCTTTTTTTCCTATTCTTCTACTTTTTTTCTTTTTCTTTTTTTTTTCTATTGCAGTGATTTGTGTGCATGTGTGAACGCGTGTTTTTCCGTTCGTTACTTTCCCAAGACGCTGTTTCATACGAAAAGTCTATACAGCACCCTTGAGGCGAGGGCGACACTTACTTCCGGCTATCCGCAAGACCCCTCAACCCTCTCCCCCGCCCACCCTAAACAGTTATCCTTAAAACTTTATCCGCGACAGTTCGACAATCGAGACGGAGAAGCGGGGCAGCCGGAACGAATGGGTGGCAGATTTTTTTTCGTTTTTCTTACTTTCATGTGGCTATACATGTGTGCATGTGTAAAACTGTACATGTGAATGCAAGAGTATGTTCTATTTTCTTTCACGAGTGTAAGATTGCGTATACACGTTACACTTTCTTTTTACGATATTGTGGGTACCGATATGCGACTCATATATGGTATTCTTTTGGGATTTGTGTGCGGAAAAAGCGCAAAAAAAAGACCAGAAGATACCTACGACGACCTTTATCTATTATCTATATAGTTCCGTTTTACTTCGTCTTTATCTCTATATTAAACCCCACCAAACCCCGTTACACACGTGTGTAATAAAAGAAAAATAATTTAACGCGATGAAAAAGAAAAGAAAAAAAACAAGAATTGCTTCAATCTTTCCCCCCTAAAAAAGTGTCGATAAATTTTTCTCACATTCGCTCTGTCATCAAAGTTTTATCGTTTACATTGTTTTTCGTGGCTTCTTTTTTCCCCCTTAATAACCCATTATTAATGCCCCATATGATCGATATAGATATCGATTCGACAAAAAAAAAAAAAAAAAAAAAAAAAAAAATCCGACATACATTGTATGTAGAATTATGATATTTATAAGACTAAAGTACGAGTAGAAGAGGGAAAAAAGGAAAAAGACGATGACATTTCATCTAAAGCATTTGCGGGTCAATTAAACGCAAAAAATTTAAGTACGATACGAACAAAGATCTACAGAAAACTTAATTACTAACAAGCGAATTCGGTATGTTTGCGGCAAAAGTTTAGAAAGAATTAGAGAGGAGAGTTAAAAATGTTGGAAGAAGGAAGACGAGAAAATAAAATAAATTTTTTCACTGAAGTACAACAGTGGCGTCAGCTTTGATCTATTTTCGGGTGAATACGTGGTGGAATAGGTCACTTTTTACATAATTAAAACGTAATGAGGTACCTTACGGCTCTTGTTTCGCTAAAAATAATCGTACTTAGAAGAAAATCATACGTGAATAATTAAAATGTACCTACTCAAGTTTTTGTTTTTTAAACGTAGAATACATTTTATTGCCCATACGTTTCATCCGGAGGAGAGAAATTCTATAGTGGTAGGGAAGCTGGGGAGAAGTTTGTAGAATAGACGAGTAAGCGACCAGACAAGGATATGTAGAGAACTTGAAGTCGGAATACAGGAGGATGCTACCAAGCTCCCGGAAATGTATTCAACGTCTTCAATTTCACTCAACATATGATCCACGTGGCGAGGCCTGTGATATTTCCTTGACATTCTTGTCCTCGACAAATTTCCAACCAAGCTTGAAATAAATATCTGGTAATGAATGGATCTTATCTTCTGTAAAGTGATCATTTTTATCCATCGACTTTGCATTATTCAATGCATTCATGAGAAAAAAAACATTTGGGGGAACAATTCTCTCCAAAACTATAATTTTCAGAATTTATTTGTGTCAGCGACTTATATTAGAGATTATTTCAATCAACCTTTTACATTACAATAAGCTTCTTTCAGTTCGGGTAAGAAGATGAAAACGTCAAAGTTTTGCTTCGTGAAAACATGCTCTGTGCTAACTGGTCGGTCCTGGCTAGGCTAATGCATCTGATAAATATAAGTTGAGTTCATACAAATACAAAAAATTTTAGGTATGTGCAGAGAGTATCTGTTTCAGCACTGCTGAGAAACATCCTAAAAAAGAACTTTTTCGTAACTTAAATTCGTAAAATTGCGTCTAAATCTTATATTCTTGTTTGAAAACCTGTATAAATATTTATCATCTATTTAATGTATAATTTTGAATTTTTGATTTTTTCTTAAGTAAATAAATCTTTGGCAAACAGTGCAAGTATTCTAATAATTTCAAATTAAGGACGTGTTTTAATAATTTTTGAATAATGTGATTTTATCGCAAGTTGGAAATTTTTCTTTATCTTTGACTCAATCCAGTTTGTGTAACGAGATTGATCACTGGGTCATAACAGTGCACTGAAATAGAACAAGTTATAATTAAAAATTTCTTAGTTGAAAAAATGCCGATGGCACGCCAATCGGAGAGGTAGATTTCGTTTAGAATACTTAGAGAGAATTTCAAATTACGGGTATTGTGGGTTGCGTTCATTATATGTTATCAGAATTTTGTACTATAATTAAAATTTCAAAAAGCCGTAATTCGGAAACTAATAAGCGAATTTGGCCCATCTATATGGACACAACATATGCACTTCCAAATTTCGTTCCGATCAGTGAAGAATTACGCTCTGAACCATGGTCTAAAAATTTTAAATTGAAACAGCCACCATTTTGAAACAAAAAGGGAAAATTCGGGCCATGCTTAAATCTGACCACGATATGGACACAAATTTTAAACACGGTAAGTTTCGTCCTGATTAGTAAAAAAATACGCCCTCGAATTTGTTGACAAATTTCATTATATCCTATATATATATATGTACAGGTATAAATATACAAGATTAGTCAGGTTTTGACGCAGCATAGAAAAATTCCATTAGCTGCATGCAAATATGACTCGACGTACACATTTCTATACTTAGTCAGATTTTGACCCAGCATTGCAAAGGAAAATGCTGATAGTGGTGGTATAACAAATTGTGTTGCAGCAAAGTGGAGCAATAGTAAAAGTACACGCAAGTACAGAGATAAGCCTCATGCGTCATATTTGCATGCAACTAAGGAATTTTCCTATGCTGCACCAAAACCTGACTGATCCTGTATATATGTTAACGTTAAATCTAGAATTTGGTCATTTCTATTTTCGATTAATCTAAAGTAAAATTTGAAAATGAATTGAGCAGTTAGTTCTGAGTGGTTAAAACAAGAAAATAAAAATTTTTAGTAGAAATTAATAGTGCCGAGTCAAAACTAATTACCAAGTGTATCAGCATTTTTCTTATAGAAAAAAAAAACACTACGCCTAGATTTAATATATTCAATTTCTAATGTCACATAGCATTTTTTATGGCGAGGGTTTGACCAGTCCTCAATAAGGATCAGTTGAAAAAACCTAAATTGGTGTAGTTGACTGAGACCAAATACAGATTTGGTGGCAGTTGATAACAGTTTTGACTAAATTTTTAGGCAAAACTAATTTTAACTTATTTTGGGTTTTTACATACGTATGTTAGTCAGAACTAGAATCGCCCAACTCATTTTCCAATTCTAGTTTAGACTAGTCAGAACTCAAAATGATCAAATTCTAGTTTTGAGGGTAACATATATAAACTTTTTGGGGAGGGTGATTTGGGAGTCTGGAACATGACAGGAAAAACTATAGAGAATTTTTCCAAAGTCGTGACATACCACCCTCCACAATAGGTGAGTTCTACAAAATATACCTAAAATTTCAATTACCTAATTTCGAATTAAGTTAAAATATCATTCATCCTTTTCAATATTACATCAGTACATTCTTTTTTTACTTTATTCATTGCATGAATATTTTTACTACCTATAATAAATTATAATATATAAATAATTAAATTGACAAATATCATACTATTTCACCACAGAACAATGAGCGTTTTTGCAACAACGACTACAGAAACATTCACAACAAACTTTAAAAAACCACGTCACAATACACAGAATATTCGTTTCAAAACAATTAAACTCACAAATACGGTAAGCTTAAATCATTCTGAAATGAGTTTTCAATTGAGGTAATTTTAATTTATGTCGATTTTCATTAGACCGACTGACTTTTCAATCATCCGAGTAAAACAAGCAGAAAGATATAAAGGAAAATTTTCCTCCTCATTATAACCAAAATAGTGCGACGAAATACCAAAGTTTTGCGAAGTTCTTCGAAAAAAGTTTAGAAACGAAAAAGAAAACTTCGAATCTATTTTTCATGCACCATCGTTGTAGGGTGGTCACTGGGTCACGTTTTTCATTCACCACAAGTCTACGTCACTGTGCGACTCGAACGATAAACTCCTTAAAAATTTGCTTGCCAAAAGAACAAAAGAGAGAAATAAGATTAACAAGAAAAGGTGTAAGAACGACACTAACTCAAAGTCAAATTCGATGTAAACGTCATACGAGTGTAATTAAAATATTATTAACTCGAAAAGTTTGATGAAAAAGGGCAAAAGAGTCGAGAGTGAAGAAAATTAACGGGAGCTCGTGTTCGAGATTTGGCACGCGTACCTATTCTCTAATTATAATAGGTGCGACATTCTACAGACGGGTAGAAAAAAAAAAAACAAAGAAGAAAAAGAACGATTACAATGAACAGAAAGGAAAAAAAGGAAAAAAAAAAGGAACTGCACAATACAGAAATAAATTAATGGACACCCACACGCTGATACATGAAATGATGATATAAAGGGCAGCCAGCAGTTGGGGAAGTCATCTTCCACCAACAACCGGTCGAAAATTACATACTTTTAATTAAAAATTTCGTAAGCCACGAAAACATTGTGGTGCAGAGATACATTAATTTAAATGGACCAAAATTTTTGAAAAATGAGAAAAAATTATACACACATATTTACGCACGTAATTTTTATGAAAACGAAACACAAATTAACCAGACGACATGTGCAATATTTCTTTTCACGTGGCCACAGGCACGACAGTTTTATAGTCGTAATTTTTAATAAACTACATTCACTAAGATTTATATTAGACACATAGTTAATACTACATGCGGTAAAGTTTTTAAAAAAAATTACGTAACTGCGGATATTATGGCAGACCAAATCAGACAAGGAAAATTTTTGCCAAACAGGTGAAAAATATGGATATGATGACAATATAATCAAGGAGAGGAAAGCATCAAGTAGACTTCAACATTCTAAGTAATATTATGGAGAACTTTTACATAACTTGTTCATTTATTCGTTCAAAAGATGTAAATTCATTAATTTTTATACTTTTACCAATTTAATTTTTGTATATTTCAAGAAATCGGACGAGTTATTTAAGGTTCAGTTATAACTATGAAGACACGATGTTCGTCGAATTTGAATTTATTAACATTGTCGTTTTTGAAAAAATATAATTGTTGTACAATTTTTAATGTTACAACAATAGCAGCTACAATTAAATTATAAATAACCTGACCGATGCTAGGTACTCGTATAATTTGGCCCAAATATGGGCATCGGTTCCCCCAGTTTTCTCTCAAATCTTCTTGATTTTAAATCACTCGATTATAGCGCTCGCACTTAGCTTCCCATTTCATCTCTGTAGTACCCTATTTTTGGTTTTCATTTTTTGTTGTTTTTCAATGATCATAAAATGATCAATATATACAATTATTATTACATCTATTTCCTTTTGAACTAGCCAAATTTCATACACCACATTATGACTTTTGTAATTCACAATATTTAATTTCCCAGAGTAGCAAAGCACTGAGAAAGATGTTTCAACTTGAGTTATTCAGTTTTGTTCCAGTTCTCCTATCCCAATTATCACCACATACTTCCGATTGAAATTTTCATCACTAAAAATGATTTTTATTGGTGTACATTTTTGAAATTCATGACCAACAAAGATCTGGCTCCTTTTACTGAGAGAAATAATACGAGTACCTCTATATGCCCGAATATGTATTGTTGAATTTTTAAAATACCACTTTATCTTCACAATTCGGGGCTCAAAACTTAAAGGCAACGTAGCTCCTCGCATTAGGTATAGAGTATTTGAAGGTAACATTGCGCCTTAAATATGTCGAAAGATACTTCCCGCATTACCCGGCGAAAAAAAATTGATGGAATTTTTTGGTACCCTCTGCGTGTATAATAAAAAAATATTACTCAAAAAATTTTTCTGATTGTTTCAATAATTTTCCGTAATCAAAATAACTAAAATTGATTCGAGATTTTTAATTATTTTAAAATTAAATATATTAGGACGAACGAGATTCAGTTTTCATGCTCCTAATCTGTAACTATAAATATAGGCTAAATAAATTTAACATTGCAAAATATAATTGCTGCGTTGGATTGATTAATAATGACTAAAGATTTGGGCAGATATTGTCGAATAGACGCAAAGTATAATTCGATGTTGTAAAACTGAGTGAGATCGACAATTTAAAATTTTCGATCAAACACAGTATGGTGATATAGAGATGATTATGGAATCTAAATAATATTGAGGGACTGGGAGATTTGATAAGAACTCCATTGAATCAGCGCTACGGTGCTAGGGCGAATATAATGGGGAAGTGCTGGATGTCTGGACTTCCTTTAGAGCCATAAAAAAAGCTCGACTAAAAAAAAGTTTATGTCTTGGTGGAAATTGTATTGTTGCGGGGGGGAGGCGGTCAGAAAGGAAAGTTATGAAGATGTGTACCACCGCATTACGATCGAGATATATACGCCATTACTACGGTCGTTATTTATAGAACATATTATTCGATGGTTCTCACAAAATTCGGTGTTATACTTTCAATTCAAATCGACTACATCTTCACAGATACCTATGCAAGTGGTGTAGGCTGGAACGCAGATAATAATTCTAAAAATTTCGATTCATAGAAACAATCACGCGTTGATTAGGAGGAGTCCTGGCAGTCTGTTTCTTTCGAGGTAGCCAAATGAATGGTGGAAGTCTTAATGTTATTCAGAAACGACTACTAAAGATTTGATCGAGTTATAGGTAGGTACATTTTAATTTGACAAATATAAATACAGTTATTATTGAGATTAGAGGACATACGTCAGAGTGAGAGACACCTGAGGCGTCTTCGGGGGTTACAGGCCTTAGAATATCCTATTGGAATTTTAAAAAAGCTTATTAAGCGGCGAAGCTAAGATAAAATTTTTGGGGGTTTCAAGATTCTGTCATTTTTTTTTCAAATAAAAAGAAGTACAATTATTTTACTGATTTTCCAGCAGTACATAGCTACATTCTAACATTTTCTGGTGAGATCTCTTCAGGTTCTGGAGAGCTACTACCTCTTTGGCCTCGCCACTGAGCCTCTCGTGAAATTTATTTCTAAATTGGAGATTAAAATATTCAATTTATGCAACGTGAATGTATTTTCTAACCACAACCCTCAAGACACCCACCCACCCAACGGTCAATCCAAGTTATGCAACTGAGATACACGCAAACATACAACCCCAAAAAGAACAGTAACCCTAACGCTATGAAGAGGGTTTTCATAATGGATTCAGTTTCTTCACACGAAGTTGCAGAATGAGAAAAAGAACGGCAACTTCGCGAGAGAGAAGAAGGACAATAAAAAAAAAATCTCATTTACGGAAATTAACGAACGAAAAACCGCGAAAACTATTAAAATTTTGATTTCCCGTAACCGTACGCTAACTTTTCGAAAATAATATAGTAAACTTTATCTTTAATTAAAAACTAGGTTACTGGAAGTCGTTAAGTCACTGAAGAGGAAGAAACTGGAAGAAACATTAGAGCGTCAATTCGGAAAGTTGTCGCAAACCAAGTAGAAGATAACGTGTAAAAACCTGGTTGGCGGGTGTGGGGAATTGATGGGGGTCGGTTACCAGGAACGGGATTTAGAGAACTAGAGAGATTTCGCCCAAGTGGCATTCGTGGCTGTAACCAAAGAGAAAACAGGAACGAATGTCACATTTTCCGCAGGATTTACGAGGCGATGTTTTTCTACCATGAAGAATAGTATGTCATTCTATGTAGGTCTGTGTGTGTGTGTGTGCATGTTTATATATATATATATATATGTGTGTGTGTGTAGGTGAATGAAAAAGAATGAGCACTTTACGTATATAACCTTCCACATCGTCTTTTACTTTCTCCTTACGACGAATAGCGAAAAACAAAAACAAAAAAAATTCAATAGTTAAGAAAATCGCGTCGACGATAGTATTTATATTAAATTCGTTTACTCATTTTCTTCCTTGACAAACTCTCTTCTCCTCTAGTCCTCTGCCCCTCGTTCCTCTTCGCCACTTCATTTCGCTTCGATGGTTAAACTGAATTTTCCAAGTGGCGTATGTGTGGGAAGAGATTCCTATTTCCTATTGCCGTCGTCGTCGCGTGCAAATGAGTAAAAACACTCTTTTTGATGCGCAAAAGGTGATAGATGAATTAAATTGTGGAACAGTGAAGGAGAACAGATTAGGGCAAATACCCGTATACGTGAGACACCTGTCAAACAGAGATGGTGTGTAAACAAGAGAGCAGATACCGAAGATAATACACGTATAAGAGATCTTTAAACAGAATGTTTTTATGCCAGAGCCATGATTAATTAGTGTACATGGCATTCTTTTCTTGGCAGAACGATGGGATTGAGACCGTTAGAGAAGCGTGTGCTATACAAGCGAAGCCGTTAATGATTCTGAACGATTTTTGAATAGGTACCTTCGAAATCTCTCGGTGAGATCGAATTCCAAACACCGTGGTCTAGAATCCAGGTACCACACAATCCCAAATGACAGAACCGAAACCGTATAAGCCGACCGGCGACGCTTGACGACTTGGTAACGGAACCAGAAACGCAGTTCTCTACAATACTAAGGTACGTACGGAATGAACGCCCGGGTAACAACCAAACTGGTTGTTTTACCCGGGGTAGGGTAACTTCTACCCCGGTAAATAGCAGGTGAAGAAAAATTACCCTAACGATTTCGATCGGTTGATGCAGTATTATTTTGATAACAACGTGAAATATTTGATAACAATCTATTGTGATTTAATTATTGACCTTGACATTCGGAGAAATCATTCGTTTTTAACGGGGTAAACTCGGTATAATATTTCAGCTTCTTCTTAACAACCATTGTTGTTTTGGTTGTTCATTCTAAACACACCCCTGTACAAAACGTGGAAAAATGTGCACTGATAAAGAAACAGAATAGAATCATACGCACACTGCAGATCGAAAAACAAGTATCCTCCTTAAACAATAAGTTCGGATCTCCGTTAATTACGACTTTAATTCAATAATTTTTCTCAGTAAAGCTAACAAATCTGGAGGCCAAAAGTAGTGTAAAAATGTAAAACAAATTATTGTATTGACTACTGGGCTGCGAGAAGAGAAGAAGAAAGAGAAGTAGGAGGACGATAAAATGGACCTCCTACCAAAATAGAAGAATTTATATTTCAATTGAAAAGACCTCGCGTAAAAAAACCGCAACCACAAAAATTTCTAAAATAAAATATGAACCCAAAGACATTTAAGTGCGTTGGACAGTGGTAGGCCTAAGGTATTTGGCCTCATAACTGTGAGATAAGAGGACAGAGATCAGCTGTCATCCTTGTTCTATTACGAACCTAAAATGCCGGAGGTCTTTATTTTGGCTAATTTCCATGGGCAGATGTAGTTTCTTTTATTCTTATGCCTCCTTCATTTTCAACTTTTACCAAGTTACTTTTTTTTTATAATAATTAGCTGCAATTTTTTCTAAGCCCCACAATGAAAACAGATAATTCTAATTTTTTTAACTTTTCATCCAGACAAACATATTCTATTCCCCTACATATTATGTAGTTTCGCTCAATTTTTAAAGGTAGGTGGGCTGAGGGTATGCCTTAACGAACGACGGCGTAGAATAAATCCAAATATTATCGACTTGATGTAAATCAACAAAACTGAAATTACCAATCAAAATTAGTCGCTTCGCATTTTAAAGGTAAAAAAAAGAAAGCAGACAGAGCTCATAAATTACCAACTTAACAATAGTCAAAAGTATTATCTTTCACTAACATCTTCCTTTCTATGCCCGCTACCTATCGTCTAATTTTCGCTAACAATCGAACACACTCGTAGATTAATACTTAATTGGCGTGTGGCACACAATGGTCAGCCAACCTCCATGAATTCCTGGACAATAAATACGATCGCAAGCCGTAGGCACAATGGTATAGCGAGTACGCGAAAGGGGGCACACTCCGGCGTTCAAATTTTATTTATGACTTCGACGACAACCGCTTCCACAATATGTTCATTTAAAGTTTTCGTTTTATAGTGCTTATGGAATATCTAAGTATTGTTTCCCGAACGTGCTACCGCAAAAGATACTGATGAGTGTAGATAATTAAAAACTAAACAAAGACATGACATGAGAAATTTTCAGCTAAAATCATCTACCTACCTCAACTCTTTAGCACCTTTATCATTCGAAAGGGTAATTTTTAATATTGAAAGTTTCAACTGAAACCAACAATCACTTGATTCAGTTAATCAATGAGAAGTTGCACTGCCAAAACATTTTACTATAAATGTCATAAAATTTTGCAACTGAACTGCTACACGACACGCATTTTAGAATTTTCATACAAAAATATCTCTTCCGCGCATCAACCATGGTAAGTGTGTATTTTCTAGGGGTCAACTTTTGTAATGGCTGCCATTCGAAAATCTGTAGACCGATTTTGATCAAATTTAATACCAAACCAGTCCTCAATAGTCTCTAACTACAACAAAAATAATCTTCTAATTTACAGGAGTTAATGATATGACAACATGGTGGATTTACAAAACTTTAAGAACCTCTCCCTCCGAAACTAGTGGATGAATTTCAAAAATTTTAATACGAATGTGTAACCCATGAAAGCCTTTAATACTGTCTGTTCTAAGTTTCATTGCCATAGGCCAAAAAGTGGAGGCTCCACAGGCTCCCAAAAATTGACAAAATGAGTGAAAAGTGGAGATATATACATGGTATATATAATGTACAGAAAAATTTGAGTGACATATATTCGTGATCTACGACTCAGGATCGTCGCTTTTTCATAGGACCCGCCATTGCATTAAATGCAATAGTTCTCTTTCCATAAATGGATGAGGGATGATCGTTTAAAATAACAGCCAAATCTTTGCCATCGCGTGACAAATAAAGAAAATATGGAATACGTGTCCTTTTTTTAATTTATTTTTGGCTGATGAAAACCACGGCTATAGGCTACTAAATGACAATTTTCGGAATTCATTTAAGTACATTTTGGCTTCACCAATTTTCATAATTTCGTGAATCGTTTGATAAAATAAAGGCAACTTTATGCTAACGATTGCCTAAAAAATAATTTAAAACGATTGAATATTCAATAAACTAATAAATTACCGGTTCACGAAAAATAATTAAATTGAAAACTTTCTTTTTGCCAAAATAAGATCGCTTTCCTACCGAAAAATTTTGTTATTATAAATCTTAAATAATGAGCGTTACAAGCCGAAGAAAATCTCAGTAAAAATGTTTAAAGGAAATTAAAGCACACCTCAACAGAAGAAAAAAAACTTTCTTCGCAATTAAAAATTAAGGGAGAGAAAGGAGCAAAAAACGGTTTCAAGAAATGGGGAGAGAAAGCTAAATGTAAAATGCATAAAGAAAAAAAAAACGTGGAAAGAAAAAAATTAGCGGAAGTCATTAAGTATCGTTAGAAGTGGGGTAAAGCGAAATTCAACGGAGACCACAGTCAGTTTTAGAGCTTTTTCCGGAGACAAGGTGAGGTAATTTCTGTTCTGGTAAATTAATTCAATGACGTTTAACGCTTAGGTAATTAGTCAGAGGTAATGTCTCTATCGTGGAAATGGTGGTAGAGAGGAAGCAGACCTCCATTCGAGGTTTTGGTTTTCGTTTCAATGAGTAGTAGTCGAGGAATGGAAAACCGCATTTGCATAAAGAATCAAAGTGTCCGGCTTACCCCCGTCATTTTTTGACCTCCCTTTTTGGCTTTTTGACGGCAGAACAGTTAACAAGAATTTGGACTACATTATGAAACTTTTTTTTTTTTAAAGGTTTTGTGCCACTGCCTTCTGTTTAAATTGGTTCACATGAAACTAATGAAATGATCTCACATGAGGATGAGGTAATTTAGGATGATTTCGTCTCACTTCACTTTTATTGTGATACAATAATTATTGATTAAAACTACATATTTACAATCTGTGCAAGCACTAGTCTTTTGAGGATATTTCCCCGGAGCAAGGAACGAGAAGACAGGTCTGTTCTTGTGGATTTGGCTAAACAATACATTAGGAAAAATGAAAGCGATCTTCCCAAAACTCATGATTCTGTGAGTAATAAAATTGTTTAATTCTAAGATAAATTTAACAAATATCAAACGACGAAGAATTTCAAACCACTACAACAATGAAAGTACCTACAATAATAAAAAAATTCTCTATTTACTGAACAGAGACTTGATTATAACATTTAATTTCAATTTAGATACTTGACTCGATTTCTGGTTAAACATTCCGTACATCGTATTTGTGTCCCATTGATAGTGAAAAATGTATGACACTCGACGCATTTTAATGAGCCATTATGAATTACATGCAGTGGGTTTATCAGAAAAGAAAGGTTATTAATTATGACATGAATTTCAAAAATCAGGAGAAAAAAAAATTTCTAATTAAATAACATCAATGGAGAAATATATGCTCGGTTATTTCAGTTTTTAAAGGATAGTTATTTGACAAATAAAATATGAAAGATTTCATAAAAATCAACAGAAAAAATGACCTAAAATTGCAGAAAACATTTTATTAGAATTGATATTACTGACAGAAACAGAATAGACATTCAATAAAAAACTTTAAATATTTAATGGCATCGAGAGAATTGAGAAAATAATAATTGACAATGGAAGAAGATGCCTCAAAATAAAAGAAAATGGTTGATAATTATGTTTTAAATACGCATGGTAGATGGTGGTATCTCTAATTAATAATAAAGTAAAATTCTAAGAAAATACAGCAGGTAAGTCAGATTAAGACAACAAATTTTAGTAAATTGGAAAGTTTGTATATACTATTGGTTACTTCATCACTTCAGAATTGATTGACGAATTGAGAAGAAATCTGTAGAGGATAGGCTATTTGTGTTGTCTCGGAAGAGATTTTAAGCCACCTTGGAAGCCTGCAGTTTCTCTTGGGATAAATTTGTAGATTCTGACTTCCTTCAGCCCCCCCCCCCAAAAAAAAAAAAAATTCAGAGAATTTTTTCCCCTGAAGTATACCTATTGTACTCAATGATATAAATGGGCCCCCAAAATTTTGTGCTTTTACGTAACACCCTTCTTCAAATATAAGGTTCCAAAAAGTAAAAAAAATCAGAGATAATGCTGCATGTAGCTTTAGGTGGAGTACAGTGAATATTCATAGGTCAAAAGGAGCTAATGACATTTGGTGGTTTTGGGGACTCTCCCGTATGAGGTATAGAGGCTCGGATCCCTCGACGACAGTTGCCACCCCAAAGGGCAGGCAAACAATCATCCTTGTGACGTTAAACACACAAAATACGTTCAATCGTAATTACCTGTACGTACTTGCAGGTAATGTACGAGTACCGAATCGTGACACAATAAGATGATGTCACAATTCGTACACGAACCGGCCAGCCATCTCTTATCTCGATAGGAGATGATGGGACCTGGCCATTCTCACCAACGTACGTATTATCTTACGTACGTGTGTTTGTGTGCGTGCAAATAAGCCGTATATAAACCACCTGAACCAGCTCTAAAATTGCCAGTGTTCGCCTTGGTTTTGGCTTACCCGTACTTATGTACGAAGTGGTTGAACACGCTTAAATTCTGTAGAATTTCCTTCTGGTGAGAATATCTCTCACGACAAGGTATTCCACAGTGGTAAAAGCATTTGTTTAATTACCAGAGTGAGACACTGTATGAGACAAATTTTCAGTGTTCTAAATTCCCTCACCTATCTCAAATTGTTGCAACTACAATAAAAAGAGTAACTTGACAAGAAGAGAAACAGAAACTTTAGAATCCATAAAAATGCTTCAACAGCTTCCCAAACGTTATTACGGCTCAAAAAGATTCCAACAAATGACAGTGTTAATAGTTTGCTACTAATACAGAACTACATATCTCCATTTGAAAGCCAGAGGGGCAGAATAACTGCAAAAATTCAATTTTTGTTTCGCTATTCTTTTCAATTCAAATAAAAATCAAGCTATTTTGGATGTGGGATAAATTTTTCAGCCACCCTACACCTTGAAGAAAATTTATTCTCATCTCATTCGCTTTGTTTAGCATGAAAATCGCACAGCTGAATGCAGTTATTTCCAACCAAAGGATCTGTTTTGTCTGTCATTCAGTTTTGATTAAAAAAGCAGACTTTGAGGTTAGACTGAAAATAAGTATGTATACTCACAACGGAGAAACATGTTTTCAACAGTTTTCCAAAAAAATTTTTCACAAAAAAGGATCAAATACATCAATGGAGCATTTTTGAAGAAGACAATTTGTAACAGAGTATTCACTCGTGACATCATTTTTCAAAAACCGCACAGTTTTAGAACTGGTAACTGTGCAAACGTGTATTTTTGCATTGTCTTGAATAGATAGCCACAAGGAATTCAGGTGGGTAACTATGTAAAAGTGTATATAGAGAGAAAAAGTGAATACTCTATAGCTATTTTTCACACGAAACACAATCATTTTGTTACCTACTTAACTCTTAACTGCTTCAACTCACTTCCTCTTCGCCATTCACAATAAGAAGAGTTCATTTTTTGCCGAAATACCTGTTCATCAAAAACATTTTAAAGGGATGAAATAAACAAAAAAAAAAAAGTAAAAAAAAAGAAAAAAGGTAAGAATAAAAAAGGTCAACTACCACACGACGGCTTAATAAAACGGGAAGCCGCAAAAGGCAGACTGCGTGTCTCCTGGTAATAAGATAATAACAAAGGAATTCATTTTTTTAATAGAATTTCGACCCCGTAAGGTATCATAAACGGCAACAAAATAGTAGACGACAACTATAGAGGGAAAAAAAAGAGCAAGAACGTGCCCAGAATACGAAAAATGCTAGGGTTTTCCTTTGTATGCCATTTCAAAAATTACTTGGTCAGTTCATATCACGTGTAAAAAGAGAACTACCTCTGATAATTATTCACAGTAATTCTTGCCTTCCTTTTTATTTTTTTATAATTTTTAAATCAAGAAAATTTTGACGTAGTCCCGCCAGGGGTAGTTTCACACGAACGGGCTTTTACAGGCGTGTTCACCCTACCGGTGATCTTTGTCTACCCGGACATTTTCATATAACAAATATTTTTCCCTAGCGAAAAGATTAGCTCGAGTTCTTAATTACGATTCACGATAAAGATAGGATAAATGAAATGACCTACTGGCCTCTGTTTTTCATTTTTTCATGGCGAGAATGCCACTGATAGTATTGAGCGACTCAGCGACTCTTATTTTTATCCAATCATCTAAATTGGCATAAACTGCTCACTGTTCCGATTGATTACTGCAGTGATCAGTAAAAGTTCGTTCGCGTGAAACCAGCCTAAATATCCATTCATGTAAAAGCAGCTTGAAGATGACAAAAAAGAAAGAAAAAGAAAATACTATCACATTTACAACTGTATTCTGTGCTACGGTAATTTCCGTTCGGGATTAAGTTATCAATACGGACAAAAAGGGTGTGAGAGAGAAAAAAAATTCCTTTTATTCCCTCGCAAAACAGGTGTGCTTTTATATTTCACTCAAATATTTTAGAACAATATTGGGAATCCTGCTTCCATAGAGACACACCACGTTGACATCGTTGTTTTTTTCTCCTTATTGGGTATCGGCATAATGAAGGCGAGCGAGGTTTAGGTCTACGACGATAAGTTGTAAGGTGAAAAAATCACAAGTAGATTTAGGGAGAAGCAAAGGGTCCCTCTTCAAAACGACACGAATTTTTTGAAGAAACGTACCGAACATCTATCAATTTTAAGTTCGTCTAAGACCGAAATTAATAAGTTGAGCCCCACCCTTAACCACATACAAAAATCTTGGATTCGATCATTGAAAAAATAATTTTTTAGGGAAAATTGAGAGTAATGTAGATGCATCACTTCTTCTGAACTTTCTTCCTCCTCTTTCTCCTTCTAATAACTCTTCCAAGTCACCCACGACAAAGAAGAAGCAAAGGTGGGATAACATTCAACACTTGAAAAATTCATCCCCCTTTGGCATACAATGACTTCCTATAACAGTCATTAAAACCCATTTTTCATCGTGATTTTATAAAGGCACGGTACATTTAACGTGAATAATTATAACAAATTTTTTTTAAATGAAAAACTAAATGCTAAACGTGAAACATTTCATTCATAGTAATAATTAAGACATATATTTGTTATAATTGTTGTTTTATTTTGAGTATTAAGGTCTTAATTTTCGTTCAGAAACAGCTTACAATATGAAAAAAAAATTTAATTTAAAAAAAAAAAGGTCATTTTCCCAACACTTGTACGAATTTCATTAAGTAAAAACTCTCAAATCTGAATCTCACATAATTCTTTATCGTTTCCTCTTTCTCACTCTCTATTTTTCGTAAGAACACGTTGTACCGCTAACAGAATATCAACTTACGACTTAATGCCCAAAGAAAAGACGCATTCATTTAATATAAATACATTACCTCCTTTTCCTCCAGCCTCATCCTCATCGCCACACCATCTTATTTCAGCCTTTTTTGAGTTTTCTGGAACGTCGAATAACCCACAACAACTATTGTATGTGCGTTTGTATGCGTTTTGTCAAATGCCATCTTCGAGGCCTACGCCGCAGCCAAATAAATTTTCGAATTTTATCGAACTTTTGCCAATTACATTTTCTGAACTTACAATAAAATCGCTTTTTATTACTTATGCGGCCGCGAATGGTCTGTTCTTTAAAAGTCATTTGCATTCCGTCTGACCCTTTGCACGATTCGGTCACAGCAATTTTCTTTCCCGCGAAACGTTTTACAATGAAAAGGCGGGAATTTCCTTTCTTCTTATCCACACCTAAATCGCCTCTAACCGCCGAATTTTCCATTTATGCATATTTTCCACACGAGACGTGAATTTAATTCTACCTTTTTTTTTCTTCTTTCACGCATCTTTTTTTTGTTCAACTTCTTTTTTTTCCTTCACTTTCCCTCCTTTATTCCTTGCGGATGTAATACTTCTTCCCCAAATTCAACTTTTATTTTCTTTATAATACAGGAATCGAAAAGTACATAAAAAAAAAGAACTTTGTTAGGGTACTTCTTGTTTTCCTACGAGGTAGCGTTTGACTAGAAACGGAATAAAGAAATAGTTAGGACATTTGGAAAAAAATTTATGGTTGCTTAATTAACAAGCCTTACGAAATTTTCAGCACATTGCTTTGGTCCATGCTAACAGGAATTTATATGCACCAACTAATAATTAACTAATTGTGTTAATTTTGAAACATGCTATCTTCGGTAGTAGGCTACGACGAATTATTTTGTGCCTAAGTAACTTTGATAGAACACATAAAATAATTTGACCAAAAGTAACTCGCACACATCTGTTACTTCTAGTAACGAAATTGTTTAAGCACAAAATAAAAACTTTGAGGACTCGATTATCGAGTCCCTTAACGTTTCATGGTTACATGAGAAGTGTCACTATAGTTGAACGTAGATGTCGAAAGTTAATGTCAAAAGTATCGAGAACAGAAAAGTGAACAAAGTAACACATAATATTGTAATTGACTTATCAGGTAATGAAATGTGTAAAATGACATGATCTAGTGTGGGTGATAAGAGAGGAGAGCGATATGAAAAATGACATGTACGAAATAGATCATCCTAGGAATAAATTCGTGTATGAATACGAGTGATGGAGTAAGTAGTGGTGTGTACTTGCAGCTTCTTTCCCATTTTTGTGGAAATAAGATGAGTGCGTGAAATAGTAAAGGAGTGAATATATGACTTTTAATTCATGGTACAAATAGTTAAATAGATACGAAAAGAATGATATTCCGAAGTATCCCATTGAGATACGACACGCATAAATAAGGTATGAGAGATAGTGGATGAGCAGTTCTTATTATATGATACAAACAGGTACATAATGAAGAATCAGAATGTAATGCACGTGTGTCCATGTACATAAGGTATGACGATATATAATTATCATGCGTAATAATATATTGTTCTAAGTAGCTTGTGTTTTTTTAGGCGAAACCGCATGTAACCAAATGTCCCTACAAAAAAAAGTCATTCATAGCAGATAACAAATGCTGAAAATAAAGGCCAAATATAACAAGAGATACGTAATTTTTCTGAGAAAGGCGAAAACCTCCCCCTAAAAAATTGACGAACAATTTTTATCCTGTAATCCTTTTCTGAAAACTTTCCAAGGAAGGCATCGGGTCGCATCACTTGCATCTAAAAAAGGGTTTAGTTATAGAAAAACAGGACTTGCTACATTAGATTATAATTGCGTTTTTTTGAATCTATAACTGAAATAATTTTGATCTAAGGTACCGACCTAGCAAAGTGTTGCCTGGACGGAATAGGCGAATCTCCGAATCATCTTGGTCTAATTTCATTAATCCGCCCTATACATTAATCGCACGATTCTTTAACATGTTTTTTTTTTTTTTAAACTAATTTGAGGGAGTATTTTTTGGAATCAACGCTATTGGGTCTATTTTCTTCCTATAACATTTTCAATATTACAATAGAGATTAAATTAAATATTAATTATCTTAAAATTTCAAAAACCTGAAAAACTGAAAAATTCATTATTATTACTTCTACACTAACAACGGAGAACTTATAAAACAAATAGAAAGACACAGATGACTGTCGCGCACGAAAAAGGATCCAATCGGTGCCCTTAGCGTTTGAAATTAAATTTCGAGTATAAGCTGCACAACCTGTGGTTCTTAATAATTCGATATAATCATAAAGTGTGTGCGTGTCGAAGGAGTCGAGAATGACGAAGAGTAGAAAAGGGTGGAAAAAAAAAGAAAAAAAGCAGGAAAAGGTGGCGGAACTTTCGCTCGCTAGTTAGTGACAGCAGTGTATGCGGTTTTAGTTCGTAGACTGGAAGGCTGGAAGTTGAGTACGAAGATGCAATCAAGCTTAATCGAAGGAGTAATCCATCACAGAGTCAGGTTGTACCCGCACACATGTCCATCAACATTTTGCTTACTTTTTTCTTCCTTTTTTTTTTTTTTTTTTAGTCCTGTCTCATTCTCTCCCTCTCTATCTATTTTTTCTGACCCTTCTTTTCGGTGTTTTTAATACCGCAGGAAGAAAACTCTTTTCCGAAAAATATAACTTCTTGTAAACATTACCCACCAAGCCTTTTTTGATAAGTTAACTTAAACGGTAAAACAGTTTACAAACATTCAGTTACTAAAGATGTGATGAGATGCACGGCTCATGTTACAGACATCTTTTACTTTTAACGACGTTTTAACGAGTTATGTGTCTTTTTCGGTAAATTTAGTTCTCTTTTTCTTTTTTCTTTCGACGGTTTTGGAGTGTGTATTCCACTCCGAACGTAAATGAGCAATAGGAAGAGTCTTTTCGATTTACATGAAGTTTAAATTTTCCAGTAAAATTATGGTATGATGCTTAAATACACATGCATAGTTTATAGCGTCGAAAGAAGTGATCTGAAAGACGACACTGAACGAAAAAAGTCCGGCTCTGATAATTTTAATATTACATATAATACATAAAAATTTCGGTATTATCTGGTTTTCATATTTTTATTATTATAATTATCTTCGACACTACAACAGGAAACAATCCATATTTAATATTGAACGCTGTATTTAATTGTTAATTCATTCAAAGTTGTTTCTTGTTAACAGAATTACTAAAGGCTCAAACTAAAGTACAGTCCTCGCTGAATTACGAAGAAACCCTAGAACGACCAGAATTCGGAAATTTTTAATGCATTGTGTTGGAAAAATTTGCCCAACTCCCTTCTTGTGGGAATGAAATGAACTAGATAGAAATCTGAATTATTTATACAATAATTCAAAAAGTTATCTTCAACAAAGACGTTTTAGACAACAATTAAAATGAATAATGAGATAAGTACCTATGAGGTATTGATTTATTTATCAACTGCAGTTCTTGCTAACCATCTTCTAATGTTAAGCAGAACTAATAAAAATAAGCAGTACCAACATAATGTACAATAATCGAAACCAAGCAACAAAATATAAACTTTTTTAGGTATTTCGATCGAATCATTGACGCATGCGGCTATGTATCAATTAAAATTAAATATTATAAATAAAATAAATTTCACCTTTTTGAACGCCCCGTGATCAAATAGTCCGCGGATTTATTTTACAGCCTATACCTTTTTTCCTTCTCTCGTAGCCTAGAAGTTAGGCTACGTGTATAATCTTGCTTCCCTAGCACAACTTCGTCAAACAGAAACTTTTTCTACATATACATAATCTTCCGCAGACCGGTTTTCTTTTCTTTTCCTATTTCACGTCAACTCATTTCATAATTTCATAATTATTCCTGTCTATTACTATTTTTCACTTTCCATATTTTTCTTATCCACCACGTCCATCATACTCGTCACATCACTCTATTATTCCCTCTTTTTTTTCCTTCTAAAAACTGTTGCTGTGGACGAATTTCTGTTCCGTATCTACATGTATTTTTAACCCTCCACTTCCCATCCTTTGGTACTTTGACCTCCGACGCACCGTTAATATAATTCTTACCTTTTTTTGCATCCCCTCTAACTTCTGTGGACAGACTGCTTTTGAATCCGGGCTTCAAATTCTCTTCTCTACTCACTTTTTACTTGTTATATTTAGGATGCTCAATTTTATACACGCGATTTTTAATAATGTTATATATACATATTAATTTTAGACGATATTCCATGTTGTGAATGAATTTAAAATGTTTTGCCGGTATAAAATATCCGTGTATTTTTCCTTTTTATATAATACACTGAATTTTTTGAATATGATATGTTAACTTTATTATGGCAAAGGGGTAAAAAGGTACGTACAGTTTTTAATTATTGGTTCTCTGGTTTCTGTGTTGTTTTGTCCGCGATGTAGGGAATAGCCTTAGCACGGGGATATAATAAAATGGTCCCCTGACATGGTCTAAATTCGAGTCCACAGACACCTGGCAGGCTATTCTGGGTTGGGTGGTGGTAATTCTGTGGCCACCATCCAGTGTAGGTGGTTTTACCGAAGTCCTGGAGCTGTGTCAATGGTTGTACAAAGATATTGGTTGGCCTTGCGGGTAGTGGTGGCCGTTTGTGACCCCCCTCGCATACCACATCATTGTACGAAGAATAACAGTAACTAACAGTGAGTAGGTTATGAAAATTTAAGTTCCAGGAGAATGGGGTGAGAAATTCTTGAAATAAAAATGAAATGCAGGTCTCTATCACAATATTGCAGTATTTTACAATGGTCCACACTGCAGAAAAATTCAGTTTAAGTAGTTCCAAACTTTTCAAAGGTGTTTTAATGATATTATCGAGTTGATAAACGTAAATTTTTTGAGATAAATAAATTCATTCGTAAAAATAATCATGTCCTGGAAATGAAATAAGAACAATTCTTACAAGCTACTAACAGTTTTCAAGAAGCCACTATTTTTATTCAAAAATATTCTATCTAATTATTCGAAACTTATTTGTCAAGTCTTTACAGTAGGTACTGAGAAGCCACACAGCGAAGGGAATTTTTTTGGTTTTTAAAATGGTATCAAATGGAAGATTATTCGAAAAATTTTCAGACTTTACGTTTTACTAACGGAAAAGAAAAATTTATGATCATACAATTTTATTTTCTAATTTCTCTTCAAAATAGTTCATTCATGTTTTTTTTTAATTTGAAATACAAAAATTCTGTATAAAATTCAAGTAGAAAAATGTGTTTTTTTTCTCTCCAATGATTTCCAATAAACTCTCCACTAAATGAAATAAAAAAACACTCACTTTCTCAAAATAACATAATTTCCACGCTATTATAATTTTATATTTTTTATTAGCTTTTTTTCCACCCTCATCTTCGAGATTCTCGTAAGAGTTGCAAACGTGAATAAAAACTAGAACCAAACAGCGTATATTTTATTACAGAAATAAAAAATCGAATGGATTTTATTAAATAGCCTTAAGCGTTTACTTCTTGTTTTATTCATTCAATAATAATTTTAATACAAAACTTTTCAATCTGTTAGGCATCAATATCATGAAAGTTTTTCTCATTTTTTGTTTTTGGTTTTTTTACCCTTCCCCGTTCTTATTTTGACAATCGACGTATATCCCGAATATTCAAAATAGAAAGCAGGAAAAAAAGTAAAATTCAATAAGTTTAGTAAAAATAATCTGACTATGAAATAAGGATGAGAACGCGAATAGTGAGATGAAAAGTTAAGAGAAACAGTTTATGTGTGTGAAACAAAAAACGTGTACTTCTTCGTTTGTTTTAAATTTTTTTTGTAAGAATATTTTTATTTGAAAAAAAAAAGAGGAAGAAAAGAAAGAAGAAAAGATTTAGGTAACACCTTTTTCATGTAGTTACTTGCGAAAGCCTCGAGAATTTTCTCACGACTTGCACGTTTTTTTCTCGCCTTTACTGCCAAGAAACTTTTTGTTTTTCGATAAATAATGTTTGCTTTGCTAAATTTTTCTCTTATGAAAATAATTTTCTCTTGTTTCCTCATTTAAAAATTTGAACGTAATGGGTGCGAAGGTGGTGATGCGTGCGAAAGTAAAAAGGTGAATCGGTGAGGAAGGCATTATTAAGGATCGAACGGAAACTTGCATAAGTTTTTTGAAATGCAGTAAACAGAAGTTGTACTTATTTTCAAAATTCAGGGTTTAAAATTGTCCGTAACAGGCCAACGCGTCGTAGCCAGCTTTTTTATGGAACATAGAACCATAGGAAAATGCTCGAGAATCAATTTGAGTCAACATAATCTCACTTTCTAAGGTAGATTCCGCAGAATCTACATACTGTGGTCGATGGCATGTCATAATTACGGAAAATTTCATTATAGTTTTTTGATCACAGTCCTTAGACACCAAAAACACCCTCCCTCCCGTAAAAGTTTGTAAACAGGGTTAGTCAGTTTGTCACTCAGCACAAGAAAATCCCATTTTCTGCGTGTTAATGTGACTCAGAGGGCTCAATACATGTAAATTTCGGTGAGTTATGTTACAAAATGCTCTATACCTTTTCTCAAATTTTATATTTTCGTTAAGAACACGAACAGAACATAATTACATAACTTTTGCAAGCTTGTAACACCTTAACTATTCTACTAAGATAAATTTTGGTTGAAACCTTTTCTATAGAAAATTTTATGAAAAACATTTCTCTTCTGTACTACTTTCATCGTAAGTCTGTCCATTTTGGAGCAAACTGAAAAAAACTAAATCACACCTACTCACAACATGCTGCACGATATGATAACTGTAGTAAAAATACACGTATTGAGCTCGCCGAGACACATTAACCAGCAGAAAATGGGATTTTTCTATTCTGCGTGATAACCCGACTAACCACACAGGCATTTACCTAACGAAGTGACACCTAGGTTACCACGTCATGCCTACCATGTTAAACTGGACAGAAAATGTCTTTGAAAACATGTCAATACACTGTTTTCACATTTTTGGGTGCTAAAAGTAATAGTTGTATCTAGAAGCCACATGTATGTTCTCCATAATTCATATATATTGTGTATAACAACCAACGCTGTCCACTGATCAACACAATAATCTGCGATGTATAATAACCCATATTTATTTTCCAAGTGGCATCCAGGTAAAAATTCGTATTTTCTCCTATCAAAGCCCCCCAAAAAACGAATTTCCATTTAAAAATGTATCGCCACCTAAAATCGGGTGCTGTAAAGTTCAAACCGAATACCACAACAACAAGTAATTACTAATTTGAGTAGGTACCAAAAGACAACAAACAAAAATATATGTAAATATATATAGGTTTACGGGATGCAACGAAATTTGTCAGCGAAATGGAGGGCGTATTTCTTCAAAAATCGGAGCGAAGTTTAGCATGCGTAAATACTTTGGGCCCATATTTCGGTTCAATTTGAAAGATGAGCCTGAATTCGCCCATTCGTTTCCAAAAGATGGTTGTTTGAAGTTTAAATTTGCAGACAAACTGAAGGGCATAATTCTTCACGGGTCCAGACAAAACTTTCCCAACGTATATTTTGTGTCCATATATCATTTAAGTTCGAAGATGGGACAAATCCGGACATTAGTTTCCGAATTATGGTATTTTGGAGAACCTATTTTTTATAAAATAAAATTCTCAAAACACTAACTCTGCCTGTGCCAATTATTCGCACGAAATCGTACAAAAAAGAATAAATGTACCTACTGAGAGTGCCATATTCGTCCATTTGCTCTGATGCCATTAGTCTGGGCTCATCTTTACTCTTTTTTTTCTCAAAATTTTCACTCCTCAATCGAATTTTGAAAAATATAATTGGCCCTGAAGCATTCTGCACTCGAAGCTGTTTTGATTGCTACCTTTTTCATAAAAATTCGTCCATCCGTTGTGACGCAAAAGGGAGAAATAGGATGTGACCTTACCGTATTAATATATATGACGATACTGATGAACGCAAACCAGAATACACATAATGTGAATACCTGTCAATTCTAGGCGAAATCTTTGTTGACCGGCGTAACATACAGTGGCGGTTTTACCAAGCCACTGAGGCCGCGGCCAACAGACGCAAAGGCAAAAGGGCGAAAAATTAATTTTTCATTATATGTTTCAAATCGGCGAGGAATTTTTCAATGATCTTATATTATTTCAGCTGGCAATACTGTATAAGGGCGAAAAATTTAGCTGGTTTGTAGACGCCAAATTTATAAATCCACATCTGGTGCCATCGGCTTTTTTATTGAAATTATATGGTTACTGTCCCATTCTTTTGAAGGCCATAGTAAAGTATATGAGAAAAATAAAAGTTGAGATTTTGATTTTTTCAAAATTTGGGGCGTAGATTAACACTGAATTTAAACACGTTTGATCTGTTAGTATTTGAGAAAGAAACATATTCAAAAATACACGAAATATCTATTCGAAAATAACCAAAAAATATTTTTTTTTAGGCTGGGTGAAATGATAGACATTATTTTTGAACAGATTTTATGTTGTACATATCATAGATTTATACTTTTGATAATATCAATAGCCCATGTTATTTATAGAGTCAAACTGAGCTCTCCTCGGTTTTTTTCAAACATTCACAGTAATAGAAGAAAAAAAATACTGCAAAAACCATAAAATTCATTAGCCTATTGACAGAGACTTAGATAAAATAATTCATAAAAATTATCAGTCTTTCAAGTTCGATGATTTTAGTTCTATAGTAAATATTCAAATGGATTGTTGAGGGCACCAAATGGAAGTAAATATAGGATTTTTAAAATAAAATCGACAAAATTATTCGAAAATGAGAAGGTCAATGTTTCTCTACCGGAGCCGCGGGAATCTTTATTCAGTTTCATATCCTGTCACGCAGTAATTATAATGTTTTCTTCATTTTCATTCATCTGTAGGTGTTATTAACGGTATGGTATGCAAAGTATTCAATGGTTATAGAATAGCCACGTTGAATATATTTTATTTCATTAGAAAGCAGTAGCGCAGTTCGCACGCCTGATAGATTTCCAGATGCTCATTATTTGCGAGAAATTTTTATATTTGTGTCCGCTATTTTTACGGTCATTAAGGTAGAGTCGGACGCCAGATAGTGAACTAAGTGTGCGAATTCCCAATAAATCACGTACGATTAAGGGAAAAAAATACACAAAACAAAACGAAGCAAAAAAACAAATGTCGTTGCCGAAATTTACGACACATACAATCGAATTCATGCTCATAGCTCACCTGTTTTGATATTAGCAAGGTAGAAAAAATATTAGCGGTCATCACAAAGGGGGTAAAGAGAAAATGAGGACAGACACGTGACAAAACCAAGTAAGGTACAAACAACAAAATCGATTCACACTTCTTTTTTTCCTTTCTTTTTCCTTTTTTTTCTTTTTTTTTTTTTACAATAGTAGCAGACCAAATATTTAATCTGTGAACATAGTTTAGAAAAAAAAAAAAAGTACGTGGGTGAATCAAAAATTTTAAAGCGGAAAAAATAGTAAATATTTTCGGAGGAACTCCTCAAATATAGTAGACCTGCCTGAAAATCCGGATGGGATTTTCGACAGAAAAATACCGACAGAAAATCTTTTTGGGGACGAATTAAAGAGCGAAGTCGTAAAAGACAGAATAAAGGACGGAAGAGGGAAAAAAATAAAGATAGAATAAAAGGTGAGTGCGAAAATAATTTGTATACCTAGGTATCTTTAGGAAGTGATAAAGTGAATGAGAAGTAACGAGTTGATAAGCATTCCAAAAGAATTTTGATAAATACTCATATAACAATTGAATGAAATTAATAAAAATTAACTGTAGGCACGATTTTAGAATAAATCTTTTTTTTTTTGCATGTATTGTGAAGATGACAATACTTCGATTAAAACGGAAACTTACCTACAAGAGACAAACACTTTCATAATAACATAAATTCAACGTCGAAAAACACGACGTTAGTTAAAGATTGAATTAATCAACATTTCGTTTTTTTAAGATTTCATAAAATTGACAGTTTTTTTTGGCTATCGAAATATATTAATTTGAAATAAAACAAAATGTTAAAAGTTAAACCCAATTTCGCTAGCGTGATAATTACGAAAAGAGCTCCATTCTTTACTTTAGGCCTACTTTTGCTCGCCTCCAATCCATAATTCAACCATTTCACGGGTTTTATAAGTACATCAAGTCAGAAATGACTTTTTGCAAACAAACGCAGATTAGCGCCGCAGGGCTTTCGCAAAAATAAATAAATTCTTTTGAAACAGATAACTTAATCTGCTGTTTCTTTTCAAATGTAATATTTGAAAAATGGATAACATAAAAACAATAGACTCGAACGGTAATCTTTCTCTTGACAAAAAGCAATAAACTGTGAATACTGATGAACTACCAACATGTTCTGATTTTAGAGGTTGGCCTAATCATTCTTCTAAAAGAAATAAAAAATAACGAACTTCTGTACAGGTAACAAACTTATTCATTCCGAGATTTACAACATCACTATATATATATATATATATATAATTAATGTGGAGAATGTTGTTGTATTTATTTGTCATTGTCGTGGTCATTGGACAAATGCCGTACAATATATTGTAAGAGGTGATGGATTGGAGATTTGGAGGTTTAATGGAGAAAATTGGAGAAATACATAAATAAATAATTAATTGCGTAATATTTGGAGTATGGAGTTAAGGGAGAATTGGAGATGCGATCGAACTATTTTATTGAAAGTTCGAGAAAACAAAAGAGCGGATGTAGGATGATGTAATATGCAGTATTCTCAGTTACGCGTTTACATTTGCACCACTACATACGCAAGTACGTACGAATAAAGGAGAAACGGAGAATAGCAGCTGCAAGGAGAAGTTTAAAGTTGTCAGCAATATTGTCGACAATGGCCCGGACGTGGTCGACAGGCACTGACCTTATCTAAATAGCTAAAGGAGTTAGCGACAAAAAAAAAAAGAGGAGAATAAAATGTTCGAACAACGGAGATACATATATACAGATACATAGAAGGAGAAACAATGTTGCACACTCGCACAAGTAGGTATCGCATCGTGAGTATGATATACACTCTACTGTCGTGTGTGTGAGTAAAAGTTCGCCTGGTTTGATTGTATATAGACAATCTGCAATATACGGCAAGGCCCAGGCATGTCTTACGAACCGAGGTCACATACGAGTCAAACAAATTAAAAGGAGATAGCAATACTAAGTTCTTTTGTTCTTTGCTGAATGCATTTTTTTTTTGGAGAATTGAGATAAGGAGAACTGGCCAATGAGGGTGAAGGATTGGAATCAAATTGTTTTTGTGGGAATTGATTGGTGTTGCTAAATTACGACGCTAATTCTAACTCTGTCCGACAACGAGCTGGAGATTTGGTGACAAGCTCATTCACATTGTAACATCCTGACGATGAACGTTCAGCAATCGGCGCAATTTTTAACTTTTGTATTCCTATTGTGGAATGTAATACTCCTTTGAAATATTTTGTTGTATTGGGTTTGGGGATTTTTCGATACGATTTTAACAACTGTAATCTATGGGCTGACTCTGCAATTTTATAGAAGTTAGTTGTTTTTCGCCCAGTTAATAATCGCTCAAAATAAGTTCGTAATAATTGTCGCCATCTTGTTTTGAATTCTGATCGTTCTCGTCGTGTCTGTTCCTGCACGGAATTACTGTTGGAGAAACATTTGAGGAGAGTTATTAGCGGACAAGAGTTGGTAAGTCGTAATATCTCATTATCGGAGTTTTATTGATATTAGTTTTGTTCGATTTCCAATCCAACCTCAACACCTTTATTGAATTCAATCGGAGATGCTATTGGAATTAATCGGAGATAAATCTAAATTTAATTGGTGAAAACTTTATTGAAATATGCGCAACTGGAGAAATATTTTACGAAAGCTTTCCAAATTGAAAAATCGGAGAAAAATTTTAAAATGGCCAATATTTTCGATCAAAATTTTTAAAGTATCGGTACATAGGGAGCCGTCAATTTTCTTAATTAATTGGAGATAAATTCTTGCTCGTGATACAAGCCCTCAATGGAGAAGGAGATGGAGAAGGAGATGGAGAAGGAGAGGAGAAGCATAAAATTAAAGGTTCCCCCGAATATTCAGAATGCCTTTATGGTTCGGAGATTTTTAATAAAAGCCAGTAAAGCCATTCGGTGATTAGTGAGCGGAGTCACATGCGAAACGGAGTCGTAACTAAGATGGTAGGATCGAGTACAATTTTTTTTTGGAGTAATATTACTTTTACCATCATGGCTTGTGGAGATAATCGGAGATAAATCCATCTCGGAGAAATTATACGGAGAAATGGAGTGATATATACATACGTACATGAAATTAATTAAAGTGTTGTCTCAGTCTTATATTTTATTGTACTCGTTCCAAACGAATCTTTGTTTCACGAGTCGATCATGTGAAAGGGTGTTGCGTTCGCACCTGGAAACATAATCGACTAACTATTTTTGGAGGATGTATGTGTGTTCCGTACGTCTTAAGAAAATAGCGTTTCTAGTTATAGGCGGCGATGTTCGAAGCCAATGATTATGAAGCACGGCTGAGCACCTCCCTGCATGTTAAATTTTCGTGGTGGAGAATTATTAAAAGAGCCTAACGGATTTCGAACCAAACTATTTCTTAAATTTAAGAAATAGATATTAGCATCGACACACGGAGACGTAATAATATGGAGACATTATTAAATGAATATGTTATTGACAAATGGAGATGTCGTTATTTGGAGACACATATATTTTTATTACTAATATGTATATACGGAGATACATGTTTCAACTCGTAAACTCGAACATTTCTATTTAGTAAAATGTCGGGACGTGTTCTGAAATCTGGCAGGCGAGGTTGCCCACGAAACCGCAATCAGAGCAATGGCGTGGGCAGTTCCCGATGCGAGTTGGAAGAGTACGACACTGACTTCGATTTCTATGAGGAGGAAATCAAAGAGCAGTTAATTGGGCCTGAGGTATCGACCCAAGAAGTTGATCCTCAAATAGAAAGTCGTCTCTTGAGCGATCCGAGCAAGAAAAAGAAGGGTGAGATATTCTCTTTTCGAGGTTGCACCTATATATTATTTTGTTGTTAACGCTTTTGAAGGAGACAAGTTGTGACATCACACACATATTTTAATTTCACTGGCCCTTTGTTACAGTTAATACAAAAGTGGCTGTAAAGGAGATGGTGGAGTTGAAAACACGCCCGAGCACATTGGGAACGTCGAAGGCCGCCACAACAGGGGGAGCTCTTCGAAAGAAGGCAAATCCACCATCGAGCATATCTCAAAAGGGATTGGAGCTACCTAAAACCACGAAAAAGGGATCGGAGAAACTTAAAGCGAAAGCTGTGGGAAATTGGCAACCTCAGTCGTCGCAACCAAACCGCCACCGTCGAGTATTAAGCCGATTAATATTCCGACGTACCGCATTCCTCAAATTTCGAAGGAAGCAGTTGAGAAAGCAACGTCCACGGCGTTATAGGAGAAAACCCGTGTAGATGCTAGTAGAGCCATGTTGTTGCGGGAGGCTGATGCACGGGATCTAGCTTCTGAAGTGGCGCTTGAGTGCATTCAGGCGATGAGGAGGGAGAACACCCTTCAAGCAAAGCGAGTGGAGTCGCAGGAGATGAAGGAGCTGAAATGTCATATTGCGCTGCTTGAAAAGTCGTTAAAGGAGGCTACGCAAATTCAGGTAATTGGAGAAAATGTTTTGGAGAATGGTGATAATATTAATAACGATTTTGCAAATAATAACGATCAAATTGTAACTGATAAGGAGAATGGAGATATTATTATTAATGACCCGCCTATTGAACAACCAGTCCCACAACATACCAATAGTAATAATAATAATCAATCGAGAGAGATTTAAAAAGGGAGTTTTTGGAGATACTCGTCAATGCTTTAAAAGGAGATGAAATCGTTACAGAGGATTTAAATAAGAAAACTAAATCGGAGATAGTTTTAAGTAGAGACAACACAAAAAGGGAGTATAAATTGACAAGAAATTTTAGGTATGATTTGTGGTTTGACTATTTGAAAACAGAGTTGATTTCGAAAGATTTATTTGATGTTTTGGAGAATTCGAAGAAGGAGTTGGAGAAATTTAATGAAAAGGAGAGGGAGATGAGACGCAATCTTGTTCGAGATATTATCATTAATCATATTGACGATAATTATCACAAGATGATCATCTCAGATAATGATCCGAAATCAATTCTGAGCACAATAAAGGAGTTTAAAAAGTGCGAAGTACATAAAGCATCGGAGGTTTTAAGGAGAGAACTGGCATTACTGAGATATAATCCTCAGAAGGAGAAAGCCTATCAATTCATTCAACGTTTTGATGAATTGATACGAATGTATGAAAGTCATTAGGAGAACGATATTTTAACGGAGAAGGAGAAAAGGAGCTATTTTTATATGGTGGTGTCAAGGTCATGTAACCTCATTGAGCCCATTAACTTTATTACAAAATGTCAATGAGGAGTTAAAATGTTTAATGTTGCAGGCGGAAGCAACACAAAATATGGAGAAAAAGCCGGAGGGAGTTGGATGCGGAGTAACGATAGGCACACAAGGAAATATAGCTTTCCGAGGAAGGATGGGTGCGAGAACCGGAGTGGCACGCATCTCATCCTCGTCTGTTCAGTATCCCACTTTCAGATGTTTCAACTGCCAGCGATATGGGCACTTTGGCTCAGACTGCACATATCGCACCGTCGAAGGTCGCATGTGTCATACGTGTGGAGAAATCACATCAACACACATCTCTGCTACGTGCCCTAAATGTGGCAAGATGCAGGCAGTGGTAACGGACCATAAAACCCAGAATCGGAGAACTGAGTATGGTTTTATCCATGGATGCAATTGTGGTATCTCACCCCGTGTCCGAGTGGTGACTCGTGGAGTGAAACCACAAAAGGGGTTAATTAATGACCCGATGAAGCGGATTAGTGGCGCTCCACAGACACCAGAGCGAGGAGGCAGTGCAAACCGGAGAGGTGTTGCCCCTCGTGGCCGAGTGTCCCTCCGTTGTCGTCCTACATGCAAACATCGGTGAAATTTGCGATGTATGAAACAGAAGCACGCTCCTCAAGTTCTGAGTCGATGCGGACTCATGCATCGCCTGTACACCTTTGAATGGACATGCAAGTGGATCTTGGAGCAGAGGTTGAGATCCCCCGCAAACCTCAACCTCTTGTGGAACAACCTGGTCCTGCACTGGTGGAATCTTGCAATGTTGATATGCAGTTAGACCCGGACTTGCTAAATATCCCATTACCGCCAAATCCTCCGTCGTTTGTTCATTCCCCCGAAGGCCAGCAACCGGAGCAAGCGTTGCTAGCGTCTGGAGAGGAGCCACCTAATACGGAGCTGATGGAGATTCAGGCTGCCGCTACCGACACCCCATCTTCAGGTACTGATTACATCATTTCCTTTTTACCTGATAGTGGTGCCACACAACACCTTGTGTCACAGTCGGCTCCTCTCTCGAATCTTCAACCTTATTTGAAGAATATACTAAGTGCCAATGTTCAATCACGACTGCCATGTACGGAGTTTGGTAGTTTATTTACACGTGATTTGCTCGGCAATAAGGTTGAATTCAAAGGAGTAAGGTGCTGTCCTCTAATATCGGAGAACTTGTTTTCTTTATGCAAACTTGTCGATCTTGGCTTCACAATACTTCTCGATAATACTTCTATTAAAATTACTGATGTCACTCATAATATCATTTATTTTTGTGGAACTTATCGCCCACCTTTCTGGCAAATTGAATTTCCTACGGATCGTACGACTGATCCTGTAGACTATAATGATGAAGATGTCGATCTGTTTCGTCATCTCACCTATGCGAATGCTATAGCGATTTCTGTTGTTTCGGCAAACAATTCAGAGGGAGAAGAAGGAGAAAATGTAGAAAATGGTTGCAATTGATTCATTCGGATGTGATGGGACCAATATCTCCCAGCACATTTCCAGGAGGGAGGAGATTTATAGTCGTATTTATCGACGATTATTCTCGCTATGCTCAAGCTTATATATTGACACAAAAATCTGGAGTAGGAGAATGTTTGGAGACCTTTTTGAGGAGTTCACAAAATCTATTAGGGAGTGATCAAAAGGTGTGCTATTTACGCTCGGATCAAGGAACGGAGTTTACTGGAGGTTATACACAGGAGGAGTTAAAAAGGGAGAATATTGATCCGCAATTAGCACCACCAGACACTCCACAGCATAACGGAGTTGCTGTAAGGTTCAACCATACACTGCAAATGAGAGTAAGAGCCCTAATGTATGATTCAGGTTTACCCCGGAGTATGTGGGACTTAGTCGTCGAAGCTGCGGTATTTGTTTATAACCGTACACCGCACAAGTCGATTAATTATGGAATCCCATTAATTAAATTTTTGCCAAATGCGAAATATACATTTAACCAATTACGGAGATTTGGATGTATAGCATACATGAAAGTGAAAAAAAAAACAGAGACGAAATTTTTGGGAAGAGGTATTCGAACTTTTATGGTTGGATACACTCAATCGTGCTACTTACTATTTTGTCCTGAAACCAAAGCCTATCTGGAGTCGAGAGATGTTCGTTTCAATGAAAAAGTGGTATATAAAGATAGATATAAACCACTGGAGAATATTGAATTGAAAAATGATATCTAGTTTAAGTGCGAAAAATCGGAGATGGTGCAGAAAGAGGAGAAAGTAAATTCTGATTTTAAAAGGACGAAATGGAGAAAGTCCCAAAGACTATTGATGGAGAAGAAACAAAAGGTAGAAGCATTCAATATCGAAGAAGAATGCCTGGAGAACAAAAATCCGGAGAACCTGACAGATGAGTTCGTCTACTTAATGTTGGCAACAATATATAATGATCCTAAAACGTATGCGGAAGCATTAAGATCACCCAATAGCGGAGAATGGGAGAAAGCTATTGAGGAAGAAATAAAATTGTTGCAAGAACACAAGGTCTGGAGTATAGTAGATAGACCGAGTATTGATGAGAAAGGGAGAAAAACAAATATAGTAGATTCAAGGTGGCTATTTAAAATTAAGCCTGAACCGAACGGAGAAGTCAGATACAAAGCACGACTAGTTAGCAGAGGCTTTAAGGACAAATCAGATTACGATTTGACTGAAGTATGTGCACCAGTGACACCATTGGCTGTCGTACAAAATCTGTTAGCAGTAGTTAACAAATACGACCTGGAGATAAGCCAATTGGATGTTAAAACGACATTTTTATATGGAGAACTACCAGAGCCAATTTACATGGAGATTCCCGAAGGAGTAGGGATAAATATTGCAGAGAGAAATCGTAAAATTTGTAGGTTTAACAAGGCTATGTATGGTTTACAAACTGCGCCTAAATGCTGGAACAGGAGGTTCACAACAGCATTGAATAAGATAGGCATGAAAAGTGACGTAAAAGATCCATGCTTATTTATCTGGAGAGAAGGAGAAAAATTCATTGTACTATTGTCATACGTAGATGACATACTACTAGTAGGTAATTGTTTAGAATTGATCAACTGGTTAAAAGATAACCTACGGAGAATATTTGAGTTCTCAGATATGGGAACACCCCAAGAATACCTTGGAATACAAATAGAAAGAGATCGGAGCTCTAAAATAATGGTGCTAAAACAAACACGGTTCATCAACAAATTGTTGAAGAGATTTAATATGGAGAATTGTAACCCGTGTAGTAAAACACTAGTGATTACTCGACAAGTGAAACTGAGAAATGAGTTTAATTACGAACAAGTCATAGAGGAGAAGGAGACAGGAGAAAAATACCCATTCAGAGAAGCAGTAGGGTGCTTATTATATCTTGTAGGAGGAACAAGACCTGATATAGCACTAGGAGTAAATTTAATGAGTAGGTGTCAATCGAACCCCACATCTGAAAATATTCAGGAGATTAAACGAATATTCAGATATCTAAAATACACGGAGAATTCAGGTTTAACATATCGGGGAAAAGGAGAAAACCTTGAAGGTTACTCAGATGCAAGTTGGGGAGATTGCCCTATCACAGGAGCGTCTACTGCAGGGTACCTAATTAAACTTTTTGGAGATACTATAGCGTGGAGATGCTACAAACAACATTGTGTCACTACATCTACTTGTGCAGCTGAATTTGTAGCGATGAGCGAATTAGCAAAGGAGTTGATAACTCAAGTGGAGATATCGGAGAAAATATTAGGTAGAACGGTATTACCTGCCAATATATATTGTGATAGCAAATCTGCTATTAAAGGAGCTCAGATGGTAGGAGCACCAGGGCTTAAATACTTACACACACGATATCACTATGTGAGAGAATGTCAACAGAAGGAGTTGGTAAACTTGGTTAAAATAACCTCTGTGGAGCAAGAGGCTGATATTTTTTACAAAACCCTTACCAATAACTGCGTATGAAAAATTAACTAAACAAATTCTAAATACAGAGGACAGCACACTATAAAATAACTTATCGGAGAATATAAATGTTACGTGGAGTTTAGTAACAGTCATGTTTAATTATTTACAGATACACCTACGTGATATGCCGCTAAAGTTGATTCCTTGAACTGTTACTCACCTAGTCGCAAATGACTGTTATATAACTTATTTACTTGTTTTTGTTTGATTCTTGTTGTATATATTATGTTCCTGTTCCTATCTGTATTTCTTTTTGAAATACATACTCAAATGTTTGTACTAACACTGTTTTATTTCTCGGAGCTTTTATACACAAAAAAACATCAATCTTCAGATATCTTATGGTGGCTTAAAGTGTCTTAAGATAGCTTACTCACCTTTTTGGAGATATAATTTATAAAATAACTTTTGGGAAAAATCGAAGTTTTACCCACAATGGGGTTTCTTCGAATCGGAGACATGGAGACGAGTATACGGAGAGACGGAGATACGGAGACGAGGTTTTTATTATCATTATGATAAGTTTTCCTCAAATTGGAGAGTCAGATATCGGAGTATCTGTTCGAGAGGTTTTTTTATTATTCAATAGTTTTTCCTCTCAAGCCAAATTGGAGAGTAAAGTGGAGTAAACTTTATATTTTTGGCAACCTGGAGTTTTCCCAGACATCTGGTTTTCTCCAGTTACCGCACACATCATTAAATTTACTTAATTGCAATGGTATTGCACTAATCAACTTCCAATTTCTAGCTTATAATAGCTTGGAACCATTCTGGAGATCAGCCAATTGAGTTACATGTTCAAGGAGGGAGTGTTGGAACTATTCGATTATTGTACATGAACTACTTGGCTACACTGATATATCGTCTGAATATATTCTCTATGTTATTGGTTATATCGACTACCATCGATTAGAACTCTTTGTTCAGTCGTATTACTAATACGACTTACTTTTCTGTTGTTCTCTATGAGTACAATAAATATTCTTGGAGCGGTAAATGTGTTTTACATATTTTATTTCCAATTAATGATTTCGTCACTTCTTACGAGTACATCAAAACCCCCTTGATGTCCAATAATTATTAACTTTTTAGCTAGGTATTTCATTATTATCTGATTTTCTACTATTTGAAACCTACTTTTTCGAGCCGCAATACTGTTGTGTTTTGTTTTTTTTTATTTCTCCATTCTTTGAAATTTGGCAATTTTGTTGAAAAAAAAATGGCATTTCACCTCCTTTGGCTAAACTGCTTAGAAGAGCTACCAGCAATTTTGCATCTTCTTACAAAAATATAAAACTATTTCATATCAGCAAGAAATATTTTGAGAGATTTATTGCACAGTCTACCTATACTTGGATGTAAAATGAGTATGTAAGCACCTTTACGAATTTAACGCGTTGAATTTTTTCTTTTACATTTTACGAAAATAATGAAACAATTAACAACTTTAGTAAGTACGTCCACTTTCAGCTTGGGCTATCTGGATGGTCATAACCATTTTATTTCGGAATTTTTTTGTCTCATTTGAAGCACCCCTGAAGCGACTCCTACCGACTAAATGACAAAATTGGGTTTGTTAAGGTCCGATAAGAAGACAAATGAGAAATTGTAAATATGATCTTGTCACTATCTAAAAAAATTTTGGGGCAAAACACACACATATAAAAGGAAACAAGCCGTCAAAAGATTTAACTATACTTACTTAAGAACCTACGTAGGTATAGGTTGAATAACAATAAATAATAGGGTAAACTTTAGCAGAAGAAATATGAATATTAATAACAAAAATATTATGCGAATGAGTTTCTTTTTTCGTTTTGCTACGTAGTCGGTCTTGAAAATAAACAGACAACGTTTCTAGATGGTTCACCAAGTGGAAAAAAAAGCAGAACTTACCGATATTTAATATGAAAAATGATAAAAAAAAAAAAAAAGAATAAAAAAGAAACGAAAAGCGGAATTTTCGTTTTTCGTTCAAGATATAACATGTAGTAGTAGGTACTTATATGAGTGAACGGGAAATAGGTAGGTATGTCTGAAACTCCAATAAGGGATTAAGAAAATTGCGAAACCAAACTGAAAAAGAGAAATCAGCAAGCGGTACGACGGACGTTGATCAAAAACTGAGTTTTTTTTCTTTTTATTTCAGCAAACACGTCGACGATCTTTGTAAAATAGATTTTAAAAATTTTGATGTAAAGCATAAGGTGGGTTGAGAACAGAAGAATAACAGACGATCTACTGACTCAGCTGAACTCTTCAGACATGTAACAACAGATTGAATTCAGTTCATATTAATTATCATTCCTCTAATTTCATCCAGGTCAATTTTGTGATGATTGTCTCAGAAGAAGGTCTGTATAGCTAACCCTCAGGTCGTCTGTCTAAACACAAAATTTAAGTACTTAAAGTAGGTATATTAAATGAAAGGTCATGGAAAAATATCACTCAATGAGAAAATTTAACGAGAAAACAATATAAATGAAACCTTTCGGATGAGAGGGGACGTAACAAAAAATAAATAATAAAATACCCTAACGAATATCTGTAAATAAGTTATTTGAAGTCAAAAAATTGAATTAAGAGCCATATGAAGAAGCTTTCACTTCAAACTTTTAACTCTCAACTCTTACTTTTGAAGAATAAAACTCCTGTAGATTTACAATCATTCACTCAACGGAATTAATTAATTAAATAGCTCTCCACCATTTAATGAAGAAGCAATATGTATTCCCTTCCCTCCTAGAACATAAAGTGAAAAAATTATTTTCTTGTTCTCAATTATTACATTTCCCAATCTGTTCAACTTTATACAGACCTACGAACTTTTGCAGTCCAAAAAGCCGATGGTATCTCAGTTAAAGCCAGATTTTTCGAATTTCCGTTGGCTACCCTGTGATTCAAAATTCGGAATTTTGATAACTAAAAACAACCTCCGAGAAAAGGGAGACATCTCTTTCAATCTTTCCTGATTTCACCCTCGAGCACAGAGTTGGGAATCATTAGCCATTTTGAGTCACATTTATCGATAATTCGAAGAAAACATAAAAACTGTTATACGAATAACTGCAATGTTGAGCAAAATAAAAGAAAAATCATCAACAACAATAAAAAAAAAAAAAATACGTTGTATTTTGTTAACGTTCTTCTAGACGATATTCTTCTTCAAGAAAGTGATTTCGTGAAAAGCCACAATCCTCAAAGGACTCGTTATGTAAACTACATTCGAGTTGAAAATCAACCGACGACATTTGTCACCGACTCATTCAACTCGACTGCAGAACGAAAGAAAAAAGAAGGGGAAAAACACGTAATTTAAAGGCACGCGCCCAAAAAATACCTGAATAATGGAGATGAGAATCAGCCATAATTTTCATAACCAACGAGACCTAAGAACGTAATTTTTAATGGCTTTTTCATAATTATACTTACCATCTATATTATAACTTAAGGCCGACGAAAATAATTCGTTCCATTTTTTTCTCTCCCTTTTCTCCATCCCTTTAGCCATCTTTTCCATAAACGCAAATATAAGAAGACGCTCAACTGAGAGGATCCTCACCACTCGTGCAGCATTCATTTAACGGCAAAATTTAATGAGAATTATGATTTTCACGCGATTTATTTGAAAAAAAAGCGAAAAGAAAAAAGAAAAGAAAAGGGCAGCATTTTGTGCTCGCGGTTCATAATCTGGTTAACTGTAAATTGCTTGTTGCAGTAATAAACCATGTAGAGACAATTAATTCGGGGACAGTAAATAATCTTCCCTCGATTTGGTGCGGATTAGTTTTATTCGGCTGGCAATGATGAGGCGAGGAGAATGGGGAGCTCGTCAACCAATGTTTAAAATTATGATTACGTGTCTGGGTTTATTACTTTTCGCGCTAACTGCGCACTCGTTAATTTTACACATTTCTTCAACCTTGCCCTGAGAAAATAATTGCATTGTTATATCCATACTATAAATATATATATAGGAAATGAAGAGAAATACAACCAAAGTTATTCGTACACTTTCGTCGATCATTAAAAAAATTGAAATAATTTTAATTTTCTGACAACCCTCTTCTACTCCCTCCACTAACAACCCACAAAATACAGTTGTTGTAGTTCGAAGCTCTTGTTTACTTTGCTGAACAGTATTGAAAGTAAGAAATTCTACCGATGAAACAACACCAAAATCAAATGCACGAAGGAAAAAAATCGTATATTCCCTTTCAATTCAGGCAAATTTTTGACGTTACGTTATTTTCTTAGCTTAAATATTGTACAAAATTTCAGATAATAAGTAAGTATAAAAAATGTGATTAACTCATGAATCACGAATTTTTTCACTCCAACCCGGCACTGACTAAAGATAAATGTAAATAGTTATTTAATGAATAAAAAAACCTGCACTTGTTTAGGCTCTGATATTATTGCCGCATGAGAAGTAGCTGAATGTAGCTAAATACATAAAATGACAGCTATATTATATTTACCATGTTCAATAATTACGAGAAAAATTCACACACATTCGGTCACAGCATACACATTTGCTGAATTTTAAAATGATGAGGGAAATTAGGTAGTAGTTGGAGAGGCACGACAATTTTGTAAAATATTCATTCATCTGAACAGGTGGCACATGTATCATAAAACTTACGATTTAAATCATAGGTACTCTTATCAAGTTGGTTCTATTTTCAGTTTTCGAGAGTGTAACAAAGTGCTAAGAATTGCCAATCCTTTAACCAGTATGGAGTAAATGGGGGCATTGCCACGACTGTCAGCTTCACTTGTTTCGACTAGCAAAAATCTAAAAATCTACTCAAAATCACTCTACATGCCAAACAGAACTTGCACTTGTCCCAGGAATACCAAAATAACTAAAATCATTCCCCTACTGGAATTTCGTTTTCCCGGTCTGATACAAAAGGCTGATTACAGCCTGCCGATTGCTTCCGTCAAAAACCAATGGTCTGAAAAAAAAAACCAATTTTTTTTCTAAAAATAAGCGAACACTTGCAAATTGTCGCGTCCGCAGCGGATTGAGTTAGGTCTAGTTACGTAGGTACCTACTAGTTTTTCTTAATTCATAGTAAGCAGATGATACTTGAGATTGTTTCATGTTTTGAATCTATCCTGATTGTGATCCATACCATCATTATTTTTCGGATTTTTTCAAGATCAAATTTTTCAGATTCACATAATACTTCTACAGACAACAACAGCCTCAATGGATGTATCCATATTGCTGGATTGTCCGCCTCCGATCGAAAAATTGTTGTTATACCGACTGCCATGAGAATAAATGAGGACCACTTTTGCCGCGTAAGTATACTTTTCTTTAAAAAAAAATTCTTCTTTAGCATACTAGGCGTAGTTACTCTTAATCACTTGAACATACATATTAAATACCACATATTGGCGGGTGTTACACTTAGGATTCCTCGCATACTGGATATTTTTCAGTCGGATTGATAAATTATCAATGAATTAAGAATGTTGTATTTTTGATTAGACTAAATTTATTTTGAGAACATTATCATGAGTTCAATCGCAAATTAGCAGCTATTTTATGAAAATGAGACTTTATAAAAAGGGATGAAACATGGAAAATACAAAACCTGCCAACGAAGAGGTTACAAATTGGTAATTGCTTCACTCATCACTTATAAGAGGTGAAAATTTTATAAAACTATTTCTCTTTTTTGTACGCTTTTATTCTACTCACTCAATTTGTTGAAGTACCCTGGATGACCAATTTTAGGGCTGCTTTTACGTGTTGCGACACACGCACACATACACTTATTTCCGTTTTTATCAGTTGTTTTTTCAATTTTTTGAGAAATTTTATTTTTGCTTTCGCCTTTATTTTCTTCTTTAAATTATAAAAATGTATTTTTTAAAAACTCGTTTTTAACCTAACTTATATCCATTTTGTTTAAAAATGGGGTATTAAAATTAATCTCACAAAAGGGTTAGGGGTGGATATGTTGAAAATTATTTGTTTCATGAGAAAAAAAAACGATTGCTATCACTTTCCCATTTTGACTTAATTTGTTTTCATGTATGTATGTATATATATTTGTTTGGAGAACAGAGCGGCAGCTGCTTAGGTAGATATTAAAGAGGCAATTACCTATTTATACACACCTCATATATAGTAAAGATGAAGTGATGAAAGTGGCAGCCAATTTATTAATAGCACAAATTAGCAGTCAGTTGTATACCACAATTCTTCAATGGTACAAGTTGAACATCATATTCTTCATGACCAAGATAATTTGACAACCAGCTAGGTTTTAAATTTATATCCATAGTACTGAAACGTAAAAATATCAAAGTAGTGAGAAAAAGTAATTATGCTGTGTGATGGCTCATGATTGCCAATGTGTTATATATTATTCAATCTATCTTTTCAAAATCTTGGTTCAACATCAACTACTTTTTGAATTTGTTTTTCTGTTTATCACTTTATTCCTTTTTATAGTTTTTTTAATTTTTTTCACACTATGTGTACAATAATAAGAGCTAGGCACAGAAAGTTCGTTTTAATAAAACCTTAAAAAAAAGAAGAAATAAAATTTTTTTCTCTGCAGAATTACCAATTATATTGATGAGAAAATAAATTTCGGAACTGCTCTTACTAGTGAAACTGTCAAAATGATTCTATGAAAATACTAATGAATCAAAACATATGATAAATAGGATGCAATACATCTTCACTGTAAACAAGCATTTTCAAGAAAATTGGAAAACAAAAATTTCCTGAAAAAGTCATTTTTTTTATAATTCCGAGAAAACGACGAAAGAGATCAGGCTGAAATTCTCACAATAGAGTATCCTCATACCGGTTTAAGTCTGATAGAAGTTTGGTGCCAATTAGTTCGGTAGTTTTTAAGAAAATTGGAGAAGAAAAATTACTGGAAAAAATTTTGTGTTCATGGTTTTGAGGAGAGGGCTGAATTTCTTATATGGGACTAGATCTGATAGGAGTTTGGTGCCTATTGGTTCAGAAGTTTCTGAGAAAACCAGAAAACAATAAATTCTGTGAAAATCAGTTTTTAGCATTAAATATCAATAGATCAATATTTTTGTTGAATATATCGATAACTATATATTGTTTTATGTAATTCTTTCCTGAAATTAGCAATGAAATATCGATATATTGATATGTTTGTCAGATATATGGAAACCACCAATCCTCCTCCCATCTCACTCCTGCAAACACTTGACTATCTTTCACTACATACTTTTGTACCTTTGCTCGCGGCTACACTGTTACACTATTCCGCCACTCACTCGTTTATCTCCGTACATATTTGTTTACCTCTCATACTTCGTACCTTATACATAATTCACAGCTTTGCTGTAAATACACACATTTCTGAGACGTTACTTTGAGTACATATTTATTTCTTTTATACAATTACTCTGCTTCATCAATCTGCAACCTCTATAAGATATCGACAACTATCGATACAAATACTGATTACTGTGGATATTATTTTACAATTTTTTCAAGTAATTGGAATTCAGGTTTTTTTATTTATTTTTATTTTGGGCTCTGGCAATGCAGCCATTTTACCCAACATCAAAATCAAAAAATTATTGACATCGATGTGGGGGAACCAGGTGGTTGGAATTTGGTGACCATTAGCCTCCTAATCTGAATCTACCAATCTCATGTCAATACTATTTACAGCAAATGCGAAAGTAGGCGTCGTTAACTACGTAGATTTCAAAGTAGACCTAGCCCTCATGTCCTTTGAGTTGGTATTTTATAAATGGAATAGATCTTCAGGGTTGTACTTCTCATTGAATTCTCTTAGTTCCCTGACTCCGGTATTTTTTCTCATCAAATTTTAATGATATTGTAGATGAAATAAAATACATATAGTAAAATATTATTCATTCCAAAAATAAATTTTAAAAACAAGAAATTTTGACTTTTTTTAAACAGTTTAACCCCAAAAAATCACACATGTCTTATGAAATTTATTGCAACTTAATTTTCTTACAGTGCAGTCATATGATTTTTTATTTTCTATAGTTTTATAACACTTTAAATCACTTTCTTAATTTGATGGTAGAGGCTAGAGCAATGGTTCTAAACCGACGGGTCGTGACCCTAATTTGGGTTATTATACGAAGAAATATAATTTTCAAGCAGTGAATGGGAATTATTAATCAGAAAAGAGACCATGGGTCGCGAACTGTGACCAGTTACTTGATTTTGGGTCACGGTCGAAACAAGTTGAGAATCCCTGGTCTACAGGATTGGGGAAAAAATTAAGAAAAATCATAAATAAGTTTTTTTTTATCGCAAAAGAAAACGAAAAAAACGAAAAATAATAAAAGTAGAGACAGAAGAGTCAAAACGAAAAAAAATCAAGTCATAATAACATAAAAAATAGTGTAAACCGAATAAAATTTCATATTCCTTTTTACGCCACACGACGAAGAAGCGACATATGTTCTGTTATGTTGTGCCTGTGCATCCCTTCTTTCTGACTGCAAGGCACGTAATACCCAAGTGGACACACCGTCGAAAGTCGTATACATATGAACAATGCGAGAAAGAGAGAGAGCGAGAGACAGAGAGATACGAATACAAAGGCTGAGAGAAAAAAACTGATTCCTGGTCACCCTCTTCTTCTTCTTCGTCGTCTTTGGTTTCAGCAAAATATTTTCCGACTTAGCAATAAAAGCACGAAGATTTTTCTTTTTCGTTCAAGCCCACCAAAATGAAACTAAAAAAAGAAAAAAGAAAGGAAGAAATCGAGAGGGAGAGAGAAAAATAACTGTGCGGTCAGCGAAACATATCACCTGGCGCCCAGATGGTGTCCGCATTGTCGCCCCTGCGCCACGTTGCCATGAACCTCTCTCCCCACCCACTTTTCATGAAGAAACGAACACCGAAACTTAAGCCCTCAGCCTCAGTTTAGTATCTCCTCCTTTATTTTTCGTATTAATTTCTCCAGAGAGAAAATTATAGAAGGATGAAGGGTAAAGATTACCCAACGAAGGAAAAAAAAAGACCAAAAAAAAGGCTGAAGAAAGAAAAAAGAACTTTTTTACGTAATAAAGCTTTAAGCCATGGTTTTTTTTGCCAAGAAAAAAAAAGTTGACCTCATCTTCGTCGCCGTGTTTTCTTCAGCTGTGACATATGTTTCAAGGATAGTCCACTTTTTTAGGCCAGCAATGTTAAATAATGGAATAATTTTTATGTCGCCCTCAAAAAGACAGCAGCAGGTACATGCCGGGGAATAAAGGCGCAAAGAGCTGCAAAAATTGAAATAATTTTTCAAAAGTTATCCTATAGGCGCCAGTTTGTTTGTTTTCACAAAAAAAAATAAAAAAAAAACAAAAAAACCGAAAAAAAAAATTAAAAACTGAAGAAAAACAGATATACTTTCCAAAGCAAAATTTTTTTCTTTTCCCTCTCCATTTTTTCTTTTTTTTTCTTTCAGTACTTTCACATTTAAAGAAAGTTACAAGTTTTTCCGTCTTTTCTAATTCATTTCTCGTGTTTTACTTTATTGTTTTTCTCGATTGCAGAGCGGTTTTAATTGGACTTGCATAGTTTTTTATAACACAGCAAAAAAAAAAAAATGTCCTGTCTGTTTTCTAGCCCGTTTACACTACTGACAGTTTCGTCGGAATGATAATTGTAAAATAGAATTCACAACCGTATCTTGCAGAAATTAAAAAGCGTTAGGAAAATCGCCAAGTTTTGAAAAGAAAAGAAAAAACAGTGGAAGAAGACAAAGCCATGGAGAAAAGAAAGAAGCTATAAAATAAGTGTAATACATATAATGAAATTGGAAAGCTTCACATATAACGGGTGGTGAATGGTGAAAACGTAGAAAAATCTATAAGAGACGAGAGTAGCATAACTTGGAAAGTGGAGGTAAAAAATGCATCCGTTTTCAAAATTATTTGATTCACACGCGAATACTTTTCAATGGCGTTTGATATCTTATAATTATTAGAAAAAATTTTGGCTGTTTTAGAACGTACTTTACAATATTACTATTAACAATAATAATTAATACAGTATTTTCATAATCATCACCATTATTGATATATGATATTATTAAATACATTTGTTTTTTTCAACTGTAAGATAAAAATGTTGACATTAGTACTTCCACAAACATAATTTAAAAGAAGCTGGCAGCAATAAAAGTAGAAAAATCCACTTCCACAATTTGACAGAAAATCGAAGTAAATTTTAACTGGAATCTCCTATCAGCGTAAAAAAAATTAATCACTGATCATTTGATCAAAATTTTTTCAACAGTTGAAATAAGTCATTAAAATTTTCATCTACCGATATTTTGAGATGCATTAATAAATTTTTCATACTTCTCTTTCAGGTTACGTAATTCGAGTTAAATAACAATATTTTTCTGTATGTCGCCTACTCTCAACATTAATGGTACCTTTTCTAAATATGAAAAACCAAGAAATTTGAAATCAAAAATTTTACAACATTTAAATGGAATAAATTCGACAATAGCCAATCAGTCACAAAAAAAATTATTTATTCAACTTAAGCTTTAATTTATTATACTATAAAATGTATTAACTTTTAATTTTCATGCTAAATCATACCAGCCAATAAGACTACTTTACTCCTGTTGAAAAATTTCTCTCTAAGATATAGGGACCATAATTATTATAAAAATTTAACGGACCGCAAAGCTGACCTCCCCAAAAAAATTGTGAATATAATCTTTAATTTTTTCACTAAAATTTCGTTTCGAATATATTTTCTAAAGCTTGAAACAGATAGTACTTCACAAATAAAATAAACCTTGCAAAGCAATTCATTGCGTATCTTCGAGATAGAATGATTCATAACGAAATGAAAATTTTATGCGATAAAATTCGAACAAAACTTCAGATAACATAAACTTTGACAGCGATTGCTTTCCTAATACTATCGTGAAATAATAGATACAACTGAGAAATTATTTTTACATTTTCAACGCATTTTTTTCAGGTGCCCTATAATATATGTCACAACCTTATTCGCCTCAACAAAATTTAAATCAAAATTTAAAAGATATTAAGCTGATGAACGAAAGACCTTTGAATATAATAAGTAGGTAATATAAAGTTAGAACAATTTTTTTTCATTTTTATCTAACATACTAATAAAAGCGGTTGATGTTTCAAAAAAATATAATACTTTCATTGTAAATTTTATCGATTTAAAAAACTGAGTGCATTGAATTTTTATTTCAATTTCATTATACGACGTTTCTAATGTTGTGGAAGTCAATGAGTGTTGGGATTTTGATGATGGTTTGCATTAGGTCTTTTGAAGTAAAATCTGTTTTAAACCAAGTATTAAGAAATCAAAATTATATTTCAAATCAAAACGCAGCATCAAAATTCAGACAATCCTTGGAAATTTTTCAATTTTTCATAAACATAATCTCTAAAATTTCGTAGGTATATCTTATGCTTTATAAATTTGATAAGCTAAAAAATATTAAGATTAATGGATTTTCATTCGAGCAATGTTCATACTAAGATTCGTTAGGCAAGTTTTTTCCAGCTGAAATTACACCAGCTGTAACAAGATAATTAACCTCAGCTGTTCATAGAAAAAGGAGTGCAGGTTAAGACATTTACTTTAAGCCAATGACTTATTTGAGACGCATTCCACTGAATACAAAAGACTTTAAAATGATATCCAAAAGATAATTTCGAAAAACTTTCATGAGCATTAATGAAGAGATTAGACTACACCAATTAATGATATTTATAGTCTCAAAGGAGGCACAAATGCGATTTGAAATTCGATTTATATTTTTAGCAGAAATTCTTAATTCTCGATCCTTTTGAAGGGATGGAGGGGGAGAATGATTCTCAAATTTTAATGTTGGGAATAATGTCCTTCACCGAAAAAAAAAAAACAAAAACTTTTTCGGAAGCAAGAAAAAAATATATTTATATTGAGAAAATTTATAAGTTTTGAAAATGCAACTTCGGGTTTTCGTTGTTTTCAACAAAAAATTTTAAGAGAATTTTAAAATGATAGTACGATAAAAACTTCAAAAATGTTAGAATTGAGGATCTAAATTGAATCTCTACTCTCTCGAAGGAAACTGTCTCATTGTCCAGTAGCCTTTCTCGACTTTGAATATTGTAATGTTCTGATTTAAATAACATGGATTTTTATCTTGGAGAAATGTAGGGAGAAAAAGCTTTTCAAAAATCTAAATTTTTTGAAATGTAATTTTTTAAACGAATCATACATGAAAAAAAATTTACTATTTTTTTATCACTCTTCTCATTTATGTAGTTATACCGGTTAATCTAATTTAAATTCCCCCATCCCCCCAAAAAATGAACCATTTTATAGATTATAGACTACAAACAACTTCTAACAGGTATAATCACTTATGAAGATATATCTCCTGTCGTCAAAAGAAAATAATGATCAACATTTTATAATGTATCTAGTTGACAAAAAATCTTCTTTGGTCCAAAGCGTTTTAGTTTCCGTTTACGTCTACTTAACTTATTTTCACTGAAAATTTTCCAACTAAATACTTCGTTAATTATCTTGAAAGAAATCACGAAACTATACCTTACAAACCTAACGGTCGATTTGAGCATGAATAGTTTTCGCAGCGGTCATAATTCACGCCTATGCTAGCAAACATTAAAAGGCTTATTCATACGGCGAAATGTTTTCTTTAAAGATAGTCCTATTCAAACTATAGCATCCATCATTCAAAATTATGGACTTGCAGTTCATTCACACTCACCGAGCTCGACTTGTCTTCCGCATATATCTGACAGCACAAACTAGGTCTCGTGTAAACGATACTTTGTACCACGAAACCCAAATTAATTATCTACTTAGTTGCGTAATATCTTACACTTGCACTCCAATCATTTCTCATAGCATTATCAATTCTGTACATGCTTCCCTTCTCAACACTCGAGTATAAGTCAGTTGATGACCCGATGAAGGAAGTTAGCCAACGTAGAAAATAACTACCCATTTTAGGTCGAATAGAGTACCGAGAATGGGAGAAAATTGTCCACGATAATGACTATATAATACCGAAAACTGGCCTAACGAAGATAAATTCTAAAGAAGACGGAAACTAGGTTCTTAAGATGACCATGACTTTCCGGTAGTAACGTGCGTAATGCCTAATTGATTACGTCCGTCCGGCCCTATTTAATGAATAAATTTTACCGGCTACCCTTTTAAGGAGAGAAGTAAGCAGGTCCAAATGTCCGAAAGAGGAAAACTTTTGCTCGTACGAAAAAGTAAACAAAAACGGCTGCGTGATTGCACTTATATTTAATGCATTAAATGCGAAGCCACCGTTAGTTTTGTTGTACAAATATTTTCCTTCGAACTTTGGCGATAGGTACCTTACTTTCCACCTTTTTAAGAAGATTACCCACCCACACTCTTCTATTCGTAATACTTTTGAACGCGATTGCTTTTCATTTTTCTCGTCTCATTTTCGCTCCTTTCTCTTTTCTTATTCTCCTTGTCTGTGACAAAAATCGAAGAAAATGGCGAATATACTACTAAGATATCCATAACTGTGGTTTAAAGGAAAAGAAAATTTATGCCACACAGAGACAGGAAGATTAAAATTTAATTAGCAGGTATTTATGAAACAATTGATAAAAAATACATAGTTTTCGCTCTTCAAGTAAATTACTTCGAACCATGCATATGTTTTATTTATTCATTCATCTATTTATTTTAATTGAGTATATATTAATTTATTATATTTTATTTATTATTTATTCACTGTATTTATTTATTTATTTATTTATTTATTAATCTAATTATTCAGAGGGCAGTCTGATGAGATTGCGGGACTAGTAGGAAAATATGCAAGACACTGGTCCTAAAGCATAAAAAGAAAGAAAAATTATATAATTTTAGACTTGGAAATTTTAGGGACACTGTAAGGGGCTAATGACGTCATAATTTTGGACTTAAATTATTGTTATACAAAAGGAGAAGAGAAAAAAAGCTGGAAGGCGTTTTTTACTTTTTTTTTAAATGTTTGTTCTATAAAAAGGAAAAAAAAGTGACAAAAAAAGAGGAAAATGGAAAAGTAACAAGAAAAATGGTCACGCAAAAATATATTTGACCTACAGGGATATGCTTAAGTCAAAAAGTATAAGTTAAGACAGTTCATAAATAACTACGAAACAATTGAATCAAATCCACCGCATCAAAAAATAATCGTGAGTAACAAATGAATATGCACACAGTACAAAAACGTTACATACTCAGAATTCTTATTATTTTTCTTACTTTTAGGGTATTGCCACTCAGTCCCATTTTTGGTAAAACATAATACATGCAGCATTTATCATTAAAAAGTAAGGTTACATATCAACAGGATAAAATACTTTTGTGTGAAAATTATTGTAATAAACAAATCAACGTTTCCTTTTCAACTATTACACATTATTAGTGTAGGTCAGATCTAAACTAAATCATACAGCCTACATCGTAATTTTAGTTAATTTATTGTGACGTGTAATTTACCTATCTAATGATTTATGAATTAGAATCAAATAATATTCTACAACGATTATGGGAACAGAGCGCAGATGGGGAGAAGGTGGAAAGGGATATGAACCGCACGTAAAATTTAAGACTATTTATTTATTGTACTTTCAAGCGACTTAAAAAAAAGGATGAGGTCATTCCTCTTACCTTACTGAATCTGTCCACGCAATCACACATGAGCACTGTAAAACACCTACCGTTTAAGCACAGTATTGCGATACCCTTCTCATTTAAAAGAAAAACGGTGTGTGAGAACGAATGTCATAAACTCATTATAACCAAAGTCCTATCCTACACTATAATACCAACAATAATTGTATGTATGTATGTATGTATGTATGTATGTATGTTTGTTTGTTTGTTTGTTTGTTTGTATGTATGTATGTATGTATGGATGTATGTGTGTGTGTGTGTGTATGTGTGTGTGTGTATGTGTGTGTGTGTGTGTGTGGGTATATGAGTGTATGTATGTACGTATGGGTGTATGTGGGTAGGTATGTTGGTACGTAAACGTGCTGGACAATTAAACAAAGTGGCTGAAATTTACAGAATAAAGGTTTTTTGGGTGCGAGAAAATGATTTAGATAGATCTCAAATTTGAAAACATTCGTTGAGAAGAAATATGAGCATCTAAATTTATCCATCGGCAGTAAAAGATAACAGTAACAGCTAACGATAAAAAATTCACCTAGAACAAACTTTTTTTTCAGAACGGAAATCTTCATGTCATCAAATTTTGAACACAACGGATACAAAATATCTCATATTAAATCTTGTGGAATACTTTGTCGTGAGAGATATTCACACGTAGAAGGTAATCTACAGCTTTGCTGTTCAGCCACTTCATACGTTAAAGTATCACTATTTACATTTGAATAATTTCTTCCCATGATTGCCTTCACTATTTAAGATATCCTAGTACATTGTAACTTTTTAAAGGGGTAATTCACCTAAATAACTATGGCGCGTGTACAGGTACATAACTCACAAATTTTGATCAATTAGAACAAGATGACTAATGTGGAATTTATCTTCTAAAAGTAATTCAGTAAGTATTATTAGCAAACAAAAAATGTTTTCCAACTGTGGACGAGACTATTTTACACGAAAAGGATCTAGAAGCGATTTCGCTTAGAGCCAAATTCAGAATGAAAGGTTCACACCGAAAACTGTCTCATATGCTGAAGAATTAAAAAACAACAACAACAACAAAAAACACGTTCATATTCTCTCAATCTATGGACTAGAATAAAGTTCATTAGACAGAAAAATTTCTGTAGCCAAAGAAGTATCGCGCGAAAAAGAAATTCGAACACCAAAATAGATACATATTTAATTTAGGTGAAACGATACGTATAGTAAAACACGTTTGTAAAAGGAAAGGAACAGCTGCTATTCACTTTGATGGTAAACTAAAATACAAGTTTGGCAAAAGTTTATACTGGCTTTTAGTGTTTTCCTAAAATTTTGTAATAACTTGGGCTGTAAGGTGAGGAGGTACGTGGATGTATACTCAGTTCTCACACTGTACACCTATTTTCTTCGTTTTTATGTATATACCAGTGTAAATCATGAATATGTATTTGTGATACACCAAAAACCATACTCACGTGTACACGTTTAGTCTATGTCTACTCTACGCACACATTTATAATTTCATTGTCTTTTACGACGCAGTAACGCACATAAGGCAAACTAGCCAAAGTAAAGGGAAAAAGATCGACATTTGGAGGCTTTCGGACAACAGAATGAAACTAGCGACCAGAATAGTGAAAGGTTGACTGATTATCTAACTAAGGAATATTTTGGGTTCTGTGGTAGAAAAAGGACCATCGAGGAGAAAGCATACATAAGTAATGCATACATAGACTGCTGCACATTTGTATTAACGCATGGGTCATTTAATTTGGAATTCATCCTTGAAGCGACTCCATTCAAACGGCGGAGGGTTGCAAACTATGCAAAAATTATCACGTTTAAAATTTCGCTTCACCAAAACAACGACCGTTCGAAAAACACCCCCTCGTTTTTTTTCTTTCTTCCATTCGTGTCTTTAAAAAGACGTTTCCTCATAATACGATGCTCAAAACCTTTATTTTTTAACTAGCATTCCATCGTCAAGCGTATATAAAGGTCTTAACACGTTGCTTGAGGTTTTTCTCCTGCTTCAATTTCATATACTTTTTTTATTCTTTTTTTTTATTTATTTTTTTTCGTACATATACGTATACTCTGAAGTTTTTTACCCTTGTGTTTCCAAGAAGGTTTATTTTTTTCTGCATACATTTTCATCGAGTCTCTTTCACTCTTTCTCTCGTTTTTATCGTTTTCATCGTATCTTTATTACTTACCCAGTTTTTTATTCGCAAGAATGATATTGGACGAATGCTTCACAGTCATTACTTTTATGGCCAACGTTTTACATACGTTCGTGAAAGTTCGAGTGGCGGAATCAATTGCCATTCTTTTCTTTCTTTCTTCTCACTACACATAGGAAGCATTTCATATTCTTCCTTTTTCTTAATTCTTTTTGTTTCTAACATAATTCGTTTAAATTTGTATCATTCAATTTGATACAGAACTATTTATGCAACTGAAAGAAGAACTTACACAAAATTGAAAAAAACGCAAAAATATTTGATAAAAATTCATTTAAAGTTTAGAAGATCACGTGTACAAACAATTCAAACAAATAACACCAGCTTTTACTGACTGAAGAAGTATTCAGGATTGGTTAATACTTGGTGCCGAATGAAACCCGCAAATTATCTTCAAATAAGTTTTTAATTTTAACAACCAATAAATTTAATTCGTTGTCATAGTGCCTCATAAAGGTGTGGGGCCAACAGGCAGGTGCCTACTCTGCCTATTTGATAATAAAAATAATTGAGAAACAAAAAAATGTACGACAATTTGATAGTTTTCTGTAAAAAAATGTATTTTTCAACTTTTGAAATCACTTACCGAATCTATCCTCATTCACAGACACTAAGACATTCGTAAGTATGGTACAACAACTTAATTTTTTTAAAGAACTTTGGTTACGTGATTATTTTACTCAACAGACGGACATATTTTTATGTCAAAGTGGGGGATCTGGTACCCAGTGGTCTACCAAGCACGAATTTTTCAATCAACAGAACCGTATTAAACATGTAAATACTGCAATTTTGAGTCAGGTATGTGACGCTGGCTGGTTTCGAATTTATAAACTTCTGATTATAAAGCCAAGCACCGAACCACTAAGCCACACTGACCCCAACATAACTTTCGAATTAAATTGGAATAGAAAGAAATTAAAGAATAGGCCGAATAGTGAAAAAATCTCTACTTCACTTTAAATTGTTGAAATTTCAGTATTTTTTAAAGCCATACTAAAATACTGTCTTTTCTCCACCTCAGAAAAATGAATAAGTAGCTTAAAACTCTTACATCCAACAAATTTTTTTCAGCTGTCAGTTACATACTTTTCAATTGCAGAAATGAATTACATAGGCCTAACAACAACATCAAACACTTGTACACAATGAGCAATATTTTGACCAAATCTACTGATACATCTATATCTTGTTAATGACGCAACTACTCCACATGGTCTATATTAGGAATTGCCCTAGTTTCACGTACTTTCATCGGATAGTTATCGGTAGTAAAATTTAGAATTTCAAAAACATAGTGAGTAATAAGCACTTCCAACAACTGACTATTTTTCTGATAACTTCAGACCTCAGAAATCAAATAAGAAACTTACCCACCAAGTAGCAGCACATAGCATGCAGAAAAAATAGGTAGACTCAAAATTTTGCAATCAAACAAAAAATAAAAATTCACTTATATTTATACCTACCATGGACAAACTTGCTAGAGTACTTTCTCATTAAAAAAAGGAAATTATTTTCTATAAAATTTATTAATACCGTGTTTTTCAATTTGGCAAAATATTGTCACAATTCTGGAGCTAAAAAAAATCTCATATAGACTTGTAACGTTCCGTGAAAGCATGCACCAAAAAAAAAAAAAGTAAACTTGTTTTGTGTTTTGAATTTTCAGATAAAGACAAGTGAATTAATTCGAGAATAACAACTCTATAAATTTCTGAAAAAGATTTCTTTTTTCTTCCAAGTGAGTAGAAACAAGGTGGCAATAGAATCATGTTACGAATGCGAGCCAAAAAATTATAGGTCTACGAATTCACAGTTCAAAGAGGGGCCAATCAAAATGTACGTTACACGTCAAGAAACATTGTAAAAATCATTTTTATAAACAGTCGGTAATAGTTATTTTACGTGTTGAAAAGATGATTAAAAAAAAAAGTCGCGCGTTTTTTCATCTTTGTGAATATATTTTGATGGTCAGCTAATTTTTTTTTACACAACTATCCGTACGAACAACAAAATTATAATAATTTCAAAATTTGTTATTGTACGTGTCAAGGTTCTACTTCTCTTCATTTTCAAACTGTTATGTCGAAGGTAGTTGAAAAAAACTTGTAAAATAAAGTTTTATACGATTTCACAAGGGTCACCTTCATATATGGAAGTAACGATATACGAAAGAAGACGTTTTTCAAATATTAAAAAAATAAATGTTTATGTTTTTGCATACTTTGTTGCTTACTCCGGTATAAAACTAGACCTAATCCCATGTAAATGAACTAAAAACTACTGGTATAGGTCATCTGCACTTCTAGCTTATCATATCTCGAATCTAATGAGTCAAATTATACACTGAGAATTTTGTTCGGTACGAGACCCGCATAGCTCAGAGGCACTTTTCTCTTTTTCATTTTTATCATCTGTTTCTCTCTTTAAAATATTTTCTTCCAAACTGGAACTTCGAAATAATGAGTACTTGCGTTTCATATTAATACGGAGTGAAAATAACCTGAGTAGGTACTCATTCTTACAATCTGAAGTAGTTCATTTTAAATTGTGTTTGTGTGTATCTGAGAGAACATAGGAGTTCATGTATGGTCAAAATGGGAAGAGGCTTATGTTATACTCGTATAACAGGTTTAAGTATTACAAACAGTATGAAAACATGAAAGGATTGAAAATTAAATGTATTGGTAGAAATTATAAATGGAAATGAACATGAATGATAATTCCAGTGTAATTCTGAAGTCTGATCTAAATCACAACCATGAGCTTCCACAAAATATATTAAGCCAAATAATTTCAAACAAATTGCAGCGGAAGGTAGTCATAAATAATGGTGACATTTTTAGAAGATTTAGAGGACAAACTCCTTGCAGTGTCTCTAGGTAATACAGGTGGCTCATGGAAGGATAAAAGCAAGAGAAAAAAAGATAAGGTTTTACAAAGTTTTGTAACAAACTATAACACTTTTAAAAAGAGGTGTGAAGAGTGAACTGAGAAAAGTGCAGTAGACCAAATGGTGAAACCATGAATAAAAAGAAATAAGTCCAGCTGACCTACACTAGAAAGGTTGTCCGAGTGCACTCAACCAATGTCCAAAAATGAAAAGTGCAGTTCGATAATCCCCATTTCATGACTAATACATGGAAAATATAATTATAATAATGAGATCATTGCTGGCCTAATTTAAATTCAACAATTTAACTGGAACAGGGCCACAGATTCTGGCATCAGTAGAACTAGTACTGGAAGAAGGAGAGCCGAAACTAAAGGTCAGTGTTAGTACCTGAAAAACTATTTTGTGCAATGTAGGTTGAAGAATGAGTTATTACAAGGGCTGATATCAAGTATGTTGGATACCATTCGAAAAATCAAAAAATAGATGAAGGGATACAAAATCATACCCTACTTACTACTCAGGGTTAAAACTTTTCGAAATTGGGACACACATTAAAAAAAAAAGTTAAAGTAATAGGTACCTATGCAACTGCGAAGGAAGTCCTAATAATGGTGAAAAAATCATGAGAACGAGAAAAATTGGTAACATTAGAGGCGACAAGAATTCAAAAATTATAACATTCACTAAACATCAAATATTTCGAAAGAACATTAAAAGAATTATCATCAAGTCTGTAGGTATTCATTATTGTTTTCGAAAATTATCAACTTCAATAATCTTTGTTTTATGTTAAGTCGCAGGTAACTTCATCATAGTTTTAAATTGAAGTGTTTCCTTTCATTTTTCACCTGAGAAATACTCTGGTCCCTGACTTTACTACCTTGAAGACGAAAAACGTATAAATTACTTGGCCATCAAAACTAAAGTCAACTTTCCAAATTTCTCATATCAGTGATTCAGAGGTTTTCAACATTTTTTATCGAAAATTTAAAAGTATTCAATCAAATTAAATTTGAATTATCAAGAGCATGGACGAAAAATAAATGGTAATGAAAATTTATTGACGACATATTCAACGAGAGCTAGGTAGTGAATATTATAAAGTTAACCTTGTTCATCAATCTGTAGTTTTCACATTTTCAAAATTTTTTTAATATAAAATTATTAATTAAAAATAATTCTAGCTTCTCGTAATAAAGTATCTACCTAAACCACAAGACACGTAGTAATACTCTGAGAGATAATCGAAAGTAGAAACAAAATCGACGGAAAATGGCTCATGAATGAAAATACAAAATACTAGGGTGAACGTGAGTGCAAAAGAAGAAAAACAACCGAAAGGACGGTATATTTTCAGCGTCATAAAATTAATTATACGTAGTTGTAAAAGAAACCTAACGATGATTAATTAAATCCCTCTTCGTTTTTCTTAAAAACGAGCGCAGAAAGAGATGGAGACAACGTTAAATATTACTGCCATAATCCCTTTTTACCCTGCCCAACGACGTCTCTTGCAAAATTTCAGCCCTCTTTCCCTTTTTTTTCTTGCTAATAAAACGAGAGCATTGTTTATAATTTTTTTATTTGCAAAAGAATTCGCGAATCGACTTATAATGTATGTACAAGACGAAAGGAAAACAGGGCAAAAAGAAAAATAAAATGCCGTAAGAAGAAAGCAAACCGCCACAACGATAACTATAAAAGATAATAAAAGTGGTTTTTCAAAAGGCAATAATTCCATTTTCCCAGGCGTAGGTGTAATAAAGTGGATATAGAAATCCAACGAACGAATATAGAACTACAATGCGTTTTTTTTGTTTTGTTTTTTTCAGGCAGGTTTCGAACAAATTGCAAACTGGAAAAGATCTTCGCGTGAAGAAAGAAAATGACAACCGAAAGAAAAAAAGAGACAAAAAAAGAAAATGTAGAAGTTTCGAATCTCACTTTTCTTCGACGCCTTCGTGGTATTTCCAGACGATCTTGAAGGAGAAAGACGACGATGAGAAACGCATTTTCCGAAAAGTAGCACAGACAGACGAAATTTCACAATTATTTGACGCCGTAGATATAGTTTTTGTACTTCATTTCAACCGTGAATTCAGAACTAATCATGATGAGAAAACAGCACACTAAAAAATGTAGAATTCACTCACCTGATAGAACGTAACGCAGAGCTAGCTAAGAACGGAGCGTACCCAGAAAAAAGCTTCAGAGGGGTACAGAAAATGTTTATATAAAATGATTTTATGAGGGTATTTTCCCCCATAAAAATTAAAAATTTAAATATTCCCAATAAATTTTTCGGGAGGTGGAGACGCCACTGGTTACAGATTAATACGATGCTCAGTACCTGCGATTAACTAACTTAACGAGAAACGCCATATAAGTACCCATAAATTGAAACTAAAACACATAAATGGGTAAATTAGACAATATGTAACATTCTATGATGTCATCACTGAGCAACAACACATAACGAATAATAAGAAAATGAGAAGTTTATTCCTTACTTTTTTAAATATTAATTAATTATTCACAAGTTCGAAAAGAAAATTGTATAATATCAAAAATAACTTCGCGCACGTAGGATGGTGGCTAGAACTTGACTTTACACCCATGAGATCCGCGTTTAAATCCTATAGGACCGAATACATTCCAACATAAAAAACTAGTGGTATGTAGAGACTTGCTGTTCGATAATGTTCGGCCAACAAACTATAGTGGTGCCTATCAAATAAAGCAATCTGTAGAAAGTCGTTGTATGTTGTTTTTCAGCGGTGATGTTTGGCCTACTGACTAGGTACAAAGTAGCTCGACCGATCATTGTGGTCTGTAGCGAGTCAGTGGCAGCAGCATTTGGCTGTCTGACCATAGTGGTCTCCGACCAACACGCCCTTATACTGACACCCACTATAAATCATGGATTTCAACATCTAGTATTGCTTACTCTCTATGTTTATAATACATAGCCTTATCATCCAGAGTAGTAACAACGTTTTTCATTTGGGGGCTTGGACAAGCCCAAAAATTCGTAAAAGAAGAAAATCCAAAAATGGATAGGGAATGGATGGAGGAGATTACGCATATTATCTGCAATACATCAGTTAAATATAAAAATATTTGTTTGGAGTACACAAAATCGTGAGTAGATTACATACGGACATTATGTAGCGCATCAACCAATTTTCACAGAAGGCAGCCAATCAGAGACTCGTCAGAAATGAAACTGTAGATAAGTTAATCATTTAACTGCTATTATTTTCATAATACATACGTATTACATTATATGTTATTGACATACTGTGATTTTTCTTATTTCTGAGGCTGGGAGACGTCTTAACCTCTCACAGGAACATTTACTAAATCAAATGTCTAGATAACGAGAGTATACCAACTGGGCAGCTCGTTCATAACACGGACGCCCGATTTTTCTGGTTGAAATTCTGGGGAGTTATTCCACTCACACTTTACGTCGTTCAGTCACTTACGCCGGTTAAGCAAACTTAAACCTGGCGGACGGTTTCGTGAGATTCTTAGGTGACTTTACGCCTCGTAAAAGGAAGTGTGAAAGGCCTAAGTGGCTGAAACAATGTAAAATTTCAGTGGAATAGTTCTCAAATCTTAAAAACAGAAATTAAGAATAAAGAAACTTTTCCATCACGCATAAACACCCGATTAACTCTATCGTCAATTAATCACTGCATAATTTCGAAAAAGTTTCCCTTTTTCGATTTAATTTTTCGCTTACGATCACGCATTTGACTATAAATACATCAGCTAAATCAATCAATATGAGAATAAAAATCGTTTCCCCAATTAAATTATTGTCTAATTTAATTAATTTTGATGGCTTAAGCAGTGTTACATGTTCGAACGATGAAAAAAGAAGGGAAAATAAATTAAATACAAAAAAAAAATGGAAGAGAAAAAACGAGAACTTTATCTTAGAAGGTATTTTTACAAGAGGAGAAAACGAAGAAGAAGTCGTGAAAAAAATGGTCGACTCTTTTAAAATAAAATTAAACGTATCAACAACTAAAGAAGATAAATGATAAAAACCGTATGATTTAATGGCCACTGGGGTGGAGGTTACATAAGGTATAATACATTTAAAACTCCGAAAAAAGAAGTAAACAACTCTCGTTCCCACTCACCCACACAAAGGTACATGACAGTAGGGTCAAGTTGCGACAACCGGAGGGAAATCCATGAAAAACAGAGACACACTGCGATGGAACGCAATACAGACGAGGAAAATCTAAAAAATAAAAGAGCGAGAGAAAGGAAACGTTATAGAGAGAAAAAAAAAATAAAAATAGGAGAAAAGAAAAAGTAGAAAAAAAAGCAAAGAAATCGGGCAATAAGCAAAAATGTACAAGTTGAAAGAAGAAAAATGGAGTAAAAGAAGAGATCGCAAAAGATGAAAACGAAGTAAAAACAGCAGCGACGGTGGCGACGGTGTTAAAGGCAGGGGGTAGTAACAGCAGAAGTGGCGGCGGGGACCCGAGAAAACGAAAGGAAAAAAAAATCAGAATCGTAAGAAGTCTCGGATCGGTACGAGAGATAACGGTTTCGAAAAGGGGGGGTGAAGTGAGTTAGTAAATTTTTCCGAAAGATCTCTTTAGGGGTATGTGAAGGTTTTTGAGGAGGCTGAGACCCCTATAGGTTACCGAAGTGGCGCCACCGGGACGGAGTGACGCTAGATGTAAGACATACGACGCCAACCGTCAGCGTTTACGCACGTTAACCCATAACGCAGAAAAAGGAAAGCAAGAAAGGAAAAAAAAAAACGGGAAAAAAGGGAAAAGTTAAAAGTAGGAAAAAACAGGAAAGGAGCAAAAACAGCTAAACGCAAAAAGCCTTTAATTCGTGAAGTTATACGTAAAACGTTGCCTTTTTAAAGAGGTGAGTGTGTCGACAAATTTTCAACTTTTAGGCCAAAATATAAAAAGTTTTTTTATCTAGTTTTTACTAGTAATTAATAAAAGGTTCATAGATGCTAAATTTGCTGCTTTGGTAAACGTAATCACGGGTAAAATACACGTATAAACCTAAAAGCTTTTCGACGTGATTTACGATTAGGTGTGGCATGTAGATTTTCTCTCAATCTTTTTTCATCGAGAAGCCTTGCATACATATATGACTTATGAACTGATTTTTTATTTTTTCGAAAGATTGAGCTGAAAAAACGATCTTAGTTTTATTTTTCGGAAGAAATCAGAAAATCTCACGCGGGAAAGTAGCATCGCTCACAATATAAAGGTCCGCTTCTACCATAGTCCTAAAATATGCAATAAAAAATTCTGAAAACATTTAATGAAACTGTTAAAACATGAATTTTTTTATTGATTGACATTTTATATTTCTCAGTGGCTGATGAAAGGAGAAAGAAAAATATTGATGTGGAAGAAATACCTACTGTATTTTTGACTGCATTCCAGAAAACAGGAATAAAGGGTAGGTAATCACGGTTTAATTCAAAATTGATTTCAAAAGCTTTCAAATGATAAATAGCATTAGAATTATGAAATATTTAAATCTGTTATACAAAAGTAAGTTGGTTTTTGTTTTTGCCTCATCACGCTGCCAATTTTGCATGAAACGACCTCAGATTTCGCATACACACTCACATAAATGCTCTTCAGGTTAGCAAAACAATTTTTGCAAACGTTAAATTATTTACCCGTAATTGAGCTATAAACTTTCGAGTATGTCACTTGGTGTTTTAAACATTCGATATCATGCGACTATATAGGCATTGGTGTACAGTTAGGTTCAACTATGCGTTATTATTATAGTTGTTACCAGTATCTGGTTTTTTTTTCAGTAGGTGTCCCTTTTTGTTATGGGTGTCTTCAGTGTTTTAAGGAAAAAATATTCCTTAAAAATTAATGCATTTTTTATTCAACTGTATGGGTTTTAGTTAGTGACCTGTTCTTACAAAAGTTGGTTCTCAGTTTTACTTAATGATTTTGGTTTAGGGTCAATTCTGAGAAGGGAAAACTTAAATAACTGAGAGCTTCAATTAAGTTAGAAAGTTTTCATCAAAAGTTTTAATACTGGACCTGTTTTTTTTTTAAGTTAGTTCTCAATTCTGCTTAAGGGTTTTAGTGAGAGTTTTGAGAAGTGAAAACTCAAAAATTGAGAGCTCTAAACAAGTAAAAAAGTTTTCAGTAAAGTTTTGGTTCTGGACCTGTTGTTTTGAAAGTTAGTTATCAGTTCTCCTTTAGGGTTGTACTGTTAATTCTACGAAGTGAAAACTCATAAAACTGTTAATGAGGAGTAATAGCTTTAAATTATGAGGGCAACGGCCTTCAGAATGGTCAAATCAAAACTGGCTCCAAGAATGCGATTTTTTATTGGTCAGAAGTTAATGATTTGAAAGATTGTACGATACAAACCACAATCTATCCAACACCGGCCTAAAATACTTTTTGAATTGCATGTATACAATATTCTTTCAAAGTCTAAGGAAATTTTACTGATGATGAGGATTAGGTAAGAGAAAACACCTCATAGTACTGTTTCGACTTGTAGAAAATGTATTAAAGGGCTCACTCAAATGACCACACTCACTGCTACGAACTAATATTTTTGTGAAGGCCTAGCAGTAATTACAAAATTATTCAAATATATTAAAAAAAAATTGGTCCCAGAAAATCAGCCAACTTTTTTTTTTAGCTATGAAAGTAGCAAGGTTTTTTTTAAAATTATAATGTCAACTTGACTCCGGAAGATGGTGAATCATTCACACTTAATATTTAAAACTAAATAGAAAGACGAAATTCCTGATAAGTAGCTGGATTAAAACGGAAGTAAATAAATGTTGAGAAACTCTTTCACTTTTATTACCTATTCATTTATTTTTAATCTGGAAAAACATAACATGCAAAATACATACCGGATACCTATCCAGATACTGTTACCATTAATAATGGAAATCGAGAGTACCAACTAGCAAACCTTACTTGTAAGACAAAAAAACGAAAAAAAAAAGTATAAAGTAGTTTTCTTCAAATTCATTATAAAAATTTTGTAGAAACAACAAATTGTAACACAAATTGTAACAAGAATAAAGGAACAGAAAGAAGTAATGATTAAATAGTGTTAGAGGTAATTTTTCAAACATTTTACTTCAGCTAACAGCGACCAGAATGATTCAATTAAGCTTTTAGGCTGTCTAGTGCCAGCCTTATCATTGACTAAAGACTAAAAGTGTTGTTGTTTCCAAAATGAGAAGTTAAATAGTCAAGGCAAGATCTTCAGGTGTGAACATTAATTTAATTTTGAAAAGCGATGATCTTAGAAAGTTTATATGTATAGTCATATATTAGAGTCGTGGCTCCATCTTGATGTTCCCCTTTCAAAAAAGTTTCCTTGTTCACACAATATAATATGCTCGTTGGAAACTCATTGCGGAAAGCCTAGTTCGAAGGAATTTATGAACTTATTTCTTCTAACAAACCATCTTAACGAATAATTATCTTTATTCATAAAAAATGACACTTCAATTTTTTATTTCCTTATTTTATTTATTTATTTATTTTTTATTTTTTTGCCAGGTCTCCAAAAGTTGACTGACAACATTTAACACGCTACAAAATAGAAAGAAAGTGGAATTTTAATAGGGATTTTTTGAAAGGAGGAATCTTACAACCAACTCGAAAAATCGCAGGATTATCGAAAACAGGCCGGAATTTTCAACGTTCCAGTTTTCATTTCTTAGCTCACTGGATCAAGCTGATATTGGAGATTCTCATTGTACTGAATCTGAATTATAAGTACTCGAAGATGATAGATCACAGTTTTAGAGGGACTGACCTCACAATAGTAACCACAGATTTAGAGAAAGTGCTGACATTACTAGCCTAGATTACAGGATATACCCTAAATTTCATTTGGGGCAAGGGAATAAACTATCATATAGCTTTTTTTTTCGTCTAATAACTATTCAGAAAAATAATAAATAAATAAGAAAAAGTAAACGAAACAACGAAGGAAAGTCGTTAATATTAGTTTAAAGCGACTGAATTCGTTCACTAGAATAACCGATCGCAAAAGAAAAGCTGGCAATAATTTTCCATTATTTATCAAATTTATCGACGATTTACCCTCCAAGAATTGTTGTCTATCGTCGACGATAAAACTTAAAACGTATTAAGGGGGGCAAGATAAGAACAAAAGAGAAAAAAAGCACTGAAGAGGGAGAGGTTACCGGGAAAAATACGGAATGGAGGTCGGAAAATACGATCTTTAAAAGGTGATGGCCTCTTGTATTATGAATGGTGTCTTTGGCAGGTAAAAAAGCCAACTCAGTGCCCAGTTATTTGCTAAATTGGCGCTATTTATCTTCATCTAGAGGACCCACTTTAAGAGGGTGATGTGTTTTGCCATCGACTACGAAGCTGCTCAGCCCTTCTCTACCAGTAATTACGAATTATGACCTGACAATCACCGAATGGATAATTCCTTTCTCTCTATTTCTTTCTTCTTTCATCTCCTTCAAACTTTTCGTCTAAGATAACCTTCGCTTCGACCATAAAAAAAGGAAGGGGAAAAAACTTCAAAAAAAAAAAAAATTATCATCGTAATGCGAAATTCCACCAGTTTTTTTCTATTTGTTCCCTTCTTCAACCCCTTTATTATTCGCTGTTTTATCTCAACCGTAAGTGGATGGACGAGAAAAAAAAATAGAAAGGAAAGATTTTGCTCAACCACTTTTAAAACAAGCGGTAGTAATTATAATGCGATTAAAATTAACGATACTGTCATCAGAAGAAAACCAACCTAAAAAAAATTATAATTTTTTTCTCTTTCGCATCACGCTGGAAGAAGAAATTTCGTGAATGTTACAAAGCCGACCGACTTCTTTTGTGGAACGTTAATGTATATAAAGGTAATTAAGGAAGATAGTGTAGCTTATAAACAGGCGTAAACATTGATAGAAGAGAATCGTTTAGTGACATCAAAATTGCAAATGACTTAAGCTAATGGAAAAATTAATTCTTTTCATCGATACTAAAGATATTTTGATAATTAAAACGGACAGTGAGATGATTCGGAGGATGGCCAATCGGCCAACAGATGTAATTCGATAGGACCCTCAAAACAACCTTGACCGACTTTAGGTCTTTTCGAAAAATTGAAGAAAGCAGCGCCAGAAATTGAGAATAACACGACAAAGAAAATGCATTCAAGAAGGCATGTCATGATCCTAATTTTACTTTTACTTTCGGACAGATCTATGACTAGTCTTATGGAGTAAAATTTTATTGAAACTTAATACTTAAATTCGAGGGAAGGCTATACACTAGAAACCTTCGCAAGTAAACCTAAGATAGAATATATGCCCAATAAAACCAGTTTAATAGAAAAGTTTTTAAGATAAGGTGTTTCTAATTTTTTGGATCCACAAATTATTGTCAGCGTTCTGATAACATAATATTACTCGTAAAAGATCTACGTACTTATTTGTCTCGAAATTTTATAGACTAATAAGGCAATTTATTTCATTTTTTATTTGACTATTTTCATTTAATACCAGTTATACATCATACTTGGACTACTTCTTAATTTTTTTTTACAAGTCAACTCAACTAAAGAGTTCCACATGGATCAAAATTTATCTTGAAGAATAATGCTATTTTTCAAATTGAATACATCTTACATTTTGAGATGGGTAAATAGGTACGTAATTCAAAAACTTAAGTGTCCGAAGGAAAACATATCAGAGTTCCTTTAATAATATGAAAATTATGATCATTAATGTGATAAAAAAAATTGGATTGAAGAGAGGAGGGCTCAAAGAATACAGACTAATTTTCAAAGTTAAACCACAAATTATTGAGTGGGCATCTTATCCGACATTTTGCTCAGAAATTGGCGCACTCGCTGGACTGGGATGTCATAAAATACTTCACGAGGTTGTCATTAGTTTCACCCATATAAAATCCATTGAAATCGTTGATAATTTTTACAAAATAAAAGTGATAAGGTGGGTGAAAAACTGGGATATATATTTCGTAATTTTGTAGAAATTTCAGGTATGTTTCAATATCTTCATTTAGATAGGGTAAAAGTCTATACAAAACACAAAAAAATGAAAGAGTGAATCAAAATGAATCGAATGAGACAAAAATAACAAATTTTTCATTAATATACGTCGTTTTTCTTTCGTTTATTTTTAAACCACCAAGGATAACTGAAACATTATACGGAAAGTAGATTCCAGTAAATTTTATCCTCTTTCTAGCATTACCTACCAATTCTAGTTTTCTAACTTAAATAACGGCTGAGGAATTATTGAATGAAAAATAATAGGTTTCTCTTTCCAGATTCCGAAAATAGCGAATTTATTTTTCATGTTTTTTTTTTTTTCATGTATTTATTTTTAATCTGCTAAAGATGATCGACAAATTATATGAACAAGAAATTTATGAAAATTTTCTTCTCTTTATACTAACTTTAGCTCTCTAGATTAAATAGCGCATGAGATTATCCAGTTAAAGGGGAGAGTTTTGTTTCCAAACTGAAATGTGTTCAACTTCAATGATTAAAATGGGATGAGACTAAAAACGCGTACCATGAGCACGCACACAAGGCTAAGATGTTTGCACATCAAAAACGCCATAATACTTAGGCTGGACCCATTAGCTGAGATTGATACGACAATAAAATGCTGCACCAAAGTTGACAAAAAACAAAAAAAGTAAAACGAGAAAAGAAAAATATGAAATGAAATATAGATTAATATAATGCAGACGCAGACTGTGTAGCGACACACAAATAACACTTCCGTGACAGTCCGTGACTAATTCTACGATCAGCCCAAAAGACTTGCGGCCGCGACTTCGACACAGCCTCTTTCATTTTCTTTGAAAGTGGTTGTTGGTTGACGATAAGTTATACACCTGATTGAGTTTTATCTGCTGATAAAAATTTATCGACCCTTCTCGTAGGTTCTGACCTTATCTTCAAACAGAAAATGTCGCACTATTTTCAGAATTTTGGATATTATCATCAGTGAACGTCAGCTAATGAAAACTCTTTTCAAAGAGTGTGAATTAAATGACACCATATAGTATACCACCTATATGAGCACATCTGGAAGAAAGTATAGATTTGCAAAACGACGAGACCGACCACACAAATATCAAAACCTTGGTATTATATTTTTCTCTGGTTGTCGAGCATAAGGTGGTCGTTTGTTAATAAACAAAAGACAAGATTATGCGCAAAAAATTGCAAGTCCGCGGACTCGACACAATCGTGCCTTTCGCCAAGTATTCTGAAGGGTTGCCATTTCAGGCACCATTAAGATAAAATTAATTCATTTCAATCTTTATAAAGTACAAAGGGGGTATTTCTTGGTGTTTTTCAATTTTTGATAGAATTTTTGCATTTTCCAAATTATTTTCTACTTGTTCCATCAATCTTTAAATTTTCACGCACTACCTAACCGGTTTTTTTTTTTTTTGCTTTTTTCACAATTTATTAAAATATTTCTCTCTCTCATTAACAACACATCATTGAAAAATTTGCTAAATTGAAGCAACTAACATTTTCAACATTTTTATATTTTATCAGCTAAACCCAAAGTTTATTATATATCAGTTTTTGTGATAAAATTATCAGTAATATGAATAACTGTCCATGATTTTGGAGATAGGCGATACGATAAGACTTTATGGTCTTTACACGTATGTACCTACTTATTCATACCTAAGAGTATAGTTTACGAATGTGCACTGAAATTCTGTTTCTTCCATCCTTTTAAATTATTCGGATTTCATTGAAATCCGAAGGTTAGCCTCATACATAGACAAGGCTTGATTGGGAACTGAAGTTTTACATATATGCTACATGCTGGTGATGAAATCAGAGGCTGCTACCACACAGCCATATGCCATCACTGATACATACAGCTCCATCTGCGATTCTTTTAAAGTGGTCACCACACAAGGTACCAACTAAATTTCTTCTTTGATTCGAGCAGAATAGCCAGCTCGGAAAACTTTGGTAACCTGTTATGGGTTTCAATTAGGATCAGTCTATAACGACGATGATATAAATTTTATATTGTATAGGCTATATTGAAGGAAATATAAATCATATAACACATAGCAGTTACAGTGAAACTATATCGACACTTCGGAGGCGAGTGGCAACGGTATCAAGCAAGATACGCATTGATGATAGAGACACTTTATCACATATTTAAAAGCATGGTCAAGTATTTCGCATATGCGCGAATGTATCGGTTTATCGAAATGTAGTGAGAAAAGTTTGTCGGAAAATTAAATTTCACGCCTGCAGAAAGATCGTAATTTGATAACTTACCTCAATAGTTTTGATTAATTAGAAGCAAAAAGATGAGAACCATATTTTTTCTATAAATTTAACGAAATATGATTATTATTTTTGTCAAGTCTGTTATAAGAACGCACTTCATTTTAGAGATGTTATCATCAAGATGATCTAAAATCTTCATAAATCATTTATCTGACAAACTTTCAATACTAGTAGGTACGTACTATATCTTCAAAAAACTGACTAGTTTTGTTTTGAAGATCAGATAAAAGTTTCACTGTAAAAGTCATTTGTATGTTTACTCAACTCAAAGCAGGCGAAATCACATAAACAGAACGCGAAAGTATTTTGAAAAAAATGAAAACTGCATTTTCGAATACTTCGACGAATACACTGCAGATATTGAAAACTGACACAATTTTAAAAGAGCGATTCAAAAAATAAGAATCTAGGCAAACTATATTATGAAAAATGAGAAGTTATACATAGAAAACAATTTTGGCAGGTGTTTGAATGGGAAAATTATAAGAATGAAAGAGCAACAACGGCAAAAGCCCACGCGTATTTTTCTCTTTTAATTTTAATACTGTAAGGAATGAAAACTTTTGGTATAAAATGTTAAAATTCGAAAATTAGCAGCATTCTCAAAATACCATAAATGTCGTCGTAGAAGCTAGAATGAAAAACAGTATCCCGTATAAATCGAGGTCCGTACACGAAATACGTCCTACCCTTGGGAGAAAAAAGAGAAAAAATTCGAAGAAAAGGTTTTGAATATTTTTCTCACGTCTCCCATTTTATTATTCCTCTCTTCTTTTCTTAACCCTTTACCGAAATATTTTTAAACCGCCTAATTTCGTTCTCATTTACCGTTCATTTTAATTTTGAAAAAGGCTAAAAGAGGGAAAAAACAGAACAAAACTTATAAACTAATAAATTTCTAAAATTACTTCGAAATTAAGTTTCTTTCATCGAAGTGAAATTTGATTAAAAATAAAAACTGATTATTCTGAAATTTTTTCTGTTCACTTTTCGTTCTTTAATAATTTTGTTTTCTTTTTTTGAGTTTATTTGACAGAGGCGGACGTGGCCCATTTTTCTCCCAAAACGAGGTACCTTGAAGAATTACAAATAATTCTTCGATGTAAAAGCAAATAAAGATTATCAATTAGCAGTTGGATAAAATCTCAGCAATTGTTTTACTGTAGACCGTAGTTTCGTTTTAATTAAACAGTTAACGAGATTTATAAATTTCTTTTCCAACGAAAGGAAACTCTTTCTCGGTTTTTTACGACTTACATTACCATTTTCGAGTTGGAGAAGTAGAAAAGTTTTAATTTTGAAGCAGGTGTTCAAGCGTAAGGCATAAATGTGAAAAAATTATGTTTTTTGTGTACAATACCAGATTAAAGTAAAGTAAATAAATATCGTCAGCTTTTGACGAAAAATGAGAGCCATATTGAATAAATATCTACACTAAAATTTCCTTAAAAATTTTTCAAGATTTGGAAAACAAGATGCGTCCAAGTTTTGGAAAATCGGTTTATTTTAAAGGAAAATGCATGCAGGTACCTACTTGAAAAAAAAAAGAGGTACCAATATTAAAGCATATTAAAATCGAGTACATCTCCAATGGTGTTAAGCAAGAAAATATGTAAGGTAGGTTAGGGACGTAGGAACGTTTTTCATTTGGGGGGGGGTATAAATTGAAAAATCAAAGAATCAATATATTTGAAATATCTTTGCAGCAGTGATAAAACGGGGGAAGGGGTTATTGTTAATTACAACTGTAAAGGTATAGTTGTTACAAATAAACACAATAATAGTTTAAGAGTATATTATTATAAAAGGTGAACAGATTATTACAAAAGTATGAACAACATAAGTGTAAAAGTGAATTAATTATTAAGTAAGTGAATGAATGAATGAATAATAATATACAGAACATTAGACTATTTATAAGGGTGAAGTTCGAGTGATTTGAATTGGGTATTGTGGGAGATATGAATATGATTGGTTGTTTGAGGAAAACGTATTTTAGATAAAACCAATGAAATTAAAAGGAAATGACAGAAAGTAGGAGTGTTTAAGAAATTAATAAGAATTGGAATTATTGCAAGGTATTGAAATATATTTGTAGAAAAGATGACATCATGGAATATAGACAAAAACAGTTTATGGTGTACCGGAGATGATGTCATCAGACAAGTCAAGACTTTAAAGACAAGTTTGAACTAGTCTTAAATGACGTGAAAGAAAGGAAGTGTAAATAGATGGAAATATGAAGAATAATGTGGGAAAATACGAATTAATAAAGTACGAGAATATTTTGAAATAATATGTATGAAAATATCATTACAACAACCCTCCTTATTAACCAATAGAATTATTTAAAAAAACTCTAGCCCGGTGATACTTCCCTAGAAAACCCAGATACCAATTTTCAGTAACAATATTTAAAAAAAAAAAATGAAAATGAAAAAAAAAACTGAATTATTAAAATGCAAAAACGACGCTCATGGCCTTGCGCCGTAAATAAGAAATAGTTATTTGTGATACAAGGGCAAAAAGTAGGTGATTTTGATAGGAGTGTGAATTTTTCAGCACAAGCCAAAGATAAGGACTGCAAATCACACGAGTGTCAATCACCTACTTTACACGTATGTCACACACTATTTTTTGTAACAACCCCCCATTGTCCCACAAAAAATAGCGATTAATTTTTTTTTTTTTTTTTTTTTATAAGTAATAATTATATTTTATTTAAACCAAAAAATTTTTATTTGAAATTTTCGAAGTTTGCTTGTTTTCAGCATGTTTGTAAAAAACAAGGTATTCATTTTCTAGTGAGAAATAATAAAAACTGACATAGTAGCCAGCCCATGCGAGAAATTAATTAACTCGTGCGAGAAATTCAAGTTGCGAGGGAGCATGTGCAGAAGATAATTTTTAAACTTTGTATCAAAATTTGTTACTTTTTGTTCCCTTAGGGAAGGGTATTGCAAAAAATATAATTTAACTCCAACCAAATTTGCATTCGCATAATGACAATCCGTTGTGAAAATTTCAGCCCTATTGCTTAGGTAGTTTTCTCAAAATTCTTTTCCAATTTTCTAGAAAACTGCCAAACATATCGGCATCAAACTTCTACCAGACTTGCACAGATATACCTCTGCAAAATCTATCGTGAAAATTTCAGCACTATATCCCGGTTATAGCTTCTTAAAAATCCTGGAAAAACCACTTTTTAGGAATTTTTTTATTCTCCAGTTTCTTTGGAAACTACTGAACCAATAGGAACCAAATTTCTTTCAGACCTGGTCCAATTATAAGGACTGTATGTCTTGAAAATTTCAGCCTCATACCTATCCTTTGGAGTTTTCTCAAAACCAAGAACCAAAAATTCTCTCCAGCAATTTATTCTTTTCCAGTTTTCTCAGAAACTACTGAACAATTAAGCACAAACTCCTATCAGACTTGTATTAACATAAGAAAAATCTATCGACGTACCATCATGAGATCACCATCTAGGTATCATTTAAGAAAAAGTTTATGAAAATCAGTTCTAAGCAAGGCTGTCAAGCTGAAAAAATAAAGCTTAAGCTGTAGGCTTTTGGCTTACTCTTTAGAAAGTACAGCTTTGTCTTGAAATTCCCTGTTTTTGGTTTAAATATTTTTTTTAATTTGTAACTAAATAAAATAAAATAAATTTTTTCAAACTCAAAATTTATAAATATACGAATAATTTGATAAAAAAAGGGAAACTAATAAAATTGTTGTGTGATAGAGCAAAAAAAAGCTAAAAGTGGAAGAAAAAATATGGCTTCCAGCTAACTTTAACCTTGAAAAAAATAAAGCTTAGGCTTCTAGCTTAAAGTTGAGAATACCAAAAATACAGCTTTTTTGGCTTTCAGCTAGATTGATAGCCCTGGTTTTAGGAGTGAGAAGTCATACAAAACAAACATTAAAAAAAAAGGCTATACAGCATTCAGATCGAATTGATAAGAAACCTTTTTTTTGAAAGTTGGTTAAAAATAAGATCTTTCTTATTTTTCAGGTCACACGTAAAATTTTAGATCATGATATCTGTTATGTAAACGATTGTTTTGTTTATTAATAATATTTTTTGAGGCGTACAAATGATACAATGTACTCCATTTTTCATTGGGGATACACTGTACCCCTGTACCTCCCTATTCCTACGCCATTGGGTAAGGTACTGATCACACGTAAAATTTTAGATCATGATATCTGTTATGCAAACGATTGTTTTGTTTATTAATAATATTTTTTGGGGCGTACAAATGATACACTGTACTCCATTTTTCATTGGGGGTACACTGTACCCCTGTACCTCCCTGTTCCTACGCCATTGGGTAAGGTACTGATGTTTTAAAATATGTTTTTTTTTAAAAAAGAAACGACTGCATACTAAACATGAACAAAAAATAAGATTGAAGTTAAAGATCACTAAAAGATATATAATAAGTATTTTAATCACCTTTTAGCAGAACTGAAATAGGTATTATAATATTTTATCACAAATAAAAAAATTAAAATCAATTTTTCTTTACATCGAACAACTAGGCGCTGGCCTATTTAATGTAGAATTTTTTTCCTAAAGCATTAGGTAGGTGTAGGTATTATAGGTAAAATAAATTGAGTTTTTGTAACATACAGTTAGGGGTATATAGTCATTAACGAATCATTTAGGATCCTACCCTTCCCATTCATGAGTAGATTGAAGGTAAACAACCTGTCAAGTATTTGAGAAAACATATTTGGTTCATAATGGAGAGAGAGTAATATTATTTAGATCTTAATGAAAGCCAGCCCCTGAGTTGTTCAGTGGAAAGAAATGTTGATTTTAATTTTTTTTATTTGTAATAAAATATAATAAATATTTAAATTCTGCTAAAAGTTGGCGATTGAAAAATTTGTTTTATATCATTTAATGTATTTCAAATGTAACCTAATTTTTGGTTCACATTCAACTAGTACGCAGTCCATTCTTATTTTTTAAATAAATTTTATTTGTAATTTTTTAGAGGAAACCAATATAAAATTATTGATGATATGAATGTCAGAATGTATAAAGATTGCATAAGTTAAAAAAACATGGTAGGTAATCCTAACCCTAAGCTAAATGTTCACTGACATATTACATACTAAAATCTTAAAATAAAATATTTTTCCTTTTTTTGGGCTTAATGAGGGTTGAAGAATAAATCTAATGATGAAATTAACATCAAATTTAAATTTGGCGCCTCAAAAAACATGTCCAATGATATATTAGAGGGTTAAATAATAAAATTTGAAAATTAAAGATTCTCTTGGACTATACGAACGCATGTAACCACACACCTACCGTGGGGACTCTCCCTATGAGGTATAGGGGCTCGGACCCCTCAACGACAGTCGCAGCCCCAAAGGGCACGCAAACAATCGTCCTTGTGATGTTCAACACACAAAATACGTTTGATATAATTACCTGTATATACTTGCAGGTAATGTATGAGTACTGAATTGTGACACAATAAGATGATGTCACGATTTGTACACAAACCGGCCAGCCATCTCTTATCTTGATAGGGGATGATGCGACCTGGCTGTTCTCACCAACGTACGTATTATCTTACGTACGTGTGTTTGTGTGCATGTAAATAAGCCGTATATAAACCACCCGAACTGGCTCTAAAATAGCAAGTGTTTGCCTTGGTTTTGGCTTACCCGTACTTATGTACGAAGTGGTTGAACACGCTTAAATTCTGTAGAATTTCCTTCTGGTGAGAATATCTCTCACGACAAGGTATTCCACAGTGGTGACCCCGATGTGATTTTTGGCTACGTCGTGAGGTGTCCTTAGGCGCGTTGCGCTTTTACAAAAATTTGGCGCATTGCGCTGGCAAGAAACTCGCTTGCTCAGCAAATAAGAAAAATTTTTTTTTGCAGACTAAGACACCTTTTAGATCGTTGAAGTAGAGTCTACTTCAATGGGAATTTACACCCCTCTCTTTAAAATATATAAACAAAGAGAAACCAGACAGCAGACCTGGAGGAAGAAGGTTGGACTCATCCCCCAACCCCCCCAACTTCGACTCGACACTCTAAGAATTTACCAAATCTGGAAGAAGGCCTCAACACCCAGAATTAGCACGACTGGGAGCTGCAATAAATAAAGATCAATTAGCAGTAAAAACATTGAGAAGTGGTCAAACTTTAAGCCAAAGTTCTGACCCAAAAACACCTGTCCTACAAACACAGGAGCCAGTGTTTTCGACCAGCAAGGAAGGAAGTTGTTCTGTGGAATACGCTTGTCACCAGAAAAACACAGCAATGGTCCCACCACCAAATGGAAATGAAAGCCCACAACCATCGCAGGGAGGTAGTGCTCAGCCACAGCTGACACCTGAAGTCTTGGTGCAAATTATGTAGCTTTTGCAACTACAGCCAGGACAGAACCCCAACTTCTATAGACGAAGGATAGAGATCCCGGAATTTCTGCCCAATGAGGTAGACTTGTGGTTGACTATTGGAAGGCAGGTTCAAGACAGAAAACATTACACTGAACCAGCGGTATCTCCACATCTGTGGAGGCATGCCACCACAGATAATCTGCCACATTCCGGATATCATTGAATGCCCTTTGACAGATGATAAATATGCCTGGTTTGTCAAGAAGATAAAGAATGTGTTTGGAAAAACAAAAAACCAAATCACTGACGATGTGATGGGTGGTATGAAGATGGGGAACGACAAACCCTCAATCTTCATGGCAAAATTGAGGTAGAAGGCGGATAATATTGTGGCCCCTTCTGTCATAGGCAACCAATTTTGCAAGCAACTTCCTCAAAGTGTTGTGCAAGGCCTACCCACCCTAGGTTCAACCGTGATAAATACATCCACAGACTTGGACTTCCTTGCGAAATCAGCAGATAATGCGCTGGAATATACCAGGTCAAAGCCTGTGGTAAGTGCAGTATCTGCAGAGACTGGAGAGATCACTCAACTTCGAGCTCAAATAGCTCAGTTGACTGATGAAGTAAAGAGGAACAAAGGCCAAAGCTCCACGAAACCCAATAGTAGCTGGTGACAAAGATCTAAAAGTAGAAACAACAACAATAACAGTAGCAATAGCAAAGGACGACAGTCCCGGTCCAGAGACCGCAGATCTAGTTCCAACAACAGGGGTCAGAGTTCAACTCCCCTGAGAACATCATCTCCCAAAAACCAGTCTCAAAATTGGGATGATAAATGTTGTTATTTCCATAACAGGTTTGGCACAGAGGCCAACAAATACAACAACAGGTGCAAATGGTGGGGCAAATCCTATACCAAGGAGGCGTCAAACTTGAACAAGGGGCTATCTATTTGGCCGAAGACCCCTCAGAAAAATACTCATGCCGCCTGTTCATTAAGGACAGGATGAACAGGAGAAGGTACTTAATTGACTCGGGAGCAGACCTGAGCATATTGCCAGTTAACAAAACCCAAAAAGTACTCCCTCTGAAATACTATCTCCGTACTGTGAATGGTCAAAACCTTCCAGCTTACGGACTTGAAACCAGCAAAGTAGACATCAGACTCAAGAAAATCATGACGTGGTCCTTCACGGTTGCAGATGTTCCAAACCCGATCCTGGGTGCAGATTTCCTTGCACATTTTGGCTTGATCATTGACCTCAAAAACGGCAAATTGATCGATAGTGAATCTAAACATTGTGTGGATGGCAAAACGCTAGCTTACAGACTGGACACAAATATATCCAGCTGTACCAAAGTCGACAGACAACTCTTACGGATCCTGTCTGACTATCCTGGAGTTACTCAACTATCAATTCGCAGGCATCCTACATATAAACATGACACTGTTCATTACATAGAGACCAAAGGACCGCCTTGCCATGCTAGAGCACGAAGGTTACTGGCTGACAAACTCAAAGCGGCACGAGAGTACTTCCATCGCATCATCAAGGAGGGTGTATGTTGCCCCTTGAAAAGCTCATGGAGCTCCCCTATCCACATGACCAAAAAAGCAAGTGGAGAGTGGCGAATTGTTGGAGACTACAGGGCCTTAAATGCCAAAACAGTTCCTGATCGCTACCCAGTCCCCAATATAATGGATTTCAACGGGAATATGAAGGGTAAAACGATGTTCACCAAAATTGACATCAACTGGGCATTCCACCAAATTCCTATTGCTGACCAGGATGTACCAAAGACAGCTGTTATAACACCCTTTGGACTATTCGAATACCTTCGAATGCCGTTTGGACTTCGCAACTCAGCACAAACTTTCCAGAAATTTATCAACGGACTGTTTAGGGGATTGCCGTTTGCATATGCATACTTGGATGATATTTGCATTTGCTCTGAAGGTGATGAGCAACAGCACGAGAAGAATGTAAGAGCCATCATACAGTATATACACGCTGCCAGGCTTACTATAAACGTAGGTAAAAGCTTATATGCACAGACCAAAATTGACCTCCTCAGCTACAAAGTCTCGACCGAAGGCATTTCCCCATTGAAGACCAAAGTAGAGCCAATATTGAATTTCCCGAAGCCCTCAAATGTCGCTGCGTTTCTTGGGGATGGTGAACTTCTATAGACATTGCATGAAGAATGCAGCAGCCAAACAAAGTAAGCTGTTTGCACTAATTAAGACAAGTAAAAAGAAAGATAAGACTCCAATCAAATGGAATGAAGAAGCCAAACAGGCCTTTGAGAAAATCAAAGACACACTGGCAAATGCAACTCTATTGGCTCATCCAGACGAAAGTCTGCCGTTATGTGTGCGTACCGATGCATCTGATTTTGCTATTGGTGCAACCTTGTACCAACTTGACAAAGACAACAAAAAGTTACCGCTAGCTTTCTTCTCGAGGAAGCTCTCAAAAACAGCAAAGAATTATAGCACATACGATATGGAATTGCTCGGAATTTTTGCTGCATTGAAGCATTTCAGGCACCAATTAGAGGGTAGATGTTTTTCTGTGTATACTGACCATAAACCCCTAACATATGCCTTCACACAAAAAGCAGAACTGGCATCACCGAGAAGAGCACGACAATTAGACTATATTGGTCAATTGACTACCAAAATTCAGTATATAAGTGGAGAACTTAACACTCCAGCTGATGTCTTGAGTAGAATCGAAGCTATCTTGGCTCCTGTCCAATTACCTTATGCTGAAATAGCTAAAGCACAGCTTAAGGATGCAGAATTGCAAGAGTTGTTATCGAACGATGATACTACTCTCAAATTGAGACAGCAAAAAATTCCCAGTACTGATGTTTTATTAACATGTGAAGAATAGGCCATTTCTACCGGTAAAATATCGCAGGTTGGCTTTCAACAGTGTACATAATCTGTCACATGCTGGGCAAAAATGTAGTGCTAATATGATTTTGGCAAGGTTTGTATGGCCACGAATGAAATCTGACTGAAACAAATGGGCTCGCAGTTGCCTGAACTGTCAAGAATCCAAAGTAGGAAGACACACTCGCTTGCCCCTCAAATCCTTCAAACAAACAGAGCGGTTTAAAACAGTACATATGGACTTGGTAGGCCCATTGGCACCATCTCAAGGACACAGATACCTGTTAATGATAATAGACAGGGCAACACGATTGCCAGAAGCAATTCCTCTATACAAGATAACAGCTCCAACTGTAGCTGCCAGGTTATACGACACCTGGATTGCAAGGTATGGCGTACCAGAAGTCATAATTACGGACCAAGGTTGCAATTCGAGAGCTCGCTCTTCAAAGAGTTAGCAAATAAGCTTGGTGTTCAACACAGTCATACCACAGCTTACCATCCTCAAGCCAATGACAAAATCGAGAGATGGCATAGAGCCCTCAAAGCCTCTATCATGTAACATGATACAAAGAGATGGGTAGAAGTACTCCCTACCATCCTCTTAGGCCTTTGATCTGCCCTACAAACGGATACAGGTCACTCTGCAGTATAATTAGCATTCGGCGAAGAGCTATGCCTTCCAGGGGACTTCTTCACAAAATCGAAGGAAGTTAGCCCAGAAATTAAGGTACAAAATATAAGAAACGATTCCAACAATTTTCTAGAACAGGCAGCTCGCCATGGCTAGCCCAAGATTTACGTCTCGAAACACTTGGCCAATACCTCACACGTATTTGTTAGAGACGAAAAAATGAGATCTGCGCTGGAGAAACCATACGCCGGTCCTTATAAAGTAGTATCACAAGATGAGAAAAACTTTGTAATACTCATTGCAGGCAAACCTCAAACAATTTCAATAAATAGATTGAAGCCTGCATACATGGTGAGCAACGATAAAAGAATAAAGAGGGTACCAAGAGAAAACATAGAAAATATCCAGACCAATTCACCAACAAACATAGAAGAACCCGTTGAAAAATGTGAAATAACAAATTCACAAATAGAGAAAACACCAAAAATAAAAAGGTCTGTGAAGTTTTTGTACGATGTTATTACCAAAACATTCGATCCCGAGGCCCCCATATTCCCACGAAAAAGAGGCAGGCCCCTAGGCAGTAAAAAATGTAAAAATTACCATCTTCTCGCATGTCTGAGAGGTTAATGCGAAGAGAATAAAATTTACTACCGAAAAAGTAATATCCGCTACGTAAGTTTAACCCCGCTAAAAAATATGCGACGAAAATCGGAATTCCGTGAGACAAAAGAAAATCTGGAGATAAGCAAACGAGGAATGCCAACAAAAAGAAAACAACAGAAATAAACAAATCCACGTGCGATACGGAAATAAACATCGCAACGTGCGTTTATTGTCAAACACAAAGATAATCTTAACGTTGTGATGTCACAAGCGGAGATTCCTTTGTAATAAAATTCGAAAAATATATTCTCTGAGTTTATTTCAGGCATATCTTTGCTTAAACCGATCAGAACTTAACCGGAAAACTTGCATACAGCCGAGAATTTTAAGCGCTATCCCCTCTAAATGCTGATAAGAAGATGCGAAAAAGCTAAAACAAAAGTGTAATGGTAAATCAAAAATAGCAGTAAATTCACCCGTTTTAGAACTGTCTTAGATCTCAGACGTGTTTTCTAAACGATATTTTTGGCTCTCCGTTTTCCTTACTTCCCTATTCCAATGTCGCTACCAACTCAAATCTTCCTCAACACGACCAAGAACCTGAAAGTTCTGGAAGTTGCCAAGAGCACTGGGCAAATTCCAGAACAAAAGTCGGAACTTGATCGAATTGAGGAGGAAATCCTGATGGACACGGCACTCGCCGTGGAGTGTTCTCACGGAGATGACGACTCCGCTTCTGCCCATCATCTCTCCTCCCTGGACTCCACCAGAACTGACTCCAACAACGGAACCCCCAATGCCAGAGCCAAAGCCAATGGAGACCAGGGAACCAATGAGGTTCCTGTTTACGGGGGAGAGGGCAGCCAACAAAAAGGCAAAGATGGCTGCCCTGACATCGGGGAATTCAAACTCCCCGATGCTCAGGCAGTTCAAACTCCCCGATGCTCAGGCAGCCTCAGTTTAGACATCCACTGCCCCCTCACTCCCATTGTCACTCCTACGCCCATACCAAAAATTGACCACCCAGGTGTAGGGGAGAGGACAGCCGGGCAAACTACTTGGCCCGAGTATACGCTTGTAAGGAGTCTTACAAGTGTGTCAGGGCCGCAGTAGGCAGCACCCTGGCGAAGTGGGAAGCCGATCAAAAATGGCATTAAACCCGCATGTCCCCCCAGCCCTTGCGCATTTTGATCATTTTTGCAGCGCAAAAACTGGGGGGGAGTAGCTGTGGGGACTCTCCCTATGAGGTATAGGAGCTTGGACCCCTTGACAACAGTTGCTGCCCCAAAGGGCAGGCAAACAATCGTCCTTGTGACGTTAAACACACAAAATATGTTCAATCGTAATTACCTGTATATACTTACAGGTAATGTATGAGTACCGAATTGTGACCCAATAAGATGTTGTCACGATTTGTACATGAACCAGCCAGCCATCTCTTATCTCGATAGGGGATGATGCAACCTGGCCATTCTCACCAACGTACGTATTATCTTACGTACGTGTGTTTGTGTGCGTGTAAATAAGCCGTATATAAACCACCCAAACTGGCTCTAAAATCGCCAGTGGTCGCCTTGGTTTTGGCTTACCCGTACATAGTACAAAGTGGTTGAACACGCTTAAATTCTGTAGAATTTTCTTCTGGTGAGAATATCTCTCACCACAAGGTATTCCACACCTACTAACACAGACACTTTTTTTTTCTTTCTTTCTTTCCTTCACACCAAAATTCGCACCTAAGTTTTTCACAGTGCTAGCTGCCTGCACACTTTCGTTTTTACCCTATAGTGAAAATAAAAATGTGTTCCACATTAAAAGAAAACCTGCCCCATGAGGAGTCAACTAGACAACCCACAACTCAGAGCCACGTCTACCACTATGCCATAACAATGGCTGAAAAAGTATAAAGAAAACTCAGTTGAGAAAAAAAAAAACGTTGGTATGTAAGGAATAACATGAAAATTTTATGAAGAAATCGTAAATCTGATTTTAGAGATATAGTGAAAATTAAGGTGTGATTCAAACTATGGAATATAAAATGGCGTATTGCCGTAACTATTTGTATCTACAGGGCTCTAGTTTTTTAAATGTGAAAATTGGCAAACTGTGTTTTCTTTCGAATTACTTCTGCGCTAGAGTTTTATTTATTTATATTTCAGTAGGATATTAGAATTATTACAGAAACTTTAACAGCTACGTCTAATGGCAACTTTGATGCAAGGGTATGCAATAGAACAACCAATGAGTTAGCAAAGGTAAGGAGTGAAATTCGAAAATTCGACATAGACGATAGAAAAAGAATGAGATTGATTATTGAAAGTTGCAGTCCAGCATAAACACGTAATTCTACGAATCAAAATACCCTGCAATACTTCCTACCTCAAGACGTAGTAAGTCCAAAATTGGTATGATAACGAAATAAATTCGACTCTCCTTGGATCAGACAGTGTTTGAAAATACGCAATATTTAAAAAAGAATACTGCATTGATATGAAAAGCCTAATGAACAAACAGACTTCCCTAAAGAAGAGAATCTAAAGATGCCTCGACTCTAAGTAAGAGAAAGACTAAAAGTTGTAAATTTCTCAATAAAAACATTTCAACAAATTTCAACAATAATAATGTGTAATTTGAAACGAGTGAGCATTCAACAATGCATCTAGAAAAAACGATGGTTGTCTGAATATATAAGAGAAAAACATCACTTCGTCTGAACTACATAATTACACATTATCTCATTGCCAAAATCAGCAGTGAAATCGAATCAAATTACTTGGAACGAAAATAGTACCGTAACGAAAGTAAATTATGAAATAATTATCAGATCCATAGAAAAAAACAAAAAACAAACACATGTAAAAATATACAGCGGTTGTCATTTGATATAAGAAGGCAATAATTTTCGCTAAAGTAAATAAGATATGATAACAGTTATGATTATATCCTAAAAATTCTCTTAGATGACCAATTTAGGGCACAAGAATCTTATTATGAAATTTATACACGAAACACAATCATGAATAGGGACTTATATTGCGCCTTATAACAAATACTAATAAAATATTCAGCGTTTTTAAGTTACATATCTTGATAAACGTAATAAGTTAATTTAAAAACCCCACTTCAAATCTTCTATCTTCTAACTTCTACAAGTAGATATATAAATAAAAATGTAAATGTTCGTTTGTTACTAATCTAAGATCTTCGAAAGTTCTTCACCGATTGCTTTGAAATTTTGAGGAATTACTTGTGTTGTCCCAAGGAAGGGTTTTATCCAACTCGGAGGTACTTAACCCCTCCTGGTGGGAAAGTTATGAATGTTTGAACTTTCGGAGATCTTAAGTTAGTAACAAACACATCTGTCAAGCGAAGCTGACACTGTGGGCAGCTAGTAAGTAAACAAAAATAATTTTAACGTGAGCGAAAAAACGGATATAGAAGAAAAGAGAAGAATCAACATAACATTACTTCGACCTTATATGTCCTCCTCCTTCTTCTTATTTGAAACGAACGAAGGACAATGAAAAAAACTTAAGAATAAAAAAAAAATCGGAATATTTTCATAGAATTTTACAAAGTTGAGCATTTTCAATTCCTGATTAGAAATTATTTCACAAAAAAATGTTGCTATACGTGAAAGTGATTAATTCTCCATATGATTTTAGACCACGTATTCAAGGAGTGATAAGGGCACTAAAGATATTTTTTGGGAAATTTCAGGCTTCTTTAAAACAGTAACTTTTAATCATTCAATTCTCATAAGTTCTATCACTGAAATGGGGAAATTTTTCCCTCCCCTACTAGAAATTTTTGTTATTCACAGAACTCATAACTGGAATAGGACTTAAACTTTATTGATTCACTAGTACTAACAACTTTTTTCCAGGCGTACTACTACAAATTTTTAATTTAATACAACAGTACAGAAAAGTCGCTACTATCGTATTCATGAGAGATGAATTGCTAAGTTGCTCTATATCTGTATTAAACCAGTATTGGAACAATTATTATTAGTTAGCTCAACCATTTCAAAACAAACAACTACTGAATACGCTAACAAGGTACGAATTTCTCAGGCTATGGCCATAGCTAAAAGGCAATGTAATTCGAAAGCTTTTAGTCGTTTTTGGGACTTTTATACGATTTTCTAGATGATAAGAAACAGAAAACGTAAGTTACCTACAAACGTATCACGAAAAAATTATATAAAAAATTCAATATTTACCTATTATATACGAAAACTTCAAGTAAATAGGGCTTGCCCAAAATTTACAAAAATAATCTAAATATCAGAAAATAAAATAAATTCAAGCATTTTTGAAGTTTCTAAAACACTTTTCTCACAGAGTACATTATTTTTTCTTCTACCAGTATTGGCTAATAGAAGTATTTTCAAATGAAAGGGCTGAAAAGGAGAGGTCATGGATAATTCTCAAAGTCGTCTGCTCTTCGTTTGTTTACATTACCACGTTCATATTCGAATTCGATAGCTTAAAAAATTGCAGCATAGGAGACATCTAATAATATATTTCTACCACTCGAGGTTATTTCATTTCATTAAGACGACGTCGTGCGACCGCAAAGGACAAAATGCTATATCGTAAGTATGCGACACAACGCTTCTCCTTTTCCCATTTACCGCACATTTTCTCGCAAAAAGGGTTGAATTACTTAAAAGGATACACATATACATACAACGGAGGGGTGAGCAGGGGGCGAAATACGTCGTACCGGAGATGAAGAAACGATAATTCGTTCTCTTTTCTTTGACCGGGCGCACCCATACCGCCGAAAATGCCATCAGAACTTCGAGGTTACTGCGAGAAATTCAGGAAAGTAAGAAACAGGAGATGAAAAAAAAAATTAAGAAAAAAAACCATTACCACAAGAAACTTCCAGATCGCCGCAAGACTTCCTTGCTGAATGGCGTAAACTTTCACCGTATGTCACCCGAAAAAGATGCTTCGACCTACGGCTCAGTTCAGACCAAAAGAGGAGTTTTTTTTCAGTTGGGTTTTTTGGATTGCATCATTACCTATCATCCTTCTAAACATCGTAGGCCTATATTTGCAATAAACGTGTAAAACTGAGTAGGCGATACAATCATAGACGTTAGGAATATTGAAATCGTGAAGAGCTGAAACTTTTTTACTAGCAAATAATGTGAAAAAAAAGTTTTCTACATCGAAGAGCAGAAACTAAACTTTTTTGAATGAAAATTGGTTTTTGCAACACCCAGCCGAAAAGTACAAATTTTTGTGCCCCTTAAATAACGAAAAGTAGAGAATTTCAATACCACGTGAAAAAATATAACTTGACGCATGCCCACTTGCAAGTTGACTTTCACGTAAGGCTAAATAACTTTCTTGCACGGCTCAATTTTTTGTTGAATAAGTAATCTTTTTTTTTGAGGAAAAAAAAAACTGTACCTATCTAATATTGTTAACATTATGCTCTTATTCCCGTAAAATTGATTTTTGTTCTCTGTTTGTATCGTAACCCTTTATTGAGGAGTAAAGAAGGACAATTCTTTTTCAAGTAAAATTATCATTGAATTTTAGAAAAATTATTTTATTTATCTTAAATTTTTTGCGGTGAGGTGTGTATAAGAGGAGTTGAGAACGGGCATTGTAATTTTTTGACTGAAAAAATCTAAATTTTAAATTATTATTCAGTTCTAAAGAAAAAAATTATTCGTATGATTTGCAACACTCCTGACACCTACTTTTCCCACCTGCATCACAAATATCTATTTTCATTCACTTTAATGTAAAATTTGAGATTTAACGCTAACATTTTAAAAGTAGATAGTATGATTCAAAAATGACTGGGTTTTCAACTGAATAATTTTCAATATGGTAGAAAAGGTGGAGGAGGGAACCAGCCCACTAGTACTTGATGACTCTCAGTTCGAAGGACAGAAAACATGTTGATGGTTTGCAATTGGCCAATTGGCCAAAGGCTGAAGCATTCATACATACATAATTGAGAAGATACAGGACAGTATCAAAAGAATAGTACCAAGTCTAAAAAAATTTTGATCACATTTTGGAATTACGAGCAGAAGGAAAAAACTGAGAATGGATCACCTTAGCTTCAAGTTTTTAGCTGATACATTGAAGTACTGATATGTGTTGACAGAATTGGCCATTGTGTGATTAACTAATAATTGTAAAGATGTATCAGAGCTGATTATTTGGTATTTTTAAGCCTTTAAAGTAGGCTAACTATCTTTCAAGTGGACCTTATTTGACTGCGAAATTTTAGTGTAAAAACCCAATTAAAAATCAAACAAAGTTCAATGCACACGAAATACATCTATTAATGCAAAGAACAAATCGAGACAACATAATATTACAGGTACTTTTCATACATCATTATCGATATTGTCAGTGTTTGACGAGCTGCGACCTACTTGGAATTCTCTCCCAAAAGCGTACAGCTGTAGGAGTGTAAGCCTATATTAAATTCAATTAAAATTTAGAAAAAACTTACAACAAAACAGTTTCAATAACAGTTTTTTCTCAAAACCTGGCCTTTATTGAATTGATTGTGTGAATTTTAATAAGGTAAACTTCATCTAGACAAAGTTTTCCACACATCATACAGTACAGCCAGATTGGAAAATCTCTTGGATTAGTTTAATCAACTTGTTCAGCGATTGTTTTTACAAACAATGACCAAACTGCAATTTTATTTTTTACTCAAAGCTCATTTTACATTACATAAGAAAAAGTGTCGAATTATTTGATGATAAATTCCGTTTTTTAAGTTGTTTGGAGTTTGTTCCGCGAACATAAAAGTAAAAAACTTTCAGCAAGGGAATTCATTGAATTATAGTCGACGCTGCCACATTTATTTTTCTGTTGTTAAATCAGCCAATAAAAAATTATATTTTCATTTACGATGGTCAACTTCAATGAAGACTAAAAAAATTTACGTGGAAAACATAAAGTAATTTTGATTTTTTCCAACAGTTGACATAGGTAATAAAAATAGGCCTAATAAATTCAGTGTTTTTTCCATTACCGTAATATTTAATTTACAACTTCAATGGAAAATCAAAAATTATATTTGACAAAAATATATACGATGGGTATAAATATAAGTAAATCTTTCAGACCAAGTAATAGAGTACTTTGCAGGACTTCAACATGAATAAGTTAAGTTAAAAACGAGTTTTTAAAAAATACGCTTTTATAATTTGAAGAAGAAAATAACGGCGAAAGAGAAAATAAAATTTCTCTTTTTTTTTCCGAGACAGAAACAAACAAAAATTGAAAAAACAATTGATAAAAACGGATATAAGTGTATGTGTGTGTGTGTTTGTCGCAACATGTGAAAGCAGCGTTGAAGTTGGTCATCCGGTGTACTTCAACAAATTGAGTGAGTAGAATAAGAGCGTATAAAAATGTTGGTCGGAACGCAGTATCAGTTCAATTTTAATGAAAATATATCTTGGAATACCTCTATAGGGCTGATTATTTGATTATTTCCAGCGGCGGAGCCAGGATTTTCTAAACCAAGGGGCCAAAGTCTAATTATTCCAATTTTACTTTTTTGCTTGTCTGCTTGTCTCAACCAATATCGCCCCCTTTCTGACGAAAATCAATAATAACATATATTAATTGACCATTGTTTTTTCTGACAAGAGAGGCACGGTCCTAATCCCCCCTTGAACCCGCTACTAATTAGGCCTAACATTATTATTTTCACTAAAAATTGCTTATAATTGAAATACGAACTCCTCAGCATCGGAATTTTTATTCTAATTCAAAATTTCATAGGACCTATAATAATTGATGATACGATTAATTACTTTAGTCATGATGAATTATTTTTTTCTCTCAACAAAGTGTTGTTCTTCACTAGTTCAGCGCACAGAAAAAAATAAAATCTCAAGACCAGCTTCCTTACCTTCTCATCCTCTTTTTCTCTTCGTATAAAACGTCCATCATTTTTATATCACCTCTTTTGCGGGAGAGATGTCCTCGAATTGCGTCTACGGTTGTGAATCGTTTTGCCTGTCGCCGTCTCTCCACTGTTAGTGGTTTCTTATTCAAGTTTAAAACATTATTTTGATTTATACAATTTTCGGCTTTAAAACTTGTAGGTCTACTTAAATTCTATTCAAAAAGGTTTTCCGAAAATTTTAGTTTTATTTGACTTGCACGCACTTTTGGAGAAATACTGCTGCCACTACATCGCTGCTCGAATTTTGTACACTAAAAGCTACACCATATCCTAACAAACGACAACAAAGATGTCGTGGTTGAGGATTCAGCCTTTTTATTTCCTATTATCGCCAGTGTTTGTCCGCTTAATATAATTGTTTAAGATGTTTAGCTTATTAAAACCATTACCAAGTAGACAGAGTGCCTACGTTCATTTTATGCTCATTTATGAAAAACGGTGCAAAATTCTCAACTTTGTTCTCACGACCCGTTGCCACCACCCGAGAGGTAATTTATTTACCCTTAATTCTAAATTAATAAAGATGTACAGATATGCTTTTCGGAACTTTTGTTACACAATTCGCCGAAAAGTGTAAGTTTCCTTTTTCTTGGGCCGGAACTTCAAACGTGTAATATTACTACGTTATTAATTACAGTCGGGTGTACGCCTACTTGGCGAAATTTGAGGCCTCCCATACACCAACGTGTACAACCTCAGGGTACTGTTATGTAAATGAAATTCATGAAATACCGAAAACTGTAAGCTAAAAGTTGGAGGGAAGTACTTTTTCGCACTTTTGGCAGCGAAAATTTTTTATTTTCATCACACTGCGCAAAATATACTAATTGATAAAACAAACTTGACATGGAAAAAGTTACAGCTTTTTTTCAACGTCACGTCCATTTGGGTTAGTATAATTCATTGTTTTCGTAACTAACCTATAATAACAGTTTTACGCGGCTTTTCATAAGTAAAAATAACAATTAAAATCAACTTCATGACGAGCACCTTACACTATATCACCTTACTTCAGAACTATTCTCATTCCATAATCAACTGTTTACGTTTTTAGCAGATTTTTTAAAGATGAAAACCATCTATTACTGAACTTGAGATTGTTTTAATCTGAGGTAGCGACAGGCCTACAGCCAAAACATATAATTTTAAACAGAACATAGACATTTAAAATAAATAATTTAATTCACGGTAGTGAATTCATTATTTATTATATTTAATCGGAGTCTTATCCGCATAATATAAGCATAAACATCTGGTGAAACATAAATTCAAATGCAAGTAGCCACATAATATCTAAAATTTTGAGCTCGGGTTAGTTTTGCAAATTATTTTCTTATGAACAAAAATCCTCGAGGGTAACTAAAAATAAGTTACTAATTTATTGATAAAGACGGATGTGCTTTGATGGAAAATAAGTAACAATTTTATAATTGATTTCGTCAAAAAAAAAAACACTGATGCCAACACAGCTTTAAAAAAAATATACACATCCAAGAATTTGACAACTCATTTATTGGTGAAACTAGAATTGGTGAAAAAAATTTTTTTCGTCGATAATTTTTTCATCTCACAATGTTTTTGATTTCATATCATGAAAAAAATCATCAAAGAATCCACAGTTTTAATTTTGAAAACAGAAAAAAATTTTTTTTCCATTTTTAATAACTATAAATTTTTGTGTTTAAATAATTCTGAGGCAGAAAATTCCAGCAGATTTCCTTGTGCATTATCCAGATAAATTTCAAGAGAATTTTGAACAGCTTCAACAGGAAAATTGAAGAGAAAATATTTAACAATTTTTGATTTACGGGTTAGTTCAATTTCCTGTTTGGTTTTTAGAGAATTTTCAATTTTTATATTGATTTTGTATGAGTAGCAAGTAATTCCTCACCTTCACTTAAAAATTTTTCGACTTTTACTAAAAAAAATATGAGAAGTGATGAAAGGGTTAATGGTATAATAGTATGCACGGTTAATAAGCCAACTTGAGAATGGGAATTTTTAAAATTTATTTTTTGAGTTGTCCTACTTTTAATATTCAAAAATTATAGTTATTTGAGATTGTACTCAAATTGATGGGTAATAAACGTTTTCCAGCGACAACTTTTTAACTATCTATATATCGAATTTAGGTATCTCCATATGTGATTTAAGAGTTAAAGGTGAAGAAAATTACCATACAATATTCGAAGATCTATAAAATGTTAGAAAAGAAATTCTATAAAATCGTAATCCCATTTTATTGTAAAAAAAAGTTTAGCCAAAAATATTTCAAGAATTAATGCCATAATACAATTTACTAGTATTTAAGAATATGTTTGTGAAATCAAATCAAGACAAAAATCATCCACTCATTTATTGTACACAACAAACTAAGAAAAGCAGCATGCAGTATTGTAATAACCTTAAAGAACAACAACTGAAACTTTTTGGGGGAAGAAAAATGAACAAAAAATGATCGTTAGATTTTGATAGATCGTTATAAATAAATAAGTATCAAGCTGAAAAAAAATTGAAGAATATTATTACACTACAATACTATATGTGTAAGGTTATCACTTGCTAGATGTCGCCATCCTCGTGGAATTATTTTTCATTTAAGTGCAATAAAATGGAGAGAACGGAGGAAGGGAAAAGAAAGAAAAAACGACACGAATACATTTTCATCCTACCGAACATTAACAATTTGAAAAATTTGGTTTTTCCCGAAAATCTGAATCCGTCGTTAACAACAGACTAGGAGTAATGACTCGTGCATCCTATGTTTGGATGCTACGGTCTTTTTTTTTTTTTTGCCCTCGTGTTTTCGTAAACGTGCGACGCCAAATGCCAGCACCTTTGTTGTTTACCTCCTTTCCTCACCTCTGTCTCCACACTTACCCAAGCCTCCATATACCGTGGCACCGATCGTCTTTTTTACATTTATGAATTATTCAAAAGGCTTTAACCCGTACCAGTTTTACCCTTGTTCTTCACCCTTCGATGTTCCTGTACAACAGATCGCGTGCCCACCTTCACTTGTACGAACTTTTTCTCATTTTTTCGACTCACTTTTTACCAGTCATTGATAAATCCATGTCGAAAAATAAATAAGTCAACATACATAAGGGTAGGAATGAAAAATAAATTTCATCGCTCATTTGAAAAAAGAGTAAGTATGGTATTAGACTATTGCCTATTGGTAACCGTGGAGGAGCAAACATTACATAGTTTCATAATTGTATTTTCCTTCTAATACATCAACTGGAACCAGATTAAAAACAAAATTAAACTCTCACAAACTGAGTAAAAAGAGGGAAATCACATGAAAACGAGTAGGTATAAGATATGTTAATGATGCAAACATAGACTGAATGCATACTTGTACTTTTAGGGCAGCCGGAGGGGCTATGTCGAATCTAAACAGAAAATTTTAACAAAACTAATTGTACTTAAAGTAAACATTATATTCGAGAATGAGCACTTTTTCAATTTAAAAAATTTCATTCTGTACGTCTATAGAGTAATACTATGGTATGTGGATTTAAAAATTTTTTCAATGCAATTAATTTATTACTTTGTTGACTATGTACCCAATAAAAATGTCATCCAACGCACTAATCTTTCAAGTAAGTAGCATAAGTGATTATATACACAATACAAGTTTAAGGTTTTCCAACCATATCATCACGGTGAAGATATTTTATAAAATTATATTTAATCAGAATGAAAAGGAAATACAAAAATTTTTCAGATACATTAAATTAATTCAGAAAAACGAACAGAATGAACCATAACAATAATAACATCATAAAATGGACGAGGCCTACGAAAAGTAGGCATTTATTGATTTCTTAAATCACACCCATTCTACTTTTATCAAATTGGCAAACAGTTTAATCGAACTGAATTGTAGTAAGTGAATGAAAAACATGAAAAAACAATAAATTTGATGTTACTTTACAGAGGAACATGCCAGAAATTGTATAAAAAAAATTAATAAAATCTTTCGCCTGACTTATCTGTTGTGTTTGTTATCCCGGATAGTTATGAACAAACACACAAAATAAATACGTGTTTTTACTAAACAATATTTAATACGGAATTATAGTCACAACGAATTACGGTTTACACCTTGTCACAATAAATTCTTATACTTAAATAACTTCGCTCACTTAGCGGATAATCGTACGTAAAAACACACATATATATATATATTAATATTCTATCTATTGTCGTCTCACCTCTACATTGGGTGGACTACTAACTTGGCAGTGTCTAGGAACACCTACAAACTTTAGAGTTCAATGTAGTAGAACTACCTCGAAGCTCTTCAGAAAGGCAAGTGAAGTTTTGGTGTAAATCGATTTATCAAGTGACTTCTTTTTGTGCCTAATATTGTTTACTTTTGCAAAAGGGTACCTTAGGTACATGCCTAAATAGTGCTGATTAGTTGTACGTCTGCATAATTGTTAGCTCTGTTAATTAGATTACTGACGGAGGTAACGGTGAATATTTAGAAGAAATGTTCGCCGTTAGTTGTTGCGGAGTATTTAGGTCAGCGAATATGTTCGTCTGTCTAAATACGACGGAACATTATCAAACCACACATTCAAGAGTAAGGCTTTTGAGCCAATAAAAATGAAAAGAAGTCACATCAATTTTTCAAAACAGTACATGGAACATTCAAAATGATTTAATCATCTGTTAATAATTTGTTTGGCAAAAACACTGATCATAATGAATAAATAATCATTATAACTGAATACGTATTGCCAAAAACATTTTGATCAATCACACTCATACTGTAATTTAAGTCACTTAAAATGTATTATTGAAAAAACCCTTGTCTTTCTTTAACATTTACCCCGTCTTCAAAGAAAACTAAGAAATGAACCTTTTGAATTCAAGAAGTTCAATAAATCGGGTATACAAAAAAGTTATTTTAAAAAAAGGACTGCTTAAAAAATTCCAAAGTACTGTGCATATGTAGGGAAGGGCATTAAAATGTTTAAAACAAGTTTTTATGGTAAGCCTATCTTTTCTATTTTGAAACAGTGAACATGTTAACATCTTCGGACTTTGATAAATGAATAATTTAAATTTTATGAGGCAGGCATTGGCCATCTTGCAAAACTTGAAAATTGCTTTAATTAACTGAATCAAATGTAAATGAAAACAAATTAAATTTTGTTGTTCAGCATTTGAAGTCTTTGTAAGTTTATCATTAATGAGTGAAAGTTTTTAATTCAACAACTTCAGCGCCTGCGGAGTAAAATCAAAATTTTTTATTTAATAAAGTCCGAGGATTTTAACGTGTTCACTTTTCAAAACAGAAGGTAGGCTTACCATAGAAACTCGTTTTGAACATTTTAGTACCCTTCCCTATGTATATACAAAGTTCTTTAAAATTTGATAAGTACTTTGTTGTTTTTTTTTTTTATAAAAAATTTTCATTTGGGAATTTTTTAGTTAAATAACATGATAAAACAGAGAAAAGAAAAACCCAGACAACCCAGTATAAAGAGAACTCCTATTTCATAATTTATGGAATTGCACCTGATTGTTATTATTGTGGGGTAATAGTAGCTGCTTGACCATTTTAGAATTCACAGAAGAATTTTTCATTAATATACGTCAGATTGTACCTAGTTGTGATAAAAATTTAGCCTTTGCTCTTTGTTTTTCTCAATCTATCGTTTTGAGTCAGTGGGGGGGGGGGAGTGAAAAGTTGTCAAACTGGAAAATACGACATCATATTTTAATTAAACTGGGTGCTATAAAAAACTGTGGATTGATGAAGAACTCAAAAATTTTTACAAAAGTTGCATTAAATCCTCTTATTTTAAGCAATTGGGGAGGAGTAAAAAATAGCCTGGTGCAAAAACTGACAATGGTTTTAAAGTTAGTGCCTCCATACACATAAAGATGTATAATTGTTACACACTGTAACGTATATTTTTGTCTACTTTTTAAATATAACGAACATACTCGTTGACCCTGTTTTGAGTACCAGTAATTCAGGTACTCGATCCTGTAAACAAAATACTGTTACAATTCCTTCAAAATAATTTAAATACCCGCACCTGAATATTATGAGATTATGTGAATATTCTCATAATATTCAGCGACCCAAATACGCTGGTCCCTCAATTATATTGCTAGTCAGCATATCCCTACAATAACAAGTCCCTACTTCACTTAGTCTATTCACCATGTACGTTTACATACCCTGAATGAGAATATAAACCCTGGTTACAAAGTAAATGATGTTCAGTTTAAGACAGTTTAGTGTACTGCTCCTAATAGACAGTCTTTGTACAGTCTAAGGGTTTATCCCAATACTCAACCTGATTATCAGTGTCTAAAGTATTATTTAATGCACCTATGTTGTACAAATTATTATTTTATTAAAATTGTTTAATCAATCTTTGTGTTTGAAATATTTTATAAAGTCTCTCAAGAATTAAAGTCCACACTAGTTAACGGATAATAAATTTATTATTTTAATATATTACAGAGACATTAATAATCTTTCTGGTATTGATATTTCCTGTATGGTGTAAAACGTAAAAGTCTAAAATAATTTAACCAGATCTCTTTTAGGCCGTTACACACACCAACATGTTTGACTTCCTTAGGTCTACAAAAAAAAGATTCAATGAAAAATTTAATGCAAAATTTGAATTTTGGGCTTTAAAAAACATGAAAAAAAAGCCTCAGCTTTAAAAATTTCAAGCAAAATAGTCTTCCTCTACAGCACTGTATGGAAAGGAACTGACTAAATAACATTAGCTGTAATATTTTTTATTAGTTGGTTAGAAGAATACCGTAGACATAAACGAAAAATATTTCACCAACCAAATTTGAAAAATACCGTATCGTAAACATCTTTTAATAATGAAATAACCATCCTATCGAAAAATTTAGCTGAGAAATATCGTATCATAAAGACTTTAATAAATAAGTTTAGGTTAAAAACGAGTTTTTAAAACATAGGCTTTTATGGTTTTTTTTTGCTTTAACCTTATGCGAAATAAACAATATTTCGTTGTGGAAGGTTGGCAGAAGTATTGGTATATTTTATAAATTGCAATAGTGAGTAGAATAAAAGTTTATAATATAACATAATAGCAACCACCAATAAGAATTACTGTATAGGGACCAAAGAGAAATAACTTTGCTATTGGTCTATACTTGTCAAATAAAAGAACAAATCTGGCTACACGACCCTGAATAAGAATCTCTTATTGGTGAATATGCCAAAATTCATTGCAATTTTTTTTATTTTTAAATTCGTATTATCTTTAATTACACTCATCTAATTAATTAATTTTAGAATATGAAAAGCCAAGAACACTCTTCTGATTGTCAGAAACACTTTAAATCTACTTTCATTGACATCCATAAAGTAAGACACTTGTTCTAAGTGAACAGCAATCCGTAAAAAATGGAGATAGGACATACCAATTATTACCAAACATATTACCTACTCTGAATATAAACATCTGCGGCAAAAACATGTAACTATTATGTCACCTATTGAAAAGGTAGATTAGTGATAGTTGAAAAAGACTTTTTCACATACACCATTTTTTGTAAATTCAATATTCCATATTATCTCATGCATGTGTAGACACAGTGCACAAAAAGAAGGTTAATTTTTTGTCTGATTAATTTTTAGGAAAATAAAAAACTTGGTTTCTGATTTGAACATATTAATAAACGTACAATATAACATTTTTGTAGATAATTAATGCATATGTGAACCAAGAGTTTCAAAACAAAGATTATCCGGGTAAATTTTTAGATAGATACAAAGAAAGAAGATTACAAAAAAGATAGACTAAAAAATAATTATGATACTTTTAGTGGTACAATACGCTACTACAGGTCAATCAACAATTTTTTTCAAATTTTTCACCAAAATCATATAAAACTGCACCTATGTAAAATTTAGAACTTGATTTGTTTAAAAAATAATTTTTCTCAACTCATACACCAAAACGAGGTTATTCTTAAATTGAATTTGATTAGTAAAATACAAGATTTCAAAGCAGTTTGGAACATCGAAAATGGTTTTCATTTCTTCACCAAGTGTAAAAACAATGTAAAAATGAGTTTTTTGTCAACTGTTTGTTGTTTATTTCTTCACAGCACCATTTACACGTAAGCAAGTTGCAAAATGTCACAATAAAAAGGGCAATTTTACATGGTGATGCTCACACAAACAAAAAAGTTCACTTCTCCATAATATTCAATTATATCTAAAATTCTATTCATGAATTAAGTTTACATGTTTAATCGAATAAATATTAACCGCTTTTTGGTGTATTCTTTGAAAAAAATATCGTACTTTGTTAGCCACTTGTGATAATCACTCATTTTCTTAACTAGTTGAGTAAAATACTATTTCCCAACACATGCCACAAAGTAGGTAATTTTGCGCTTCAATGAAGCGCAAAATTATGAATTCATGGCTCATGATCAAATTTTAATAGAGGGAGCAAAAGTGCGAAAACGGGATCAAAATCAGTATTTGTTCTCTCTACCAAAATTTTTTGCTCCACCCATCAACCAATCAGATGCGTTCACCAACGTTGCGGCGGAAGTGTTGAGAAAAATAGCGTTCGCAATGTGAGGGCAAAGTGAGCTCCCCCCATTCATTCAATGTTTACAGCACTGGCCTACGGCTCGAGCTGCAAACTCGAACTCATTAAGGATTGCTCACTTTGCGCTCATGTAGCGAAATATACTATTTTTCAACTTTTGATCTTACATCTAATTCAAAATGCTGCGAAACGGATTTTTCTGCCCTTAGGCCCACATGTATTAACATTCATACAGTATATTAAATCCAACCCCCTAAATAAATCATTTTCGTAAACACAGTCATATACCGATTTTAGCTGATTTTCCACCTACTATAAATCTATTTGCAAGTTCCACGACATGAATCAAATAAAAAAACCAAAAATGAGACAAAAATCTCAACGAGTCCCTTTTAATATTCAATGATTCAATTATGTTAAACACGAATAAATTTAAAATGCATTATTCTGAAATGTTAACCTAATCTTTCGTTTTGGCGTCGAATAACAGCCGTCGTCGGTGGTGAAATTTTCCATTCAAATACAAAATTTTGTCGTCCCTTAAAAGAAGCCCATTATTAATATACCGTGAAAAACAACAAGAATATTCGATGTTAATACGACACAGTAAGGTATTAAGTAGCCATCATAAATGACCCATAACCTTTTTCTTCATTAACTTCCAGCTCTTATAATTCGCTGGAACAAAAGTCGCCGATTCAACGTACATTTCGTTAATTTAACACAAAAAACCAACCTTTACTCTTATTAGTGAAAGGCGAAAAAAAAGGGAAAAAAATACAATATTATATTAGAAAATTCGTACGCTTTAATAGAACTGAAATTTGCATATTTGATTTTTTTTTGGTTAACTAATTCTCTATATATCTTTTGTAACAAGTTCAGGGCATGGATAGCAAAGAAAATAAAATAAATGGAAAATTGAAATGAATTAACAGCTGAGAGAAAGGAATTCCATAAATCCGCCCAACGGTCATTACTTAATTTGCTTGCGAACGAGGTATTAAATTTGACTTTGAAAATACGTTAGGGGCGGGGATGATAAAAATTATCCATTTTATAAAAAAATAATGGATTTGTATCACCATTTTCCTATTTTCATCTAATTTTTTCAAGTATATACCTACCTATACACGTACATATAATATATAAAAAATAACAGGCAAAGTGGAAAAAATTTTTTTCGTTGTCTATATTCATTCAGTTATGTCAGAATGGGAGTATAATATCTTTCTCCTTATTTACCTAATATTGATATTTTTTCACTGAGGACAGTGTACTTTTTCACTACTAGGTTTGGGATTTTGAAGAAACTACAGAAGGGATCAGACTGAAATTTTCACGATACATCGTTCTTACGGATGTGCAAGTATGATAGCTATTAGTAAATTTTCATGAAATATAGTTCTTAAGCGGGATCAGGTGGTCTGATAGGAGTTTTGTGCCTATTGATTCCGTGGTTTCCAAAAAAAAAAAGCAAAATAAAAAAAAATTTTGAGGGAGGAAAGGAAGCCGAGTGTTGCTTGAAGTATATTTTACGTATTTACGGCGCCGAGAGTTATTTTATTGATTTTATTTTACCTAAAAATGTAACAATGAAATTTCCATAGATCGATAAGTTTATTAACTATCGATAACTATTTAGCTTTTATAATTTTTTCATACATTTGGAATTCGGGATTTTTGATTAAATTGTAAGCGTAAATTGACAACTGAATTTTCTAACAAAGGACTTTTTTTTGAATTTTTCTTCCTCTCAATTGACCAAAAAAAAATAAATTTTCAATAAAAATTCTTCGAGTTTTGAACATCGATTTTATGAAATGATTGTGTAGAAATTAATAAAAAATGAAGCAGAAAACGAATGCCTTATGGAGTTTAAAGGAGTTGACTTAATTCGATCAAAAAACCAATAAACTTTCATATACGTATGTGGCAGTAAAAGGAAGAGTATATGCACTCATATTAAAAACTCCATAGCACTCTACAGGGAATTTCTAATTAAAAATGATAGAGGAGAGATTTAAACGTGAAAGAACTTCAATGATGGAAAATTGAGCAATTTCATGTAATCCAATTTATCTATCAATTTGTGTTTTGAGAGCATCTTTTTTGAGTATTAATTCACTTTTCGTAGCTTATACCACGATACCTTTTTCACGTTCATCTCATTAAAATGAAGAAAAATTTGATACAAATACATGAAAAACCGCTCCTGACTACGGTTCTCTCATTTAGATGCCTCTCCTCAATTTATTCGCAGCGTTAATGGTCTTCGGTCCGGCCATTGCCGTCCTCCTGTACACTTCCATAGAATCAACATTTTTCATCACCTTACTATGCTCTCCATGGAGAGAGACCCTTCTAATTGAAGGGTACCTCAATCACATATTTTTTTGCATGTCCGGCATACTCCTTTGAATCAAATAATGAAATAATTTATATACTCGCCTCATCAAACTCAACCTTTCACCCTCTTCCCACATTACAAATCTCCTTTCTATCAATTTCAACTCACCTAAAATTCACTTGAATCTTTAATCCTTCATCTGTAGTTCTCAATTATTCCTGTAATCTCCGGTTTCTACAATAGCAACTACAGACAGTCAAATATTAAGTTTAATAAAAATAATACCTTGTAACACCTGGTAAAGATCAATATAACTTATTTTTCTAAAAAACATGAAAAACAACTTATAGACATGAACACCACACTAGGAAAGATTTTCACACTACTTTATTCAGAATTAGTTTAGATTTTTTTCCTTTCAGTTGGTCATCTAGAATTCTCTAATTTATTGAATTCTACTTCACTCTGGGCACCTTGCAATCCCTCAAAGTGAAATGCCCTTCATTCTTCTCTCATGCACTTCGTCAAAGAGAAAACCCCTTCGAATATTATCTTAATTTCCATAAATACAATCTACTGCTGAGAAAAATTCAGCGACAGACCGAAGCTAACTGTAGGTACAGATTATATTTTTTCTTTTAAATTTATTAAACATAAATCGAATAAAATTTTTGAAAGTGCAAATCTTGGAAGGAAGACCTTCCGTAGAAAAAAGGAAAATAAAGGGTAAATTGAAAAGGGAACCGAAAGAAGAAAAAAACCTGTATCGGTCAAATAATCAGCTCAGAAAATTTTATTAAGGAACTTCTTTAAACGTACGGTATTGTTTAAATGCAGAATATTCAAATAAATCGTTTGGAGAAGAAGTTTTATGAAATTAAATTTAGTTTTCTCCGACGAATGGAATTAATTAGAACACGGTGTACAAGCCCAGTACCGCTTTACCTCTTTTTACTTCAGTTCGGTTCCTTTCCTTGAAACCATACTCCTTCGACCATCTGGTTCTTTCTCTTCGTCGTTCCTTTCCCCTTTTTATTCATATTATTCTAAAACACAACTCCCGAGTTTTTCTTCGATATAGAAAAAAACTCGCCTCGGTAAACGTTTCATTTTCGACACTTTTTTCTCACAGCCACCACACCACCTTTCCACTCCACGGCCTTTTTTGTTTTTCTCATCATCCATAGGCCCCTTTCATTTTCATTTGAAAAATTATTCGCGGCTTTCGTTCGTCTCGGCGCCTTTTCGCGATTAATAAAAATGAAAATTTCTCTTCTTTTGTACGCGCCAAAGCAAAATTAATTACCGCATTTCATAATCGCGTCCAATTTACATAGTTAAGCGTAGGTTGGCTGGCTGAAGGAGAAAAAGTTGAAATTTGCAACGTGTGAAAACAAACGACGACAACGCCGCCAGAAATATTGATAATGAGGGTTTAAAATCGAGGAAGGTAATTAACGAAATGCAGATAATACCGAAGCGAATAGGGGGCACGAACTTTTTTAAATATTCGGTCCATTATTATCGCATTTAGGTGTGGAGAGTCATTTCACAGCTGAAATTTCAAAATACAAAATCCGTTTACAGAAGAATGAAACCCATTTAAGGTTTGGTTTACCACCACAGAGGCGTGTTCAGAAACATTACTGGAGATGGAAAAGTGTTACCCGATGCGTTTAGGAAAGTAATTTGAGTAATTTTTTCCCCCACTCTTGAGATCGAGAAAATAATTTCTCAATATAGCAGTCACAATAATTCGTAAATAGGTATCAATCGAATATTCGATCGAAATCATTTTATCGCACGAATATGTTGGAGTAATTTCCATGTTTTTTGATAATTTTAAATCGTCAGTCACTAAATTTCACGAATTTTTTCATGACTTTACAATCTTTCAGATTGATCTTAGCGCTCCTGTGTACAGTTTGCGTACTAAGATGAAATCACCTCTTGACCCGTTCAGATTGTGTTTACCGGGTAGGTTAAATTTGAGGTTACGGGTTGTGGAACTTTTACCTTCTCTGGTAACGTTCGTGAAGGCGCTTCAGATAGTAAATGGAGAGCTATGGGTAGTTCACCGGGTTTCGGTGGCTGATAGGGACCACATTCTAAATTGCATATCATTGTATATAGAATCAACTATCAAGGGAATAGCAAAACCAAGACCAAAAGCAAGAGATGTAAGATGATATAGTATTGGTTTTGATCTTGTATTAATACTCTTCGGTATTGATTTTGCTGTCGGTCTAGGTCTGACATAGTTAAATCCTGTCCTTAGTTTTGGTCTCGCTTATGATATTTTAAATTCAACTTAACATTCGTGTATTTCTAAAATATGAAAGAAAAAAATTAATCACAATAAACATTGTTAATAATTCGAATAGCAAAATTTCGAACATTTTTCGGTGTTTTATTTTTTATTTTGCGTATAGTCTTGGTCTGGATCCTGGTTAAAGTCACGCAAAAAGTACGATATTACAACCAATTTAGCTAATCACTACTTATAAAAGAATGATTGATGTTAAAATTTTAGGTACATAAACATCAAGGAATTTTCTAATTTTCTCAAATATTAAAATAAGTTAGAAACAGATAAGTAGCTATATTGTCATGAAGAATTGAAAAAATATGTGTTTTCTTGTAAATACGTTTCGTAGACACTATTAAATCATCAAATGAACATTCAAAAAATACTAAAGTTCTAATACAGGCTATATACCTAGTATAATTAGCGATAAATATTAACATCAAAAAGTAATAATTTTCTTCAAAATTAGTGAAAAGCAATCCCTGGATTCAATAAAGGTTAGAAAAATGTTTATATATTGTGCTTTTCAGGTCATGTAATCTTTCTAATTGGGAAAGCATCAAACAAACGAACTTTGGCAAGAATTTATTACAACATTCATTCTAATGGGGAAAGAATTTTAAGTACAAATTATCCATTCTGAGTGAAGAGTGCAACTCACGAGCGAAAAAATTAATATTTTAAAAGACATAGGTATAAAACGCATTTTCAAATGTAGGTATTACCGCAAGGTAGTTTCCACGATCAGTCTTTGTTCATTCGAACTTTCAAATCATTGAAGAATATTGATCCATCTGCTTGCAAGGGCAAAACCAGAATTCTTTTTTGAACGGAGGACCATTGGAGGACTTCAGCCGCTCCGAAGAAAAAAAGCAATCATTTATCCAACTGGTGATTTTTTCGTAGGGATAAGATAATTTGTTTCAATTTCTGAGACTTCAAATTTTCGAGTTCTTCCCCTCCGAAATAGTGCTCTCAGAATTACTTTTTTATTACTTTTCACTTGGTAGACTCATTCACTGCAAAAATATTAATAATAAGCTTGAATACCAGGAAAAAAATGGAAGAATTCACATCATAAAAATTCCTCCGAACCATAAAGCGCCTGAATAGATCGAATTTCGTAAACAGGAAACTTAATGAGTTTCAAAGGTAAAAAGGTACAAGACTCACAATAATAAGGGCAACGTTTCTCTCTAATATCTAATACAGATGGTCCTTTATCAAACATTCGTAGATATACAAACAAACTTCCGCAAGATTTTAGCATTTATGCCAGTTTTACCGGTCGACGGCGCCTTAATAATCTGCTCTTTCACTGTCTCTCTGTCTCTGTCTTCCCTCCGTCGACTAACGGCAAACATAGTGTAGGGAGTAATTTGCAGCAGAGGCGACCCGACGCGGTCAAAATACTTCTCCTGAAGTAGCCTATGCACATACTTTACAGAAGGACTGCGACGAAGAGAAATTTTCGTCGGTATAAGGGTGCTGCTCTCCTCCCACCGGCCAAAAGAAAGAAAGAAAAAAAGAAAAACTAATAACATCTCGACGATAATATCTTGCTATACTCTCAACCGAAGATTACGTCGCGAACTACATGTTTCAATGTGTAACCGAGGCGAAAGTTAACCCAGAAATTCGTTTTCGTAACCGCTCCGAGCTTTTAATACTTTTTGCTACGGCGAAAAGGCGGGAAAAGGGGTGGAGGTGGCGCAAAGAGGGCGCCAGCGATAATGGGTGAACGGAGGAACGAAGGGGGTGGCGTATCATCGTCCACGATAAGAAAAGTCGTCGATGCCATCGTTTCACGAACGCGCACCCATCTCCATCGACAAAACCCCTAAAACCCTAAAAACTTTTCTTTGGCAAATACTTAAGAACGACTATGCATTATACCGAAGAAAAAGCAGCCAGCAGCCGGTGGGTTTCTAAGGTATTCCAAGAAAATTAATTAAACATTATGCGAGAACAACTCTCGCCCAGTTCTCTCGATTTTTGGCCCTTCCACACGTTCCATGATATGCTGTGTCCAACCGTTTACTTACGTATAAGTTGGACGCTTGGATGGAGATGAATTGGATGGAGAGTGGGAGGGACGGTGAAGTAGAAATTTCGCTCTGGTCAAGAATTTAACTCTCGGTAGCAATCCATTCTATAAAGGGGATACACAAACTATTAAAAAAAATAAAATAAACAAACAAAGAAGCTGTATAGCTGGCATATAAGGGCCAACAGCAATTAACTTTTAAGACGCGAGCAGAATGAAAGGTATTTTCTTATTAAGTATTTTCTTATATTATTAGAACGTGCATCAAATTAAGCGTTAAGATTTCTTCTCTCGATAATGATCCCTCCTCGTTTCACTCGAATAAACGTAACACTTTAAAATATATTAAACCAGAGAATTGGGCGAGGCAAAGAAACAAAACCTTCTTTCCAGCGTAAAAAATGAAATCGTTGCGCAGATTTTGGTAAAGTACACTTTTTTAGAGCAAAATAAGAAACACTACTCCCATGATATCGTGATAAAATAGCGAATGACTTCGTAAGAATCATTTAATTTGTGTCAGTCGTTGTACTAATATTTTGTAAAAACAACGCATTTTGAGCGGAAGAAAATTTACTGATAATAGGCTAATATTTTTATAATTACGTCAAACAGGACCTCGAAATTTCTACACGCAGTTTATTTGTCTGTATTCATCACATTCAACTAACCTCCATAATCATAAATCTAGATTAGATGAAAATTAACGTTTGATTATTTAAAATAAAACCTATCAAAAATCTTTTTTAAAAAAAAAAAAAAACTCTCAGCTATTTACCCGTTTAAATTAAAAATGAGAAAATACTTTATAGTCAAAAAGAATCGATATTATCTCTTATCTCTTATTCGGTAATAAGATAAGGAGTAGATGTAATTAGAAAACCACATTTTCACCACCAAAGAAAATAGACAATTCAATCTATTTCTGATATAACTATAAGGTTTGAAGGGTTACACACATCATTATTCACACGATATCATTGAGAAAGAAAAAAAAATCAACTTCAGTAATTGAGAAGATAACACAATTCATTTTTTTTTTTGCCAACCGTAAACTATATCTGTTACATTTAGTTCCTCTCATAGGGTAAAGAGGAAAATGGAAAAAGTATAAAATTTCACAATCAATTCTCCCATGGGGGCTCATGTTTGAGAAAAGTTAGTCTATGATAATTAAATTCGGCTGAAGATAATGCAATTAAGAACAAAAAAAATAATTCCCAGCTGGGTTAAGGCACGTTATTTCAAGACTATAACTAAAATTAGTTCGTCGGGATCATAAACGGTACACAAATAAGCGCAGACAAGGCAAGATATTTCGATGTTAACATCGAACTAAGCCAAGAAAGTTTCACAGCAGAATTAAAGTTTCATTAACCACCAACACAATTACCAAAAATATTTTTCTTAAGACCAAACTATAAATATACTCATAAGTAGGCTTCAACTCGAACAATGATTATCCCGAACTGGAGAAAACAGAACACTTCACTACTTTAGAACGTGACAAGCTGCAAGTTTGGCCGCCTGATATGTCAATATAGTTGCGTATAGTATTAGAAATTTAATAAGTTAAATGTAGGAAACAAAAAATAATCCTGCTTCTCCCTCACCACAAAATGAAAAAAATATCTCGGATAAATTACCAGTTGCAAAAATCTCCTTTCTCCAATAAACCGAAATGATAAAATTAATAAATACAATTACGGAAAATAATAATAATAAAAATAAAAAATAAGGAAGAAAGGAGAATGATAAAACGAAGAAGAAAATACTAAACAAGTTGAGAAAAAAAGAGATAGGACAAGTAAAATGTAGCCCATAGGAAGCTCTGCGAAAACTTTTCGGGGAGGAAAAAAAATCAGAATCTCGCAAGTACAAAATATATACAGTAGATGCCCTCCCCTTTTAACAATTTTAAAGTAACCCTCGTAAAATTATGTTATACATAGGGATGACTATTATAATATGTAAAGGCTTTTCGAGTTTTATTGCTCGGTATAAAAACAGTATATTAAAATTTATATCCTTCTTTTCCTTGCACTGTTTTTTTCTTTCCGGTTTGTTTTAGATATCAACTTCAAGCTTTCTTCACTTTAGTTGAAACAATTTTTACCTTCTTTTTTCTTGTTTTTTTCTCAATTTTTTCGCGATTGTGGAACAATATTTAATGTAGGCCAACATGCTACAGAGAGTTTTCAAAATTAAACTAATTTATTTTCGTCTACCGCTATTAATCAACAGAGCTTTGAATAGAGCATAGTAATTCATAAATAAGTTCTATAACGAGTGACAATGAGAAGAAAAATAGAAGAAATCTTCCAGCGGAAGATTGCAAGAGATTTCATAGTTTTTGGCAAGGAGAACGTAAATTCGGCTCAGGCTCAAATAACTGTATTTTGTCACAAGTATATCGAACCTTGAAAAGGTGAGTATATGTCTAATACGGAAAAGGGTTCACTCAAAGTTTTGGTACTGAAAAAGTTGTATAAAAAGTTAGTCATAAGCTTAATCCGACGGTATTAGTTCTTTTTCAGTTCTGTTAAGGGGAAAAACTCAAAAATGGATATCTTAAATATAACACATAAAATAACTCTTTTGATAAGAAGGAAATGATAAGAACATAATTATGGAATATGATATAAACGCCATAGAACTTTTCATCAGAACTAATTCACCGAGTTGGGTATGAAATTTGGCTTTGAGTTCGACTCTAGAAAATCAACAGTTGAGGAGTCTTTTGGGAGGAGTAAAATACCTCATTTTAAATATCTGAGGAGCCATCATGGGATGCCAGCACTGTGGGGTTGGTCACAGTCCTACAGAAGGATCACTTCACATTTGGGAGGGTGAGGACGGGAAATTTCATAATCAGGCTGATAAAACACAGCAGACAATATTCTGCAGGTCCGTAGCCAGACAGTTTTATCAGCAGGGGTTATTGAAATTGTTGGGGGGCGCACTTTCACTCATGGCAGTGGTGTAGGTACTCCCAATGACAAATAGGTGCTAAAAAAACAAAAAAATTTTTCACTCCTTTTTTTTTCTTTAAAGATGAAAAAAAAAAAACCATATGGCGTTTTTACCTTTATGCGTGCAAATATGCCCAAAAATGGATGATGCCATTGCTTTATAGCCCATATAAGCAAGGAAGCAGATAGCCTGATTGTACGAAGGGGATCAGACACATAGATAAAGAGATGCCCAACTCTCTAAATGCGCAATGGTATAAAAATGTGATAAAGATCTTCGACCATCATTTTCATCATCATTATCATTATCATTATCATCATTATCAATAAAAAGTCAACTTCACTCAACATTCTGCGCAGCCAAAGTTGCAAAAATTTTGTAGTGAAAACAGACATTACACACACACACACACACTATCAAGCTACGAAACATGCGCAGTAACAAACATCGGATTTTGAAACGTTTTATAACATCCTATGTTTGTCAAGTTTTTGATCCGGCGTTAGAAATCTCTTTAGCTATATGTCTCTGGTCCACATCTTCTCAACCGTCGCTTCCACCTCCTTCCTTCCTCGCCGCAATAACACCACCACAAAAAAATATACACTTGACCCAATTATTTTATGTCAAGCTTATTTTTCGGAGGTAGCAGTGGTCTAAACCTCTAGGACACTCCCCTTATCTATGCCGTTGCTTGTAAATAAGTAAAGGTAGATGATAGGTTATAATAATTGAACTATGCAGTTTGTCAATGTTACTATTCACGAATACTGAAGTCTGACGAATGTAATACTTAATGCTATCTGAAGGAGAAAAGGTACCAGAAAGTAACGAGCCGAGGTTCGGGGGATTGGTATGTCCCAAGAAAAAGTAGTTTTAATTCTACGCAATATTTTCAATTCTGAACAGATGTATTGTATCAAATTTCGTGAACTATCAACATGAAGATGTAAGAAAATTTATTGAAAGAAAACCACGGTCCAGTTGCACATTGAATATGTTAAAAGGTGAAAGTAATGATACAATCGTCAAGCAGAAAGATAAAAAGATGTAGACCCAGCCAGCCAGACTACCCAACATTCAGTACAATGAGAAAGACATCACTAAACTGAAGAAGTAAACAACATATCATTTTATTCTTATTGCTGCAAGAATAAAAAATCTAGCGCAGCAAGCCTCGCTAAAAAAAGTAGGTTTTCGAGAAAAAAGCATTATGAATTTTGATGGTCACATTAACTATCTGTAGTTTATATGCGTTAATAGTATGTTATGATTGTATGAAATTTATTAGCTTCTGACAAAATATTAGACAATGTGAAATTAAAAGCATTATTTCTTGACATGAAAAATTAATTATAATAATAAAGTAAGGCAAATAATCATATATTTCAAATAAAAATAAAGAAATATAATAAAATTATGAAATAAAAAAAAAGAAAACACAAATACGTATGGGGTTAATTTTTGTAAAAAGAAAAGTACATGCAAATTACAAAAAAAGAGGAAAAAAAAGCTTTACTGGAAGTAAAGTCACGTCGATCTGCACCAAAATTGGTAGCATGATACAATAAATTATAATGAATATTTGCTTCAAATTTCGTACATATAGTTCCAAAATTCTAAATTTTATGATCATTATAAAAATAAAAATAGCGATACCGGAAGTACTGTCCGGCCGAACCGCGCCAAAATTGGTAACGTACTACAATGAATTAAAGTAAGTATTTATTCCGAATTTCATGGCTATTTGTGAACATTTTATAACCAAAATAAAAATTAACATGGTGGTACCGGAAGTACGGTCCGGCCGATTCGCCCCTAAATCAATAGGTCTGGTTCTTGGCTTAGTATAAATGTTCACATGTACCAATTTCATTATTATAGGACAAAAATTGCGACCTGTGCCGAGGGAACAAGAAAATGGAATATATATGACCATCTACAATTTTATATATATACATGAATTTTAGTTATTGTGCCAAAATTTTCCTGAGGCCATGAAACGAAAAATGTACTCAGCCTCAACTCATCGGGCTAATACCGCACCAAGCGTAATAAGTAGATTTTCTAAAGAAACCTACTTAAAAAGACTACTTTCATAAAGACGAAGGAAAACTTATGGTACAAATTCGTGAAATTGACAATAATTGTCATCCATACATCATTCTCAAATGGAGTAAACGAAGCGTAAAGGTTGAATGAGATAGAGAGACAGACTGCGTGCGCAACACAGAGAGCTGCTAGTATTTTTGAAAAAATAAATCAACGTAGGAGCCAACGAACTACTTTCACTGAAATGCGTAATTACGAAAAGAAAGATAAAAAAAATAGACAAAAGGAGCAAACAGTAAGTGGAGGAATGATAAAAGAATACACAAAAACAAAAAAACAGAAGCCATTGCTAAACGAAATTGTCAATACGTTACCTAATAAATTAACGTTAACACCACCAGCCTGTACCAGCATTGAAATGGCTCATCGCAATCGAATTCGACCGTTTCAAATGTCAGTATAAAAACAAAAAAACCTAAATAGCAAAGGATTAGGGGAAAGGAGAACAGAAAAGCGAGGAAAAAAAGGAAGAAAAATAAGGCTAGACTAAGAAAACTTAAATTTAACTATTTATTATCGATGCTCCGTTCCTTTCGCCAACATATACATATAAAGCTTTTTAAATTGAAGGATCAATAATGTTTCTGGTACCTACGAAAGAAAAATACGAGCTGTATGGAAAAAAAAAAACAGAGAGAAAAGGTAGATCAAGCAATAACAAGATACAACATACAATTTTACGTGTGACTAAAGAATTTGTATTTGACCATAATTTCTCATCTATATCGCTATGTGTACATAGTATTTTGGATAGCCTCCAAAATGGTAATAGTGAAATACATTATGTTGAAAATTCTTTGACATTAACTTATTAAGTGGTGTGAACGGAACGTCGTCGCGAGTAATTTAATTTTGACGAGTGAGAAAAAAGTAGACCATAAGACAATTTTCTGTCGACTACCTACTCGAGCGAGACTGAAAAGTATTTCTGATTTTTATTTTTCCAATTTTTCATGATTATTATTTTCCTTGGATTTCATATATATGCAGAGGCATTGTGTGTTTTAACAAAAAATGAAGCGATTTCATTCCACACAGTGGTGGATGCGGGATTTTATAAAGAGGTGGACCAAAGTTTAATTCTAATTTTCTGAATCTTTAATCGTCTATCACAATACCTTTTCCCTCCCAAACAAAATATACTACATGATAACAAAGACATGCAGACCGCTAAGTTTTTTCTTTTAGATAACGGGGCCACTGCTCTTTTGAATATCCTTGGATCTGTCACCGACTCCACGTAGAATTGCCTATGAGGATAACTCGTTCGTTACTATTATGCTGAAATCAGGCATAGGCCACCGAGACTTAAGAAGCAGTTACTAGTATTACCGCTTATTACCTGTTGGATTTTTTTAATAAAAATTAATAGAAACACATAAATATTAATACAATACTTCGATAAAATCGACATAGATCATAATCGTGTACAGTAGCCTAACCATTATTGATGATTAATGTTCCTCGAATATTTTGAAACACCCATAAACGAACAAGCGTTTGTGGCGAATTTTTTTTGACGCCGTAATTCATACTCCCAAAAATATAATCTATTTCATGAAAGATTTTCACCAAACAAAATTTGAAAATTTAGCTACCATCAACTTGCTTTTTTTTAAATACAAAATACAAGGAGACCAATAAAGAGAAAATGTTTACTGGACTAACATTTTCAGGTTTATGATCTGTTTTTCTAGACTTTCCTTTCATTTGTCGTTCGAAAATGGTCATTTATCGGTTAAAAATTTTACAAAAATAAAAACAATGATAGGTATAATAGCCATTCACTGACTAATGAGAAGACCGTTCACACAATAAAATTTTCGTTCGCCTGATAATTGGTCAAAATATATCAAATTGCGACAATTTAATCCCATCATTTCAGAAAACTTGATAACTACTCCAACACTATGGTTTATAGAACGTACCAGGTAGTTACTCCTGAGTTATCCAGATGTCACAAGTTTGAAATCTTTCATGTCAACTTGTAAAGTTCTACTTCCACGTTTCATTCTTAAGCATAATATTTGTGAATTTCTCGATAAAATGGAAAACATTTCGATTCAAAGGTCACGCTATCTTGAGAAAATTCAAGATAATTTCTACTAATTCGGCAGACAACATCATTAATTTTTCTGACGACATGATTAAAAACAGTAGCCAATATGCATAAAGAAGCAAAAGGGTATCTTTCAGCCTCAGGTATTTAGAAAAATACTGAATTAAACTGTGGAATACCTTGTTGTGAGAGATATTCACACAAGAAGGTTTTATACAGAGTTTGCATGTTCTGCCACTTCATACTGTAAAGTATGGGAGAGCCAAATCCTCGGCAAACACTGGCAATTTTGTAGCTAGTTTCGAGAGTTTATATACCGAATTTGGCACACGTACACAGACACGCATACGTACATATACGTATGTGATTATGTCATCTGTTAGGTCATTTCTTGCCTCCGTCGAGGTGATAAGAAACAACGCAACGCATTTTGTATTGGGCTGTGACATCACCAAGATCGTTATCAGGTAATTGGTCATGCATGGCCTGTGCAATTTATCTTACCTGTACGTACGTACAGGTATGAACATACAAACGCACGTGTGTGTATATGTTTTAACATCTTAGAGACGATTAATTGCCAGATTTTGGGCGGTAAATGTCATCGAGGGATGCGAGCCCCTAAAACCTCATACGAGTAATGTCCCCACATAAACTAAAACTTATAATCAACTGAGTATGATACGAAAGATTTATAAAATTCAATTCAATCTGAAATATTCATCTGCAAGTGTCTGCAATGGGTGAAAGAAGTTTCGTTGGATGAATATATTTGAAGAAAAAGACTAATAAAATTTACCTATAATGTTAAGTACAAAGCAGTTTGGGTTCAGAATATTCTACAGTAAAAAGTATGCGCAATGAACAAGTTGAAAAACTATAATCGAGTTTGCATTCACATTTTACAAACACTCTATCGAATAATTATATTTATGAAAGAAAATGAAGTCAATTTTTTTTTTTTTTGAGATTAATTAACATTTGAAATTTTGAATTTCAACCGTAATCTAAGTTTAGGTGTTCAGGCGGTACGGGGATTCGAACCCGTACCGGCCGAACACCTAAAACCCCCCTTGCTCACCGCCACCAAAAGCCGACACCGTATACACTCGGCCACGATGCCGGGTGACGGTGATCGAGGGAGAATGGCAATCAACCGTAGTAGTGTGGCAGTAGTCGCCACACCACTCCCCCCCAGTATAGCGGAGCGTGATACGACAACCAGTACGGAGGCGCCTTGCGGGTAGGAATGTACGCCGGCGCGTGGTGATGTCCCCCCTCATCACCGCACCGTGGCGCACACCCTACAGCGCCATCACATACCGGCATCGGTGGTGTGACGTACCACCACGGCTATTGGTTTTGTACGTGTCCGAGAGATGGCGTGCATTACCATCCCCCGGATCACGTCGGGGTCACCACTTTAGGTGTTCAGGCAGCACGGGGATTCGAACCTGTACCGGCCGAACACCTAAAACCCCCCTCGCTCACCACCAAAAGCCGACACCGTATACACTCAGCCACGATGCCGGGTGACGGTGATCGAGGGAGAATGGCAATCAGCCGTAGTAGTGTGGCAGTAGTCGCCACACTAAGCATAATCTTTTTGATGAAAATTCGCTAAAAAAAAGGAGACATCGGGGATTTCATTTGACTAGCGTAATAGAATAGCCTATTAATCGCTAATATCATAAAATTATCCTTCATATCATTCAAAGTTGACCCCAAGTGTAAAACCTATTAAATCTTTTGATTAGCTTCAAAATTCATTATATGCTTCAGTGAAGAATTCGCTCAAAGAAAATACGAAGAAACGAATTTATTCGTCTTTTAAAAGTTTTTTTCTCTATATCTGAGAAGTTTACTATCTTATCAGAGTAATTTCACATTTTGATTGGCCTTTCGTATCTATTTAAAATAATCTATCACGAATCTCATGGCATTTTCATAAATTACTTCACCCGTACCAAGTATTATGATAATAAACAAATTACTATCATGTACTAAAAATTTAGTCAGTCGATCCATGTGTAATTTATATGGAAAATAATGGAAAAAGAAAAAATAAATAAAGTGGAATGAGATATGGTAATACCTGCATTAATTTTAAACAAATTTCCTGTTTTTGAGATTGTTATTTGTAATTGTGATTTATGAGTAGAGGGACCTGCTACGGCTAATAAATGTTAATTATTTTTGTGTTTTTTGGGGTCTGATAAGTTGGAAATTTTCATCCAACTTTTGGAAGATATTTGATACTTGATGTCATAGTTGAGGAAATGAGAGATAATCGGATCCGGTGACTTGTGATCTCCTTGAATAAATTTTGCAATCACCAAACCGAACATGCTGCAATTTTGGGTCAGTAATGTGATGGTAGATAATCTCGAACCTACAATCTTCCGATAGCAACGCTGAGCATCAAATCACGACGCTATATGCTGATTTCAGGCTATTAATTCATTGGAATGATATTTATAAAAAGGTCACAATCGAAAAAATACAGAATATTTTTCGCAGTGCAATGTAATGGGGGCACCCACGCACCTTAAAGATACGAAAAAATTTTTTCCGCATTACACCGTGAAGGGAAATTATTAAGAATATTTTCGACGGTTCTAGTATTTGGTAAAGTAATTTTTTATTTCTTTTGTACTCAAAGCAAAACTGAAACGAAGAAAATTGAGTAAAAAGACTAAGAGACCTACTAGAGGTAAATAATTCAATTATACATTTAGGTAGTACCTATACAACTGAGAGAAAAGGTAGAACTCTCACAGCACGCAATATGCATAATGATTTTATATATATGTAAGTTCGTTGTGTGTCGGAATCTAATTTGCACTTCAAAATAAGAATAGTGTGAGAGTTCTAAATTCGAAACTATTTATTCACATGTAATTACAGTAATGGTGAAATTAGAAAATTTGGATATTTCTTACACACGAAACGAACGGAAGATCTATTCTTTTAAACTGAGTCAACGTTGAATGACCGCACGAAAGGATGAATGAAATTATCAATGAAAAATAATCAGAAACGAACTGCGAAGTCGATGACGATAACAAAAGAAAATGTAAAGGTTAAGATTAATTGAGAATGTTGTCATCGGATAAGAGAAGGAATGAATATAATGAATGAAATGACGTTATTATAGATAAGTAAATCGCATGCGGTTCATTAATACATCGTAATGGCTTAGCCTAGGTCAAACATAAATAAACATGCAAAATAGTCAAAATCTCGCAAGTATGAGCGAGATTTGGTGTGATTTGGGAAAAGACAACATCGTCTTTTACATTCCCACACCGAGAACAAAGCACATACAGAATAAACAGAACAAATGACAAATAAATACATGAATTATACAAAATAATATTGAGTTTCGTTAAATTTGGTACATTTTTCTTAAATTCTAGGGTAAAGTTTCGAAACATGATACAGATTTGATTCCTGTTTTTGGTAACCAGAGTCAACTTGAAAGATAGAGTTTGATATTCGTTTCAAGATTTTAAATGGTCCAGTTCTGATCTCGTCCAATTTATTTTTATTTAGGGGGTTTCCGTGCAAAACAAATACTTTGTCGCCGATTTGAAAATTGCTTTTTACTTTGTTTTTGTCGAATCTTTTTTTGTTAATTTTATGATTTTTGCAAGAATTATCGAATGCAGTCTGTCTGTCTTTATCTAAATTATTTGTTTTATCTCCGAATTCTGGAATTATTTCAAACTTTACGTTATTCATTAAATAATTTGGAGAAAATTTTGTGACAGAATGAATGGTATTATTGTACTCTTTTACACATTCTTCCATAAGGACAGACCATGATTTCTTCTTATTTTCTTGATTTTCATTAATTTTACATCTTAATCTGTTTACTAAAGTTTGATTTAATCTTTCATTTAGTCCATTAGAGGAAGGACGGTCTACTGCCATAAAAATTAAGTTTATATTATTTTTCTGAATAAAATCTTTAAATTCTTTGAAGTTTATTCCTCCATATTGATCGGTCAGCAGATTAGAAATATTGTGACCGTCTTTTAAAATATCTTCTATTATTTTAATGAAATCTTTGGCGGTTTGAGTTTTTGATGTTAAAATATATGCGAATCTAGAGAAATGGTCGACTAATAAATGGCAGTATCTTTTGTTTGAATTATTACTTGAAAATCCGCCTATGGTATCGAGAGACATGTATTGAAAAGGCCTTGTGGCTGGTCCAAGGTGAGAAAGATAGCCGAATTTGAGAGTAATTCGGGTTTTGTTTTTTATACAAGTGGTGCAACTCTTGCAGAAATCTTTGATGAGTTTTCAGAAATTTTCATTGTAAAATTTTGGGAAAAGAGTGAGTTCAATTTGTTTGGATCCGATATGTCAAAATTTGAAGTGAATTTTTTTTATTAATTCTTTAGCGAAATCGTTCGAAATTATTATCTTTTCTTTCGATGCTCTATATTTTGAAAATATTACCGTTACTTTTTTTGGAAAGATTTTCTTTTTTTATTTTTTTATTTTTTTAAAATCTTTAAGTGCCGTTTTTTGATCATTAATGATATCTTTTAATTCAATTAAATTTACAACTCTGAGTTCAGAGGAGGCCTCAAAATTTTCCAAAACTGGATTGCGAGACAAACAATCCGCTTCGTTATTAGTTTCTCCCGGCACGTATTCTATTTCAAAATTAAAATGGGATAGTTGTAACATTAATTCCCTGAGTTCATCATCATATTTTGTATTTATTTTCATATTTTCTAATGGTTTATGATCAGAGAATACTTTAAATTTTAGTCCCAATAGTCTGTGTCTCCAATACATTAAAGCTTCTTTAATAGCCAAACATTCTAAAAAAAACTGCTTTTTTTCTTTTTTGGGCCTCATTTAATTTTTTTGAAAAGAAAGCAGTGGGTTTGAAAGAGCCATCATCTTGTTTCTGTTTCAGAATTGCACCTATCCCTTCTAGGCTGGCGTCAGTCTGTATAATTGTCTCTCTCTTTGGATTGAAAATTGCTAAACATGGTTCGGAACATAGAATTTTTTTTATTTTATTGAAACTTTCTTCACATTTGTCGTTCCATACAAATGGGGTATTTTTTTTTAATAGACTGTGAAGGGGAGCCAGAATTATTGAAGAATTTGGAATATAGGAACGATAAAAGTTTATTTTGTCTAGAAATTGTCTAACATTTTTTTGGGTTTTGGGGGTGGGGAAGTTCCAACCCGCTAGGACATTATCAAATAGCGGGTGAACAGCATTATTCTCGATATAATGACCTAGATATTTTACTTTATTGTGGGCCATATCGCATTTAGTCAAATTTAATCTAAAACCTTCTTCATAAACGGCTACAAAAAGTTTTTTTAGATGTTCTAGATGGTCTTTGAAGGTTTTTGAAAATATTAAAATATCGTCAATATAGTTGACACAAAATTCATCTAGGTCTTTTCTTTTTAAAATATTTCTTAGGATACGTTGAAAAATGGCAGGGCTGGTTTTCAATCCAAAGGGCATATTTTTCCAATTATAGTGTCCAGTCTGAGTCACAAAGGCAGTCTTGTATCTATCTTTCTTTCTAATGGGTATACCAGAAGGCACTATTGATGTCTAGGACTGAAAACCATTTGCAATCTCTCGCTTTTACTATCAAATCTTCTATGTGGGGGAAAGGTTGACTCTCAGGAACTATTATTTTATTTAGGGCGGAATAGTCAATGCACATTCTATTTTTGACTTTGATGCCCTCTGCGTTTTTTTTAAAGGCTAAAGTTACGGGCGCAGCAAAAGGAGAGGTCGATTCTTCAATCATATCAGCATTAAGAAGCTGAGTAATCTGATTTTCTATCTCTTTTTGGTCGATTATGTTACATCTGTAGGGTTTGCGGGAAATATATCTATGTTCGGTTAATTTTATGGTAGCACAGTAGTCAGTGACCTTACCTACATCATATTTACTGTTAGCAAAAACGTAGTTGTAATCATGTATGACCTTTTTTAACTCGTCTTTCTTTTTGTCATCCAAATGATTTAAGTTTAATTCAGTTTTGGAGACTTTTATATTCAAATTTTCATGATTATTATTTTTGTTATTTTCGTAATATAGATTTTTATGATTATTTTTTTTATGGTAAATTTTTAAATTTTCATCTTGGCACAGGCCGAATTTCTGAATCAGATCAAGGCCTATTAAAAAGTCATGATCGAATTCCTTTTCGTCAAGTACAAAGACGAATACATCTTTCTTTTGGGAAAAAATTTTTACTTTAATTTTGGCAATTCCCAATACTTTGCCATGACCACTGATCATCCGAAAAGATTTTTCTATCGGTTTGAATGCTTTAACTTTCATAGAGTTTATCAAGTTTCTATTAATTATCGAAATATTAGAACTGGAATCATAAACTCCTTTACAATAGAATTTGTCATTAAGGCATAAATTAATTTTGATCAGTGGTAAATAAATTAGTTTTTTGTATCGTCGTCTGATAAAGAATTTTCAACTTCTATTTTGTTAAGTTTTTTTATTAATAGGGGGCTTGTCTTTGAACCAACATAGAGCCTCGGGGTGAAACCTCTCCGAGTAACCTCTTTTTTCGCAGTTGGGACAAGGTTTCTTTTCAGAATTATTTTTCTTTTCATTATTATTGGTTGCTTTCTTATTATTATTATTTTGTTCAAATCTATTAGTATTATAAGGTGTTTTATTATTATTATTGTTATTTTTTTGAAAGTTTTAAAATTTTTATTTTGGTCACTGACTCTGTCTTCTGCCTAGAATTTTTTTAATTTATCGTGTAATATTCTTAGGGAGGTAACAACATTTGTTTTAAGGGAATTTTGTATGTGAACTGGTAGACCGAGTACAACTAAATCCAAAATTACGAAATCGGGTAAATTTCTATCAATTTCTAAAAGAAATTTTTCTTTCTTTACCACAAATTTGATGTAGGAGCCGTTGATGTATCGTAAGTTGTACGCATATCGGATCGATTTCCAGGAAGAGTCACCAAAAGTTGCAATCAAGTCAGCTCTCCAATTGGACCAGGCAGTGTTAAGTCCCAGTTTCCTTTGGTTTATGATGAACCAATCTGCCATTACCGGTTCCAAACAGCTCTTGAATACCTCTATCTGTTTTTGTCCATCCAGCTTGAAGCATTGTGATTCCTTCTCGAAGGAGTCGCACCATGCTATGACGTTTTTGTTCTTCGGTGAAAATTTCTCGATGAGGAAGTGTTTAATTATGCTGTTGACCGATTCATCTTTCTCCTTTCTAACTGGGGTGGGGGATTCTAATTCTTTTTTGGGTTTGGCCTGATCTGGAGGCGAATACTCTGGAAGCATAAACTCTTTGAAAACAAAATTGTCATTGCTATCCATGTATAGTCTTGAGATCTCCGGAGGTATAGAGACGTTGATCATTCTGTATTAGCCTCTGCTTTTCAAAACGGAAGCTGCACTTTTTGGGGGGCCCAATGTCATCAACTCTTTGTGTAATGAGGCTTTCTGCAGCTCCTCTGGAAAGGCGAACCAAATTCCATCTCCGAATAGACGAATTCTTTTTATGTTTAGAATCGTTGTTTTGTCTACGCCCTCAGCCATCATGAGCAGTTGAATTTTAACACATGACATGTCGATGGAGAACGAGGAAAAAGAAAATTTTCACAATTCCGAAACTTTAAAAAAAAAAAATTTGATGAATTTTCTAATTTGTAAGTTCGTTGTGTGTTGCGAATCTAATTTGCACTTCAAAATAAGAATAATGTGAGAGTTCTAAATTTGAAACTATTTATTCACACGTAATTACAGTAATGGTGAAATTAGAAAATTTGGATATTTCTTACACACGAAATGAACGAAGATCTATTCTGTTAAACTGGGTCAACGTTGAATGACCGCACGAAAAGATGAATGAAATTATCAATGAAAAATAATCAGAAACGAACTGCGAAGTCGATGACGATAACAAAAGAAAATGTACAGGTTAAGATTAATCGAGAATGTTGTCATCGGATAAGAGAAGGAATGAATATAATGAATGAAATGACGTTATTATAGATAAGTAAATCTCATGCGGTTCATTAATACATCGTAATGGCTTAGCCTAGGTCAAACATAAATAAACATGCAAAATAGTCAAAATCTCGCAAGTATGAGCAAGATTTGGTGTGATTTGGGAAAAGACGACATCGTCTTTTACATATATATATACATATATATATTCAGCTCTAACTCCATGCCACTTATCAATGGACGAGCTATGATAGTCAAAAATATGCACTAACCATTAAATATAAACTAAGAGCCGAGGCAGCAGACAGGCTAGCGAAAAAAATTATTTTACAAAATATTGCCACGTTCTTATACGATTGCCTTTTTTTATTACCGTATCTTCGGCGTGTTTTATTATTAGAAGACCAGTATATTACACAAAATTTTCAACATGTTTACTGCAAATCGTGTGACTTTTAAAAAAACATTCATTATTTGACTACCGAAAAGAAAATAGCGTCAACTATGGGATAGACCCGCTTGAATACGCCTTACACACAATGCCACCAAAAACCATCTACTACCTATAGATATTTCAAGTACATAAAAACTAAGAATACACATAAGTACACACAAAACAATTAGGTACACGTTCATTGATTATAACCAATGGGTTTGAGTATTCCAAAGGCCAAGACCTGCACATGATCGAGTAAAGGGGGTACTCATAATGTTCGCAGACCAGTCGTAAACATATACCGTAAAATACACGTGTATATAAGTTTTTTTTTTGCTTCATTCTTTTTTTGTTCGCAGAAATGGCACAAAAACTAACAAAATAATAAAAATACATAATACTAGAGAATAATTTAGGATTTTGTCGCGTGTCGCACCCATTCAAGTCCCCGACTCCCATGTATAGCCTACGTATAACTGCAGTGCGACTATATATATGTATATATATTTGTATTTCCGTCATAACTTGGAACCGAAAAGCATAGTCTTATTATAACACCCATGTTGTGTTTGAGCGACGAATAAAGATTACGAGTATTGGTAAATTGTTAAACAATATTTTTAGGATATATCCACCTAGCAAATTAGTAGGAGGCAGGAAATCCAGGCACTGGAGTACAAAAATAGAAGAATATTTACCTCATTATACGGTGATATTCTGAAAATCATCCCCGCTTTGATCACAGTTGGACGACTTTACTCTATAAACAATTTTAATAGGTACTCCACTTGTGAGCAAACTAGGTAAAAACCAATACTGAATTTTCTGAAATGACTCAGTACCTGCGACGCCCAGGACTTAAACCCGTAAAATCCTTTAGTTCAATTTTTCCCTAGAGATTTCTTTCATCCTTCAAATCGCCTCCTCCACCTCCTTCCTATCTCAAAGGAGTACGTATCACAAATCATTTCCGTTTATAGCGTTCAAACTCTTTACAAAATAAGCGACAAAACGAAAGTCGCTCATTTCGAGGTATCTATATAATAATCAAGTCGTAAACTAGGAATAAAAAAATCTATCGCCATCCCTTCTGATTTTTTCCACTAGAAGCCAACAAACCTTCGAATACCACTCACCAAAAGCTAATCCACAGACTAAACGTATGATAATTTCATTCCACATCAAAAACCGACATCATAAACAATATTAATTTAAAGAAATAAAGACCAAAAATGCGAACACACGAAGAGATAGCGAGAGATGAAGTATGAAAATGAAAAATTTTATTGAACAGAGGAGACAGTTAGAGAGAAAAAGACGGAGAAAGGAATAAATGAAAAGAAAAAAAAACGGCTCCGTTCACTTATAAGTAAACAAGGTTGTGGCGTTGAAAATACAAATACTCAAACACAAACACACATATACATGCATACATAACTTAAATAGAAAAAAAAATCATTTTTTCTTACCGAAACAGTCACCCTTGTAAGTTTTAATCAAGAAAGAAAATCGTGATGACGTTTTCAATTCCACGTAGTAAGAATTTCCAACTCGAAGAAAAATCTCCGTCTTTTTCTAACATCTACCATAAAAGATGACAACAAAATGTCCAACAAGTTTATGTGTGCAAAAGACTGGAATAATAGATACGATTTTTTTCCTTCGTCTTTCTTCTTCTTTTCAACCTCCCTTTCGTCAGATGAATTTTCTTCTTTTTCTTTTTTCTGCTCTGGGTATGTACAGTGTGATTTTGTATCTCCTTCTTGTAACAATCAGCTCTTCTCATTTTTCATTCACTCTCTCTCTCACGTTTCTTCTTGTTTTCTTTTTTCATTTTTTTTCTGTTTCTCTCTATCCTCCTAAACGGATGAAAAGTTATAGGATAATCTCCACCCTTTGAGTGAAAAGAAAAAGAATATATTCTTTATGTTTAACAGGCGCCAAAAGCAATTGGGTACCTCCTTCGTATCTCGGTCATGTTTCACCATCATCGTCGGTTTTTTTCGCTATCTTTTATAATTCTGTCTTTTTTTTTTAATACTCACAGCCGAAAAATTTTTAGACTGAATATAAAAGTAAAAGTACGAAACTTTTGTTTCATTCGTTTTCGAAGAAGCGCCATCTCTTTCTAAATTTTCATCAGTACTTTCTAGTGCATAACCATCAGATCTCAGCAATTACGTTTATTAGAACTGAAAAGATCGAAAAGATGCTGCATTTGTTCCTTCTGCGTCCGAATACTTGAGGTTGAAAATGTCTCTTGAAATAGTACTGATTTTAACTACAAAAATAAAGTCTTATAAATGTAAGAAACATTTTAAAAAAAATCTAGCAAGATGGCAATGAAGAGTATGGATCATCGAAATGTTTCACGGCTGAAATATCAAAACTCTGGACAAGCATTGCTTTCTGTATGGAAGGCAAGTTTTTGGCAAACTAATAAATCGCCCATTCAAACAACCTGTTCAAATATCAAGAGACCAATCTGCAATCGGATAGGATTTTTTTGTAAACAGATAGAATCAACGACGAAATTTCAGGAACAAAGTGCAATTTGTTAAATCCGAAAAGTGGATGATTCTGTGCTTCTAGAGTATGAAACGCGAGGGACTGTTTTTCCACCGCCATGCCATCTTGACCACGCATGCGCCATCTTGATTTCACTTTCTTTTTGCACTACTTTTTTCACATCCCTCACTTGCACATAAACGTATCAATAATTTGTCTTTCCTTTTAATACAGTTTTTCGTAGTTGGCGTCACAAAACAAGCTACATCGTTATACCAGATTGCAATAGGGCTTTTGTTTCATTTGTATAGTAGTTATGGTCAAATATCGATCTCTATAAATAGTTTTACAAAAAACGTTTCGACAATTTGCCGCATGCAATAAAATATAACAAACGAAAAGATAAACAAAAGACTATGTTATTGAGGAGAAAACAATCAATCAATATTTAATAATAATTTTATAATTAATAAATATTTTTACTTATGATTTTCAACTAAAAAAAAAAAAACAAAAAAACAAAAAAAGGTTACCCATGGTAATTTATAATTTACTAATTATGTCAAAATTGATTAAATTTTTCAAAAAATTTATTGATAACATTGCATTGCCACAGATAATGACTGAATTCCATTTTCACAAGTAAAAAACATTGAGTGATGATGTACGAAAACTAAAAAAAAGAAGAAAATCCATGGAAAAGAGTGGAAAAGAATCAATGGCAAAAAAAAAAGAATAAATTATTTATCTGTAGTTTTTAATGGCCACATATTAGTGATGCGAAATATCGATATTTTTCAATACACAATTATTCCCACTAATAAATGACTGATACACTGAGAATTCGCCTATAATTTTATCCATTATTAAAAGAAATAATTATTTGTGATACAAGTGTATAAAGTAGATGATTTTAATCAAAGTGTGAGTTTTGAAGCACGAGTTGAAACGGAGTTATGCAAATCACACGAGAATCAATGACCTACTGTATACATGTTTGTAACACATTATTTTTTTCAACAAACCCTCTAAGAAAACAAATAAATAAGTTAGGTTAAAGACGAGTTTTTAAAAAATACGCTTTTATATTTTGAAGAAGAAAATACGGCGAAAGAGAAAATAAAATTTCTCACTTTTTTTTCCAAGACAGAAACAAACAAAAATTGAAAAAACAACTGATAAAAATGGATAAAAGCGTATGTGCTCGTGTGTCGCAACACATGAAAGCAGCGCTGAAGTTGGTCATTCGGTGTACTTCAACAAACTGAGTGAGTAGAATAAAAGCGTATAAAAATAAAAAGTTGAACCAAGAAAAAATTAGAATAATGTTTTTATCACTTCATTCTGAAAATGTCAGAGACGTTTTCCTGTAATCCATGATCAAATCCATACCCTGTAAAAGCACTGTGTTTGAATCCTATAGGTAATATTTTATATATATATATATATTTTAGAAATCCATTGTGTATATACTAACGCATATGCACAAAATGGTGTATAATGTAAAAAACGATGAATAAAGAATTTACATTACGTATTATTTTAAAACTGTCAACTTTAAACACCGTCAAGAGGCACATAATTGCCTACTTTATCGAAATGTATTTCAAAAAAATCATTAAGGTCTATACATGTAAAACTTACAAACGCTGGGAGAATTGTGTAGGAATATTCCAATCTTATTTTAACCTCAAAATTTTGGTGGTAAAACCTGAGAAAAATACGGATATAAAACGTATTGATACTCCTGAGGAAAATATCAATATTTAAAATATCGATATTTTCCACACCACCACCACATACATTTTTCATTATTATTATTACTATTAATAATGCTATTATTGAGGAGATATCATGTTTTGTAGGGAATTCTGACATTCTCTCATCCATTCCCAAATGAAATTATTCAGTAAAGTGAACACATTTTTGCACATTCTGTTTCTATACAAAAGTACCTGCCTTTTTTATTTTTAAAGAACAAATTATCAGAATAATTTTTTATGTCTATATCACATAATTGTTAGTGTTATCAAAAATATCTATACGTATTAATATTTTTACTTCAACTTTTTTTTTTTTAAAAAAGCAAATCTATTAAAGCGTTGTCAAAAATTTGGATACGCATTGATATTTTCTCAAAAATATTATATCAATACAAAAAAAAATCGATATTTAACAACACTATAATTGTTGATTTTCTTATCGAACAGAGAGATTTCTATCGTAAGTAAATGGAACTGGATTAATTATTCATTTCATGATATGGCACTAAAGCTATAGATCAGAAGTCCGAATTAGAGCAGTGCCTATTTATCTACACTTCAATATATTCGCATGCTATGAAGTATGATCTTCCCATATAATCAAAATTATGAGGAGGAATTTTGAGAGAAACATTGGTACGTTGAAACTTTTCAGAGACATCGAGGTATCTTAGTTGAAGACTCTGTGAAAATTCGGCTGAAATTGCTCTTAGGTTTTGAAGATATTGCTGAAATTTGGCAACTATAAGTTGAATTCATATAATTTGAATCACTCAATCTGAACAGAATTTCAGAGATTTACTAAAGCTTATAAAATATTTTTCAACTTTCTAACAAATAGTTCATTTCAAAAATAATATAAGAGAAATTACTCCATCAATGGTAGTCGACCCTCCAACACACCAAAAATATCGTCGAACACCCAAGAATATGAGCATTGTAATAAACGACACCAACAGAGCACATTCTTCATGGAAACGAATAAATATAATTACGTAAAGCTGCCGGCACGTTTACTTTTTTTTAAATTTTGTACAATACTTCATTGGGTTAAAGCATGAATATTTACAACTGTTCATTTACTATTTTAAAATACATTAAACGGACAGTTTGCGCAAATATTTAACGAGTAAGTACTCGCACGTTTCTAACGTATAAATAATAATAATAATAATAATTATTATTATTATTACTGTTGCCACCAAAATAGTTTCTTATCCTCTTCTCGTTCGTAGTCAATAATTACCTTCTGCCGTCTATATTTCGATACCCTTTTAATTTTCTTTCCTTTACTTTTCTTTCGACATTCTTCGAAGCAAGTCATGACGGTTTTTAAAAGGCATTTTCGTAAACAAACATTTACGATTGTATTTTCATCGCCGTTTGTCTTCTCCCCTCAGCCAACATTAAACTTGGACAATTTTCTTTTATTTCATTCTCAAGGCAATACACGTAAAATAAGGCAAAAAATTTGCACAAAAATAAGTATAATTGGTTAGTACAGTTGTGGTTTCAATATGTTCTACAAGAAAGGGTTCTGCTTGAAATTTTCTAGACGAAGAGTATTCAAAGCTTATTTTTTAAAGGAACATTATCTAGAAAGAATTGAGAGTCATTTTTAATTTTATTATGTTTTCCTACTTTAATTCATGGTTGAAAAATCATGATGTAGTTTTGAAGCCTTCGTTATTGAGAAAATAATGAAAACTTGAGTCAAGTGAACTCCGTTTTATTGGGACACTTAGCTGGAAAACAATTTTATCCCAATAGGCCGAAGTTCAAAACAAAAAATTATTTTGAGTGTAAATAATTACATAAGTGTTGTATTTAAAAGTACGTACGTACAGTATTTTTTCAAAACAACGCAATGACATCAAAAATACCTACTTTTGGAAATGAATCAATTGAAGCTCGATTTCTCATTTTCAATAGCTGATGGTGTATATAGTCATAGAAGGCATCTAAAGCACTTCAGTGGTTGACCCTTGTTCCTTCCTGCAGGAAAAACTTCCCCAACTTTTCCAGTGACAATAGATCAACAACAAATGAAAATAGATAATACAGATTGGATGGCGAAATTAACCGATGTCTTGTCCCAATTAGATGAAGATTTTCAACACTAATATCATTAATTTGTTTTGGTAATTGTAGAATTGTCCTAATTAAGTGGAAACCTTTATTTATTAAAATAGTATCCACAGTCCACAGTCACATAGATGTAAACAAGACTTTTCACAGCCATAATCATGAACAGTTACTATTTTTGCCAGTAGAACACTAATCCACGATGGAATTTTTATTATCTCTTACAGAAAATGAGCCGATAAATTAACATTTTTAAAATAAATTGAATAAAAATAAATATTTATGTCTCTCTTTTCGATGATGAGAAGTAGCAAGCCCCTTCTGAATTTAGAAATTCTGCTCCAAAAAAAGGCAGGATTTCAGAATTTATTCAAATTTTAAAATGGTTGATGTTAGATTCCCTTGAATTTCAAAATTCTGGCACAGCATTTTTCATTAAAAAAAACGGGTTTTCCAACAAATTTATTGGAAAATCTCAAACTCCTTGGGCAAAATAATTATTTTTCTTTCTTTTCAAGCAGAGTTTCAATGCACTTCAATTTTTTTTTTTCGAAACTTGATTTTTGGTAAGAAAGCCGAACGCGAGGTTCAACTATTTCACACACAAGGAGACCCGCGTTTTATGAATTTCAATTGTATAATGCAATAAATTAAAAGAATAGAAGTTTAAAATTTCATTAAAATGTCTGAGTACCTATTCGATATTTGAAAATTCTACAAAAATTTATTTTGTAGATTGCACGAAGTTTTTTCTAAAAAATTGCATATCAGTTAAACACAAGTATAGGTACGAGGCCTGATTTGGCACGAACTCCTGCGTATACACCTTCTGTACACCTATCTCGCAGCTACTGAGTTTGAATTTAGAAGCATGAAAGATTGCAATCCTCCAGATCTGTGAGGAAGAATATTGTCTCCTAACAAAAAAGTTAAACGGAGAACATTTTATGAAGTTCTGTATAGCCTATTTTCTTCAAAGCGATCTGCATAACAGACAAATAAATTGAAGGAAGCGTTTAAATTCTGAAAATTAGGCCAGGGAATTCAAACATAAAAACCTTTCATTTATTGAGAGTATCACATCTTCTCATTAAGGACAAAAAGTAATAGGTCAAAAACTTCGGGTAACAATGATGAATACATTTCTAAACAATTTAGTCTCAAATTGGTCCGTTTACAAATCCAACCAACCGGGAAATTTCTGACGAGAAATCGAGTTATATCTACCAAATAGTCTGAACCATATATCGACTCAAATTAAAAACAACAACTCTAAAATTAAGTAGGTACATATTTCTTCAGTGTGATGAAACAAGAACAAAACATCGCACAGTCTACGCATTAAAACACAGTTTTCACACGAATCCAAATATGAAGGGCTTAGAATACTTATCGCATTCATTTGTCAAACTGGCAACAGTTATCAAGTGTGTTGCACTCGCTGAACATATATTTTAAACTAATCACATTATCATCCGGTAACAAAGAAATTAGTCACGTTATGGTATCCAACATTTATCTGCACGGGAAAAATCATAAACGCTTGTTAAGTCATTAAACGTCAGTTTGTTTACAATTAAAACAAAGTTTACTAATTTGATCTCATAAATGGGGGGGGGGAGCAAGAAAATAGAGTGATTAGAAAAAGACTGCGATAAGACATTGAAATTGATAGCATTTTCAAAAGAACAATTTTAGGTTTTCGGCCTCAAAACCGTAGGTTGCGTAGATTTGGGACCAGTGGAACTATTTCACTAACACTTTACGTCGTTCAGCAATTTACGCCATTTAAGCAAACTTTAACTAAGCGGATGGTTTTGAGAGATTCTTACGGGACTTCACGCTACGTGAAAGGTGACGTGAACGGCATAAGTGGCTGAAACGACGTAAAATGTTAGTGGAATAGCTCTCCAGGTGCTATAATACTCCCGACCTAAAATGGCACTGTTTTAAATTCGATTCATTTGGCGCTCCGAAATGTAATGGTTTAATTGTACAGGAGTATAGAACAGGATTACCGAAGACTGCTCACAACATGAAATGTCGAATAAATGTCCAATCCAGGTTGAAATCAAACTCGTCTCGACATATTCGAATTAAGTGCAATACCTACTCACCACAAATAGGAAAATAGATCAAAATTTACTGATTTTTTAGCGAGAAATCTCTTATTTTCAGAAGAAGTTTATTGGTTTTTACGACAAGTTGGCAAGGACGAAGATAACTCCATCGTACAGAAGGGGCCACATCATTTCCCACAACCATGTCTTCTGCTGAATAACTGATATATGTATTTACAAAAATTCGATGAGTTTAGGTTGGCACATACAGCTTGACTTTCGAACATTACTTCGGCCTAACACAAGTAAAAATTAAAATTGGGCGCATTCGACAGACCGAAACTAAAAACTCGAAAAATTTAAAAGAATTTCTACAGCAGGTAAAAAGTCACAGTTTAGTTCTTTTTGTTTCTCGAGATTTAGACAATCAATTCAGTACTTAAGCATCCACTCTCCAGCCTGACTATTTTTACACGTAAACGCTGACGAAAACCATTATTTCCCATGCCTTAAATATTTTATTTTTTACTGTTTCTGTTAAACTGAGAAATACAAAAACTTAATTGTCAACATTTTTGTCCCCTCTAAATGGAATGCAGCGAATGCTCATGTCTATCCGATGCTGTTCAATTTTCAAGTCAAGAAGAGGAATAATTTATCAAAATTGTAAAGAAAAATAATAAAAATTTAAGACACAATAGGGAGAAAGCCGTTTTACCAAAACAACGGGCTCCACGTTCTGTCCGCTAATCTTTTCTGTCTCCCATTTCCCACCCTTTTTCCATTCAAATACGAGTGGTTCGCGAGGTACACCATCATTTAATATTCAATTAACTAATGAACGCAATCGTTTTTTAACTTTGAAATCATTAACATCGTTATCACAACCGTTAACGCATCGTAATTCGGATCGTTTTGCGATTGTTGTCGTTTTATCGACACATTTTCAGGTTATCTCATCGATAGACTCGGCTACATAAATGACCATTGGAGGAAATGGATAACTTCACGTTATAAACTCATCACCAATGAGTTTTCTCAAACCGAGGACAAACAAACAATAAATGGGAAAGCTCTTATTAGGGAAGAGAAAAAGAACTGTCGATTACTAGTCTTTTTTTTTTATAAGCTTTTATTCTACTCACTACTGTGATTTTAAAATATACCAATACTGCAGCCAACCTTTCACAACGAAATAATATATATTTCGCATGAAGCTAAAGCCACAAAAAAATGGCTTATCTTTCATTTCACTTCATTCTGCTCAAAATCAATCTTTAATACGCAACTGCCTGAATGCAAAAGCGATACTCAAGTATCAACAATTACTTAAAAATTGTACGGAGTTGCCAAACTTTTCTTCCTTATACGAATTCCTGGCAAGATTTGGCCCTTCTTCAAAATAATTATTTTTTTGAAGCTTGTGGGGATTAGAACATTACTCGTATGAGGAAATAGGCTCGGCCTATCGACAACAGTCGTCACCTTCGGTGACAATTATTCGTGCCTTGCACGTTAAACCAAATACAAAATGTATGTTCGTTTGTACTTGTCTATTTTTGCAGATAGACAAGTTACAAATCTCGGACCGTGACGAATCGATAGATAATTATCTCGGCGATGTCACGGACCGATACGAAGATGCATTCTCCGTACTTTACCGTTGCCATAGCAACCATAAAGTACGAATAAATTATCTACACAATACTTATGTAATTATTACATAAGTGTGTATGTGTGCGTGTAGGGAGCCGGCTATATAAGACGAAAAAATCATAGACCAAATCGCCAGTGTTTGCCGAGGTCTTGGCTCCCTCATACCTTTTTGGTATATTGGCATAAACACGCAAATTGTTCTGTTGAACACCTTCTTTGTTGGTTTTACTTTCCACGACGTAAGGTATTCCACAGTGGTGACCTCGACGTGATTTTTCTGGCCACGTCGTGGTGTCTATTGGCGCGGTGCGCTTAAACTAAAGTGGCGCGGTGCGCTGGCGAGTAACTCGCTTTCCAATTAAAGTAAAAATAAAATTTTTTTTACCAAGAAATTTTATTTTTACTAGACACCAGGAGCTCTCGAAGGTGTCTGCTAAGTGGGAATATATACCCCCCTTCTAGAGTATAATTACCAGAAGGAAGAACAGCAGACCCTGGAAGGACATAGTTGGCCTCATCCACCAACTCCTCCACCTTCGACACATCAAAAAGAATTTGAAGACCTCAACCTCTCCGAAAACAAGAAGAGGAATAGACGTCCAGAACTCGAACGTCTAGGTGTGACAATTGACCAAAACGAATTGTCCACCAAATCTCTGAGGAGTAGAAATATACAGACTCCTCCAACAGATCAGCAAATACGATCTGCCCCAACTTTTGGCGAAGCCACTAGCCAACAAGGTTCAATGGCACAACCAACCGAAAACCCACCCACAATGGCAGCATCCGGATCCTCCCAACAAGTGCTAACACCAGAAATAATAGCTCAGGTAATACAGCTACTAAATACGCGTACCGAGCAGAATCCGGCATTCTATAGACGGAGGATTGATATTCCAGAGTTCCTCCCAAATGAAGTCGATGTCTGGCTGACCCTTCTCGATGGAAGATTCAAAACCGAGAATATACAAGCCGACCAAAGATATATACATATTTGTGGAGGCATGCCCCCACAAATAATAAGAGGAATTCCGAATATCATGGATTGCCCTCCGGCAGAAACCGATAAATACGCATGGTTCTGCAAACAAGTAAGAAATGTATTCGGGAAATCGAAAAATGAGATTATTGATGAAATAATGGGTGGAATGAAGATAGGGGACGATAAACCCTCAATCTTCATGGCTAAGTTGCGAAAGAAGGCCGACCACATAGTAGCCCCTTCGGTAATCGGAAACCAATTCTGTAAGCAACTTCCTCAACATGTGGTACAGGCATTGGCCGCAGTAGGATCAACGATAATAAATGAATCCGCTGACCTAGATTACCTAGCCAAAAGCGCTGATAATGCACTCCAATACTCGAAGAATTCACCTTCGATCAGTGCAGTATCAGCAGAGAACGGAGAAATTGCACAGCTGAGAGCGCAAATAGCCCAGCTCACTTCACAAGTGCAAAGTAACAACAATAAAAATAGAAGTAATAACCAGCGAAATAACCGGTCTAGAAGCAGGCCCGATAAGAAACGACAAAGCCGGTCAAGAGACCGAAGAACCGGAAATTCTCGCAGGGGGCAGAGTCCAACTCCCCCGAAAAATAAAAAATCTTCATCCAACTCTCCTTCTCGAAAATGGGATGAAAAGAACTGCTTCTACCATAATAGATTTGGCGAGGCCTCCACCAAATGCAACAACAAATGCCAATGGTGGGGCAAAACTTATAAATCCGATCCGTCAAACTAAAACGAGGGGCCATCTACGCGGCCGAAGACCCCTCGGAAAATTACTCATGCCGCCTGTTCCTAAAGGACAGGACAAGCAGGAGAAAGTATCTAATAGACTCAGGCGCTGACCTAAGCATACTGCCAGTAAACAAAAAACATAAGATACACACTCCGAAATACTACCTCCGTACTGTGAATGGTCAAAACCTTCCAGCATACGGACTTGAAACTATCAAAGTCGACATTGGATTGCGAAGAGACATGACTTGGTCTTTTACAATTGCGGACGTTCCAAATCCAATCCTGGGTGCTGATTTCTTAGCACATTACGGCCTAATCATTGATCTAAAAAATGGAAAATTGATCGATAATGAAACAAAACTTTGTGTGGAAGGCAAAACACTAGTGTCTCAACTGGACACAGCCATTTCCAGTTGTAGTAAAGTCGACGAAAGATTCTTACGGATCTTGTCAGACTATTCTGGAGTCACTCAACCTTCAATTCGCAGGCACCCTACCTATAAACATGATACAGTTCATTATATAGAAACAAAAGGGCCGCCATGTCATGCTAGAGCAAGACGGACTTTTGCCAGGCAAGCTCAAAGCAGCCAAGGAATACTATGACCGAATAATAAAAGAAGGTATTTGCAGACCTTCAAATAGTTCATGGAGTTCCCCAATCCACATGACGAAAAAAGCAAGTGGAGAATGGCGAATTGTTGGCGACTACAGAGCCTTAAATGCCAAAACAGTTCCAGATCGTTACCCAGTTCCAAACATAATGGACTTCAATGCAAATATGAAGGGTAAAACGATGTATTCTAAAATAGATATAAACTGGGCATTCCACCAAATACCAATGGCCGAACAGGACATTCCAAAAACGGCACTCATAACGCCCTTTGGACTATTCGAATACCTTCGAATGCCTTTTGGACTCCGCAATTCAGCTCAAACTTTCCAAAGATTCATCAATGGACTGTTTCGGGATTTGCCGTTTGCATATGCATATCTGGATGACATTTGCATATGCTCAGAAGGCGGTGAGCAACAGCACGAGAAAAATGTAAGAGCCGTTATACAACGTATACACGCTGCCGGCCTTACTATTAATGTCGGAAAAAGCTTATATGCACAAACCGAAATTGACTTTCTCGGCTACAAAGTCTCAACCGAAGGCATAGCCCCTTTAAAGACCAAGGTCGAGCCAATATTAAATTTTCCAAAACCCTCAAACGTAGCAGAATTAAGACGCTTCTTAGGGATGGTAAATTTTTACAGACGCTGCATGAAAAACGCAGCAGCCGAACAAAGTAAGCTGTTTGCCTTAATAAAAACATCAAAGAAAAGAGATAAAACTCCACTCGAATGGAATGAAGAAGCTGAAAAAGCATTTGAGAACATAAAAAACTCACTGGCTAATGCAGCCCTATTGGCTCACCCAGACGAAAGTCTACCATTATGTGTCGCTTCCGATGCCTCTGACTTTGCAATTGGTGCAACACTGTACCAAAAGGAAAAGGACCAAAAATATCCGCTCGCTTTCTTCTCCAGAAAGCTATCAAAAACAGAAAAAAATTACAGTACTTACGATAGGGAATTACTGGCAATCTTCGCTGCACTGAAGCATTTCAGGCACCAATTAGAGGGTAGATGTTTTACTGTGTACACAGACCATAAACCCCTAACACATGCCTTCACGCAGAAAGCAGAGCCAGCCTCACCGAGAAGAGCACGACAGTTAGACTACATAGGTCAACTAACTACTGACATCCAGTATATAAGTGGAGAACTTAACACTCCAGCTGATGCACTCAGTAGAATCGAAGCTATCTCGGCTCCTGCCCAATTACCTTATGCTGAAATAGCTAAAGAACAGCTTAAGGATGCAGAATTGCAAGAGTTGTTGTTGAACGAAAACACATCTCTTAAATTGCGGCAAAGAAAAATTCCCGGTACTGATGTCTTATTAACATGTGACATCAGTACAGGCAAGAATAGGCCATTCTTGCCGAAAAAATATCGCAAATTGGCATTCAACAGTGTGCACAATTTATCGCACTCTGGCCCCAAAAGTACTGCTAATTTGGTATCATCAAGATTTGTATGGCCTCGACTAAAGTCTGACTGCAATAATTGGGCTCGCACTTGCCTGAATTGCCAAGAGTCCAAAGTAGGAAGACATACTCGATCACCACTCAAATCTTTTAAACAAACAGAGCGGTTCAAAACAATCCACATTGATCTGGTGGGCCCATTGCCCCCTTCACAAGGATACAGATACCTCCTTACAATGATTGACAGAGCAACCCGATGGCCCGAGGCAATCCCATTATATGAAATGACAGCACCAACTATAGCTGCCAAACTATATGAAAACTGGATTGCCCGATACGGCGTACCTGAAGTCATAGTTACAGACCAGGGTCGCCAATTTGAAAGCTCACTCTTCCAAGAGTTATCCAAAAAGCTAGGTATCCAACATAACCATACCACAGCTTACCATCCTCAATCAAACGGAAAAGTTGAGAGATGGCATAGAGCTTTAAAAGCCTCAATAATGGCTCACGACACAAAAAGATGGGTGGATGTACTTCCAACCATCCTTTTAGGCCTACGATCAGCTCTCCAATCAGACACAGGACATTCTGCAGCGCAGTTAGCGTTCGGCGAAGAGCTACGCCTACCAGGGGACTTTTTCACAAATCCGACAGAAATTAGCCCCGAAATCTTAGTTCAGAACATACGAACTGATGCCAATAAATTCTTAACACAGGCAGCTCGCCATGGCCAGCCAAAGATCTATGTCTCGAAACATTTGGCCACTACTTCACACGTATTTGTCAGAGACGAAAAAATAAGATCTTCACTGGAAAAACCCTACGCCGGTCCTTATAAAGTGATATCACGTGACAACAAAAATTTTGTGATATCCATAGCAGGTGAAAACAAAACAATATCAATCGATAGATTGAAACCTGCATATTTGGTAACAGACGACAAGAAAATAATAAGAAAAATAAAAGGAAATACAAAGACTAATTCCTCCGAAATAACTAAAACACAATTTAGTACAGGAAGAAACAGTCGAAACAGAAAAAGAGAACTCACAAACAAATAAAATAGTAAAAAAGAAAAAGACAGTAAGATTTTCAGACGACATTGTCACAATAAAATATGACCCTACGGACCCAATAAACCCTCGTAAAAGAGGCAGGCCCCTAGGAAGTAGAAAAACGAAAAACCAACTTCCAAAACGAAGATCCGAGCGATTAGCGCAAAGAAAATAAAAATCTTTCGAAAAATTAATATAACATACAAAATAATAATAATAAAAACCCGCTAAAAACGACGACTGTGGAATCCTACGATAAGAAAAGTGCGTGAACAATAAAACAACGACAGGTATCAACAAACCCACGTGCGCTCGATGACAACAAAAACATCGCAACGTGTATCTGTTGTCAAACAAACAAAAAGAATAAAAACGTTCATCTTACGAATGACGTCAGAAGCAGAGATGAATTTCTATTCATCTCGAATTACCTATAGCTTCAAATTGTTCAAACACGCCTAACTTTGCAGAAAATGAACAAAATTTTTCGGGAAAAGCTGCAAACGATAGAGAATTTTTACATCTATCCCCTCCACGGACGTACTCGCTCAAATAAAGACAACGTTTTAACATAACGGACGAAACCTAAATTCACCAAGTCCTCATTCGCTTTTTCTACCGTCGCATCGACTGTCGAACTTTGCCTTTTTCAATATTTTATTTTTTCTCGTATTTCTTTATTTTTCTTAAAAAAAAAAATGTCGTCTACAAACCAGCAACAGTTGTCCGCCGATTTTGATCCTCAAATCCCCTCATGTTCCAGAGACAATGTTGCGCGTATTAACAACATGCAGCAACAATGCCTCATAGAACATGAAATGGAAATGGCCAAAATCGAAGAAGAACTGTTAATGGACACGGACCTGTCCCCGGTAGAGAAAATCGTCAGCCATATGACGAAAGAACTACCACCCCTGATCTCGCCTCCCAAAACGCCGGTTAAGGAGTTACCCCCTTTGGCAACCCCAAAGATGGCAACCCCCAAACCGACAATGCGGGAACGAGCGAAATTTCTATTCGCCGACGAGGACCCTGCTTTTCGTGCAACTCCTCCTCCGGCCCCGAAACCTATCCGCAGTCAACAGTTCATGGCAACCCCCAAGTCAAATTCGCCACTGTTGACCACGACCGGACAATTCAATCCTCGCCCCTCTATTCCTGTCCGCAACCACCCTTACCGTCGTCCCCAATATAGACCACCGAGACAACGAGGACAGAGAAGTAGGGACAACTTCCTCAGGCGACAAGCACAACGCATGGAGTCCTACGAGTGCGTTGGAGCAGCCGTTGGAAGCGCCCTTGCTAAATGGGAGAGGGAGCAGAAACAGCGTTAAAACCTCTAATCCCCCAGACAAGCGATTAATCGTTTTTACGACGCAAAAACTGGGGGGGAGTAGCTGTGGGGATTAGAACATTACTCGTATGAGGAAATAGGCTCGGCCTATCGACAACAGTCGTCACCTTCGGTGACAATTATTCGTGCCTTGCACGTTAAACCAAATACAAAATGTATGTTCGTTTGTACTTGTCTATTTTTGCAGATAGACAAGTTACAAATCTCGGACCGTGACGAATCGATAGATAATTATCTCGGCGATGTCACGGACCGATACGAAGATGCATTCTCCGTACTTTACCGTTGCCATAGCAACCATAAAGTACGAATAAATTATCTACACAATACTTATGTAATTATTACATAAGTGTGTATGTGTGCGTGTAGGGAGCCGGCTATATAAGACGAAAAAATCATAGACCAAATCGCCAGTGTTTGCCGAGGTCTTGGCTCCCTCATACCTTTTTGGTATATTGGCATAAACACGCAAATTGTTCTGTTGAACACCTTCTTTGTTGGTTTTACTTTCCACGACGTAAGGTATTCCACAAAGCTCAATTAAGCTCAAAAGAAAGCTCAAACTGAAAAAATAAGTACCTAGTTTTGCCATATCTGTGGATCATGTGTTTTAATTTGATATTTATGATTAGGTACTTACTAGGGCTTGTAACCGCAACCATAACCAAAACAATAACCATTAGAATCTGCACAAATTGATAACATTGATTGAGGAACCAATAACCAAAACAAAAAAGTTTCAAATAACCAATAACCAATAACCAATTCTCACAAAATGCTGAAACCATTAACCAGAACAATAACCAGAAAAAATAGGTTTTTATTGGTTTTTTTAAAATATTGACATTTTTTTTTTAAATTACCAATTATTTTCTGGAAAATTATCAATTATCGATAATTTGACCCGGAAAATTGTTTTTGTCTATTTTACCACCAATTTTGTTTCAACAAAAAACCAGTAACCACAACCACTAACTAGTAACCACAGTAATCAATAACCCAAAAAGTTTTAGTTGCAAGTCCTAGTATCTACTTTCCTTAACAAAGTTGAAAAAACGTAAGAATTACTCAAGTATCATTTTTGGCGTGTTTAATTCGGGCCTATGAGTGATTCCTACACTAAAATTTGAAAAAACGACCGTACACTCACGGTGTTACAAGTGAATCGGCAAAACAATGTATAAGTGGACAGTTATTCGATCCTTACATGTCTGATTGATTATTACAGTCACGTCACAGATTTTTACAAGTCTCATGAATGACATAAATGAGGAAAATAGCTGATAATAAAACTTTGCAACTTCATGCAGAACACCAATAAAGCAAAAAACGAATAGGGCTTAAATTGAAATTAATGAATAGAAATATTACAAAAACACAAGGTATGATTTGGGAGTAAAAGATAAAATCTCAAGGGGCAATGTCGCAAAGGACAATTTCTATACAAACTTTATTGATTGCTTACTTAGATCAATTTTCTGCCTTCCATTCTTCAAACCAAAGTGTTTGATGGTTTTTCTCTCGTGAAAAGATACGACTATAATATTGTTGGGTCCATCGAAAAAACTTTTTTTTTCCAGGATTTAGAACTACAAGGAGACTCAAAGTCCAATGCCATCATTACAAAAACGCATTCACCGAATGTTTTTTTATTCGCAAAATTATCCGGAATGTCTTCTTTTCGCTTTCCAACAAAAAAGTTTTTATTTTATACAAAAAATTTCAGCAACTTCTACATACATGAGAAAAGTAAAAAAAACAAAAAGAAAACCGAAAACTTTGGTTATTTGTCGACATTCGTGTGTCAATGGTAGATTGTCGCCCAATCACATATTACCCACCAAAGATGTATTTTTTTCCTCTTTTACAAGAGAATGACATTTCATCGACAGGCAAAATTTATATAAGAAAAATAAGCCCAAAATTTTCATATATTTACCACGTTTGATGAAGGCTGAAAGCCAACTTTCATTTCACCAGATCATACTGATGAGTATGAATGGGCAGTGCTTTTTAAATTCTTTTACATCCTGATACATTGCGAATACATTATTGCAATAGTTCACAAATATATCACATATTATGGGTACGAAGAAACATTTAGTTTCGTCATTCATCATTCAATGTATGTAGAATGTAGACATACGCGAAAAAAAAAAATTATTCGAGAAATAAAAAAGGACTAGCCCGCAACAAATTGCTGTAACAGTATCTAGGTAATTAAAAAATAACTTAAACAAAATAAGAAGTGAACTAAAAGAGAAAAAACAAGTTTCATTTTCCAGAATTAGTCCTTCGTTAACATATTAAAGATGTTTATACTATGACTAGATGTCTAACTTTTAACATTTTACACAAAAAAAATAAAGCTAACCGTCACCATCTTTAAATTGGGTACAAGCACCATATAAACACATGGGTGAAATACGATCGAGTCAAATTGTATTTTATATGGGGTGAGTAAATTGAATTTATTTTGGTTTTAGGTGTATTATACAATAAAAATAGACATAATGAAGTAGATTTAACTTATATTGAAAAAAAAGTTTTTGTTTAAAAATAAAAATGTGATATTATTACTTTATTACGTCTGTTTTCAATATATAATACAATTAAAACCAAAATAAATGCAATTTACCCCATATAAAATAAAATATCACTTGAAAATCCCATTTCACTCATGTATTTATATTGTGCTTGTGCCCAATTCAAAGATAGCGGCGGTTGGCTTAACTTTTCTGACGAAGTTCGATATCTAGTCATGGTAGTTATAGTATAAACATCTGTTACATATATACTCAAAGGTAATCCAGGGCGGTAGAAGAACTATAAGTTCCCAATTTTTAACATAAGTTATAAATTACCATCAGCATAGGTTCATGTCAAGTATGATTGTGTTATCACATCTTATCAGTATTTTTGATTATTAATACTTGTTCTCCTAAATACGAAAAGAGAGTAGAAGTTTTAAAAAGTAATTATTTTTTGAGTAAAAAGTGAAAAATTACCCCTCTCGTCTACGGCTCGTGCTGCAAAATTTCGGCTTGGTTTGTATAACAGCTCTCGTTTCATCCTTGATGCGTAATATACTATTTCATCAAATTTTAAGCTGATTCACATCTCCTATAATGAATTATAATGATGATAAATGGGTATTAGCTTGATTGATATAAGTTTGATCACTCCTATTTCTTATTACCAGTGATCAACAGTAGCGCGCTCTATGTCCTTAAAAACCCCAATAACAGCCCTTTTAGATTAGCAGTAACAAGAGAAATATTAGCACAACAAAATTTCATGCAGGAGGAAAAATCACGCAAAATGCGACTAAACACTGGTAAGTGACCATTACCATCATCATTTTCGAAGAAAAATTGTCATAACAAATTATGCTACAACCAACGTCGCACACAAAACCATAAGTTAGAAGTTGGCAAATAACGAATAACAACGATAGAAATTAACGAAGTAAAAAAAAATTATTAGTTCATTTCTTCCTTCTTATTTAATTTTTTTTTTACAGTTTTATTCTTTTTCGTCTTACTATTTTCGCGATTAATGGTTCGCCGAGTGTATGCAGTGTAGTTTATGGCCACGCGTCCAGACAAATGCATATAAAACATTAGATGAAAATACTCTATAACGGAATACGTTTACCAAACAGAAAATGAAAAAAAATGAAAAAGAATAAGACGTGAATTGTAGGCAGGAAGAGGAATCTTCTAATGGTGGCTGCTGCCTCATATGGCAAAAACATTGACAATAGACTACACTTTTGGCAGCAAATTGTCATAGATCATAGGAGAAGACGTCTAATGAGTTACTTAGTGTCAGTAATAGGCTATTACTTCTGATATACGAACTACATTATAAAACGCATTCGTCTCGTAAAAATGTCGCGAAAATAGTAATATTGTTGGGACCCTTTCGAGTTTTCCTCAGCCGAATTTCCACCAATACTTGACTGGAAGAATACAGCATAAACGAGTACACCATGCGAATGAGGCACAAAAAAAGGATATGGATTCTATAGCAGGACCCTATTTCACATATATACGAAGCGGAATAATTACTGAATAGGTTTATTTCGAATGGAAAAATACATTGTCTGATTTTTACGGAATGTCGACCCGTAAACTTAACCCATAAATATTAATAAAAACAAAGACAAAAAAAAAACTTGCTTCTGCAATATAACCTTACGCAACGGTATCGAAAACGAGTTAGATGAAGCGTAAAGGATAAATATAAGTGTACCATATTATGTTTTTGGAAGGTTTGTCAAATGAAAATAAATCATGGTAATTCATATCCTACGACTCCTCTTCTATTTTGATAGCGAAATTTTCGGAAACATCCTGGAACGTTAGGTACGCCGGAAAATTAATCAAAAACTTTTTTTTCCCTCTTCAACTTCCCCGTTGTCTTTCTTTCATGAAGACTTCTTTCTTTTTTGCTACATCACACGTAAAAAATGTAATATTCAGAAGTAGAAGTACGTAAGTACACGTTACAGTTTTGCTACAAATAGATAGCATGAAAAACGTTCAATTTTTGCAGCATTTTAGCCTACAAAGGTCAACAATGATCAGAGACAAAAGTGTAAGTCAGATAATCACAGTAGTATAACGGGTGCTCAATTTGTCTGTAGGTAGTGAGAAGGGAGCCGGAAAGTATTCGCTCTTCAGCCTTCCGTTTTAAGCTAAATATACCTACGTAAGAGTAAAGATCCAAGAAGAAAAAAACCTGCTATAAAATGTACTTTTATTCACACACGTTTTAGTTAGAGTGATTAGAACTGACAAATCACTTTGGCAATAGCACCACGAAATTCAAACAAGAATTTTGATGACTCACTCTGGTTAACGTATTGAAACACATCTAGGCTCTTATGGGCTCGAACGAGAGTCAAGACTAGCTTTTCACATATTATCGATTAAGATATGTTCGAATATGTTTTTTGAGGCACTCAGTTCAAATCAACCGTCCTTTTCGGAATTAAACCGCTCTTTTCATCCGAATTTTTTTTAAATTTAATTTAATCAATAGGTACAATTATAATTACTAAATAAAATAATATAAATAAATAAATTTATTTTTATTTAAAAAATTGCATTGTAAATTAAATTTTTTGTACTGAATCCATCTCAATAATTTTAATGTTATTAATTTTATTATTACTTTTAATCTGTATGACTTCACAAAGTGGGTAGGACAAATTTTTCAGTATTATTGACTGATACATCGGGGGATACGTAAATTATTTAAAGCACAGTTCAAATTTGCAGTCTATTTTCAGACCGAACCACTTTTTGAGCCTCGTGTGACCCCAAAAAGGGGGTTAGGACAAATTTTTCAAACATTACTGAGTTATAAATTGTCGGATATGTTTCTTGAGGCGTCGAATTCCAGAATATGCGAATATTTGCACAGAAGATGAAATCAATATTCGCATGGGTGTATCCTGGGGAAAGCAGGGGGCTCAAGCCCCTCTAAATTTCCAAAAAAAAAAGATGTTTTCAAAGAGAAAATAACGTACGGGCGAAAGAAAGGAATTAAAAACCATACTTTTTTGTGGGGTTTTGGGGAATATTTATATGAGCCCCCCTAACTGAAATCCTGCCTACGCCCATGAACGCTTGAGTGATAATAAAATTTCTTAAAAATAGTAGAACTTAAATCATATACTTAAGATAAAAAACAAAAGAATGACAAATATTCCATTAGTTTTTGTAGAAAATATAAGACAGAACAGTTTTTCTACTGTTGAGGGAAAATAATAGAGAAACAGAGCTGAAATTTGGCTTGGAGGTAGGGATATTGAAGTAATAAGGGTATAAAAAAATACTACTAGCGCAGTAAGTACTACTACGCCAGAAAGCCCAGTTTGCAAATTTAGTAGTAGTTCAAAATTTTTGTGTCTCGATATAAATAAGTTATTCAAAAACTATCTTCAAATAAATTTTTGAAAACATCGTCGTCATTTTCTTCTTTAAACATGAAAGTAATTTTTATGTGTTTTGGTTGTATTTACAGTTTTTGCAACTCTTGAGTTAAGTATGGTTTTTATATGTAGGTATTTTAGTTGTATTTGTAGTTTTTGGAATTCTTATTATCATTTTACCATCCATGCTGGTATATTTTTAGAATATTTGCACTAATATTTGTTGGTTGATAATTTCGTATGTTCCAACTTCCAATTAACCTTGTCAAAAGAGTAGGTAATATTCCTAGTTTTCTATATTTTTGTCAGCATGATTCAGAGTATACTTAGGGTATTTATTCAGGGCTCCATTTCATTTTTTTTTTTTAATTTATTACAGCCAACAACAGTACCCTTGGTTTTATATGCTTTTATTCTACTCATTACTGCGATTTTAAAATATATCAATATTGCAGTCAACCTTCGGCAACGAAATAATATTTATTTCCCATGAAGCTAAAGTCAAAAATAAATAAATAAAACCCTATCTTTTGAAAATTCGTTTTTAAAATATAAACTTATTTATTAATTTCATTCTAACTAATGGATTGAAATCTTCTTGTTTTTCCACGAAACGACTTAATTCAAACCGAAAAAGTAAAGAATAAAGTTCATAAAAATAAATTCTCATCATGAAAGACTAAAATAGCTCAATGTGACAAACTTTCATTATTTCAGTTACGTATTGTACTAATTCTCATATTTTCAAAATATAATTGTGATTTATTAATTGAAGATCTTATTTTAGTATCACTGGAACACTTTTATCCAATATTAATCAAATTTTTACAGCAAAACGAAAGTAAATCGCACTTTTCCACGTAAAATGCGGTGCTTTCAATGCATCGAAGTCTGGTATTTCATTTCACAAAGGTTTTGAATGGAATGGGCTAAATGAGTCAAGCTTAAATTCTGTTACAACACGTATCTACATTAACAAATCTACTCACCGTTATCTGTGCCGGCTTCTTCAGGCATGCCAGGTGAATCTGTTTGCTCGATGTAATGTCGATCGACCGACCTCTCATCAATCACAAGATCTGAACTGGGAGTGCTAGCTGCGTAGTATTTCTGCGAGGATACAGCATCGTCTTGCGAATCATTGTCGAACGAGTCGTCGGAGTGCCGCATACCATTTACCACCTTGATCGATTCCAAAGCCTCAATAGCTTCCATGACAGCTTGTTGCTGATCGTCCTCGATGGAACCATTTCGAATATGACGACCAATTTTCGCGCTGATTGCCGCAGCTGCGCTCTCATTGCATGATAACTGCAGATTGTGATTTGAGTCTGGGCTCATAACGTCACTGTCAGGCAACGATGAATCTGTGTGCCGTGATGTTTCATCCATTTCGAAACCCACTGAAAGCAATTAAACAACATTTCAGATTAATTTTTGTGATTCACGTATTCATAAGAAATTACGATAGCAAGGACCTATCTTATATTTTCAAAGATAGAGGGGAAATGATTTGAAAGGAGCGATGGCGAAGAACATACCTACTGAAAAATTTTGTATTTACATTATTATTACAATAAAAGTATTTCATCAGAGACTATCATATGGAGGTAATGTCGGTAAATTCTTTGCGTTATAAAAAAGAGAATAATTCTGAAGTGGAGCACTGAGAGAGCTCTAGAACGTCTTACGCGCAGTAGCGGTTCTGGATTTTGTCAATGTTGATGGGCGCCATATTTTTTTTTTCTCCAAAAATGCATATCAGTATTGGTATTATATCATACTGTGCAGAATTAAGATTTTTTTTACTACAGGAGGAACAGTCCCCTTAAATCTGCCTCTTACATGTATTCTGAGACAAATAATAGACAAAAATTACTCAACTTACCAGATATAGTTGAGAACTGACTGAATCAGCAGAACCAAAGACGTATATAAGGGGTGGATCTTGTAGGTCTAGACCCTAACCTTAAAAAAAAAGGTTGACATGAAAAAATAAGGAGTGTTTTTTAGAGGTGATGATGATGGTGGTAGTGGTGGTGGTGTTGCAGCGGGGAGAGCACGTCAGAAAAGATAGTCGAGAATATGAGAGACCTTCCCATACGATGTAGCTATCTACGACCTAGTACAGAGCACAAAAAATAAGATGCAACCTCGACGATGGTTGGTTTCTTTTAAAATGATAACATCTACTCATAATTCGAAATATAAATTAAAAGATATTTCACATTCGTTTAAGTGTAAGTAATGCAGATGAATCAGAGATTAAAACATTCAACTTCCTGTACAGCAAGTTTTGTAACTTTAGTCTTAATTGCCGGTTTGGTTAGTTGGTTCATCGGTTTCACCATCATGTACCCTGGATCATTCGAAATCACTCTTAGATCTAAATTCGGTTAACAAAGCATGAAAAGAGATATAACTAGCCAATCAAAGAACGATTGAAACTTATTACAATGAAGAAGCTGGATACAACATGCAGAATAAACAGACTTCTGATCTTATTGAAAGAAAGACAGCAGTCGATAGAAAGAGGACAGTAATTCATGATAATTTAAGGCAATTCACGTTTAGCTCAAAGGCAACAGTTCAAGGTATCTACCTACATTAACTCGAATGACGTCAATAAAACGAATAATTCTTAGAAATGTTTCAAAATAGCATTGAGGGGTCGAAAATATTGATAAGCAGAACCTAAAAGGTCAGCAACTGAGAATTTGGAGCATCTAAACACAGAACAAGCGAGAATTCGGCAAAAAAAAGGTCCACAATTTTGAGACATTTATTTCTATGTCCAATAGTTTATAGAAACTTCAGTAGAGGAGACCTTCCTTTATAATTTGTCACAAGCTTTTGTACCTTCATTCCACACTCGCACTTACACATATTAATATTATTATGTAGTCGATAGTTTTTCTACTACCTGACGCTAGTCATATAATTTCTGTCACATTCGAACTGACAATTTTCATGAACCTTTAGTTTAACCAAAACCTCCAAGAACTAAATATTGTTCTACACGCACCGATTTTCCTTCACCTTTTTTGATCACTAGACTTTTCCTTTCAGCTTTACATTCGTACTTTAATATTCAGTCACATACAGGCAGGAATATAAGAGAGTCTTGGGGTTCAAACCACTCCAAAATATAAAAAAGACGAACGAACTCTAGCGCAGCAAGCATCGCTAGAAAAAGTAGGTCTTAGAATATGCGTAAATGGTATGTTATGATTGTATGAAAGGTGTTAGCTGCTGAAAAAATATTCGACAATGTGAAATTTAAAAGTATTATTTCTTGAAATGAAAAATTGATTACGATGATACAGTATGATAAATAATCATATAATTTCAAATAAAACCAAAGAAATATAATAAAGTTATGAAATAAAAAATAAAAAAATACGAATATGTGGATAATTTTTATAAAAAGAAAAGTTCATGTAAATTAGAAAAAAGGAGGAAAAAAAGTTTTACCGGAAGTACCATCCGTTTGATCGGCATCAACATTGGTACCAAGGTAGAGTAAAATATTTTAAAATGTTTGTTTCAAATTTCGTACATATTCTTCCTAAATTACGCATTTTCTAACTAAGTAATATAAAACCAAAAATAGTGATACCGGAAGTACCGTCCGGTCGATCCGCGCCAAAATTGGTAGCGTACTGCAGTAAATTATAATAAATATTTTTTCTGAATTTTGTGGTTATTGGTGAAAAATTGAGCATTTTATAGCCAAAATAGAAAACAAAAATGGCGTTACGTAAAGTATCGCCCGGTCGATCCGCACCAAAATCAATATAACTGGTCTTTAGCTTAGTACAAATGTTCATACCACATTTCGTTATTATCGGACAAAAATTTCAACTTATACCGTGAGAACAAGAAATTGACATATATCTATTTATCTATCTATAAACATATATATATATATATGAATTAGAGTTATTAGGGCCAAATTTTCCTGAAGTCATGAAACGAAAAAGTTGCCACCCCCAACCCTGGGAGCTCTAATACCACACCAACCGTAATAAGTAGATTTTCCAAAGAAAACCTACTTAAAAAAAAAGAAGAAACTGAAAAATTAAATATACATATCAAATATTTTCTAAAACAGCCTCCAAAATTTTTTTTCTATCCACCCCTGGTCATATAATTTTCTTGTATAGCAACTCAATATCTGCCTTTCTAACTTGATACATTTTAACAGTTGTAAATAATTTTGCACAGAAAGCTTAACACTACGTTAATCGATTCTTCATAATTTTGACAGTTTTGCCCAATAGCTGGAAAATTATTAACAACACACAGTTTACACGTAAAATTTCCTGGAGAAGATTAAGAAACCATTACATACTCGAGGAGAAGAAAAATAGGATAGGACATTACGGATAGGAGGAGAAAAATAATACTTTCACAAGAATTCACTTCCCTCACATGCAGTAGCACGAGTATACTTCTTGACATTGCTGCCGAAGAAAAACGACACAAAATCGCCAAAATCAACACCTGCTGAGCGCCTGAGTAGGCCGGTACATACAATCGTGAAAACTGTGAAATAAATAACCAGTTAAATGCTATGAGTATAGCGAACACCGTTTGGAAAAACAACCTAAAAGGAATAGACACCTCTCTTCTTCAGAACCGAAACGGAAGAAACTGAAAAAGAGGAGGGGAAAAAAAGATGACGAAGCGTGATTGTGCATCCATTGGCCAGATTTTTCATTCCCTTTTTTTCACTCGTTTTTCTTATTTACGTTTTCGCCGATATGACAACGGCGACGACAACAGAAGACGAAGACGACTGCTCACATACTCTGCACACATATATTTACGAGAATTTTCACCATTAACCAATGGTGGCTTTCTTCAAAATTGCGAAAAGCGAAACAAAAAAAAAACAACTCACGACGACAACGGCAAAAGAAACAACAACATCAACAATAACAACAACGGCTTCGACGAAGAGAACAGTTATGGTAAGGTGATGAAGAGAAACAAAGAGAGAGGATGTTAGCACAGGCAGAATGTGAGGTGGGGAAGAAAAAAATATATAATATAGAGCCTGACTCGCATTACGGAAAACCGTAAAGATAAACTTATTTTTATTACGACAGACGATCGCGATGCTGTGTTTAAAGGCAGCCTGGAGCCACCTACTGGATACGTGAGCTTTTCCTAACGCTCAATGCGTGCGTAACAACGTTTTTAAAAAATTACCTTTCCAATACTCTTGGAGTGTGCGTGTGTGAACGTGTGCGACGGCGTGTGCGTGTGAGTGTTTGTGCTGGAAAAACGAGGGTTAAGGAAAGTGTATGGATTTGTGTTTATGCGATGAACGCTGAAAGAAAATATGACCCTCAAACTTTATCGAAACTAAAAAAATGAACATCAACCCCATCCGTTTCAACATTTTTTTTTTTTTGGGAATATTAAAATTTATTGAAGGTAACTTGCATTTTTGCTATTAAAAAAATATCGTGTACTTATGCATACGATATGCGTAAAAAAAAATTCGAAAGATGAAAAAAAACGGTGCGTGTAACATAGTAGGTGTGTCAAAAATGAAACTTTGATTAATAAGTAGTGTTCGATATGGCAAAGAGTGCCACACTCAAAAGTTTTAGAGCTGGATAATTTTATCAATATACTGTAGATAGATAGATAGATAGATAGATGGATGATAGATAGATAGATAGATGAGAAGTTTGACTCATCAATGCGAGTCAACTCTTCCAGAGTTATTCTTAAAAGGATGTTAGTTTATTGAGCTTTTCAATGAAGGAGACACGTTCGCCCAATATTGTGAAAAAATTACATGGTAAAATCGTGTCAATAAACCCATATAATTTGAATTTCGAAAAACAACCCCTAAACTATTGGCAAACTATTTCAGTCGACTCATTAGTGAAATCGACTTTCGTGAGTTGACTCAAAAGTTGAACGAAACATTTTTAGTCTTAATGCGGCTAATGAAGATTCATTTCAAAAGTAGAATTTATAAGTTTGATGCTCAAGCAAAGTGTTCCCTTGTTCGATGAAGCATGGCAAAGCGCTCCTTTGAAAGGACCCACAGGGAAAAAATAGTTTTCTGATGAAAAACGCCCCAAGTCAGAAGGCTCGTCATCATCAGAAAAATAAACTTTGGAAAGACTACAAGAATTACTTGGTTTTCGAAAAAAAAATTATCAATTTTCACTTCAGGCATTAATGCAATGTTGCATAGAAAATTTACGTTTACTGAAATTATTGTTACGTTAACAAATATTGAGATCCAATAGCAATCACGTCCAAGACACACTGTTATGAATCACAGAACTGAAACCTGAGTCACGCAACTTGCGTTTTTATTCAGTCTACTGACTAACTCGGTATCTAGTTAATAGCGAAGCATGACATAAATATTAAATTTCTTAACGATAAAAGTAGGTAAGATCGTAAATTAACGATACAATAAAAGAAATGAAGAAAAACTGATAAGTTATTGACAATGGAATATGCGACCATAAGGCGCAGTAATGAGTGAATAGAGATTGGGAGAACAAATTTCACGACACTATGCCTGAAGCAAGCACGAAAACAATCTTTCACATCCTTATTAGAGCATGTTGTTTGGTAAATAATTTTAGGTCTCAGAATGGATGTACTAGCGAGATTGCTCCCAATTTGGATAATTGGGAAGTCATTCGGTAATGTTCCCGATTGTTCTGTTCCTGCTCTTCTGCAAGGAGGGATTCTTCATAGTCAAGCAATTGTTCAGAGGTGTTGATAGAAGACATGACCTTTTTTAAAGTGCAAAATAATTGCAAAAACACAAGAACGAGTGTCAATTAAGATAATAAGGAGTGAGAGATAACTCAAGAGCAAATTTTGCCACACAAAATGGTGTTTGAATTGAACAATTTTAATGAAATTTGTGGCGGCTACCACACTAATTCAGCTTAGCAACACTTCTCCCTCCTTCACCGTCACCCGGCACCATGGCCGAGTGAATACAGTTCTGTATTTTGGTGGCGGCAGTGAGGGAGGTTTTAAGTATTCATTTGGTACGGGGTTTGAATCCCCGTACCCTGAATACCTAAAAAATTTAATGTGATATCACTAGGAGTGCTATCAACAAACAAATGATTTGTGGTGCACTTTTGTATGTTCAATTAGGTACAATTTTGCTATCAACCTCATCATTTTCTATTTCTACATAATGGATAAGTACATTTGACTATTAGATAGATCACCATTTTGAGATTATTACAAGTAAAATTCACTGATCTTTATTTCCACACATATTTATGTGGGTCAGTGTATTTGAGTGAATGAGTTTAAACTAGTTTTGGTCAATGCGATAAGAAACAATGACAAATGTCTTTGTTGAGGCGCGTGCTATGACACGCATGTGATAAGGAAGTTGTCTTATTGCAATAGCTACGTTTTGCATTGTTTATCAGCTGATTTCTGTTTTTCTAAACACACATGAGTTTACTTTGATTCGCACAGTAGATGTTTTATTTTCAAGCTGATTTATTTTTGCTAGTTTCTTCTTACAAGTTTAAACCCTGAGGATGGAGGAATTTTAATTTTCACTAGTTTTATTTATTTTGACCTTCCGCTATATTTTATGCAGGAATGGTTGGTGAATTATTTTATTTCACTGTTTGTTTTAGACCATCCATTTTTCATTCTGATTGGAGGAATAATGCTGTACAAAATTTTATGTTATTGGAATTTGTGTTTGAGATCTGTATTTTTGATTTAGCAATTTGGTCTTGCAGTAGGATTTCAAGATATTTCTCAACTTACTTTAGCCTTGAGCTAACCTTTTTGATTGACAGCACCAAATTTGATTTTGTTCTTTATAACTACTATTAGGCCTACCTCTTGTTTTAAGTTTTATTGGCATATTTGGGTCATAGTAGTATTTTAGTATATTGTCATTGAATTTGACACTCTTTCTGGTTTTAGTTTTTGTTTTATTTTTAACCTTATTTTCCAAATTTGTTTTGACTATATTGCAATACATTTTTTGTCGTTAATTTTCTGGCTATAAATTTAGCTCATTTATGTTTGTGTCATTGTTTTGTTCTACTACTTTGTTATCCACTTCTTGTGTAATTGTTTTTGACTATATTGTGATTGTCAATTTCAATTTTTATTCTCAATTTCTAGTTTGATCTTTCTGATATCAATTTTTTCATCTGCTGTTAAAAATTTAGGTTTAACACGATCTATAGAGACTTTTTTCTCTCTTCCAGCTATTAGTAGGGTAGATGTTTTTTCTGTTCTACCCACTACTTTATATGGTCTGGTTTAGGGTTTCTGCAAATGCTTTTTCATTGTTTCTTCTCATAAAAACACATGTGTAGTTGTCACTAGGTGTCTCAAGACATAGAAGTTAGGTTTGCCACGAGTTGCAGCTTGTTTTAAAAACAAACTTACATCATCTTTTATATTTTTTACTAATGTTTTGGGGTTGATTTCTTCGGATTAGTAGAAAAAATCCCCTGGAAAGCTCAATTTCTTACCGAGTGCTAATTGAACAGCTAAATGATCTGTGTCTGTTTGTAATACAGCTCGGAGGCCTAATAAGATGGTTGGTAATCTGTCAATCCATCTTTTAATATCTTGTGTTACTATTGAGGCTTTTAGAGCCCAATGCCACCATTCCACTTTCCTGTTAGATTGAGGGTGATAAGTGATGATGGACCTATGTTTTGCAATCAAGGTTTTTGAAAGTTTGTTAAATAGAGGACTTTTTATTTGGCAACCTTGGTCGGTTGTAATAGTTTAAAGCACACCAAATCTAGTAACCCAAGTAGAATATATATTGGTTAGAAATAACCAATGGTGATATATAGTTATCACCTTTCTTCCAGTCCAGTTGGACAGTCAAAGTGTGGGGGGGTATGAGAAGTCCAAGATCTGGACCTTAAAATAAAAATTATTTTCGACAAAAATAATGACGTCACAAGTTCAGACAATTTTTTGAGAGACAAAATTCGAATTCGGACATTATATTATCCGAATTCAAACTCGTATTCAGATGAAGACGTGTAGACAGAAATAAAATCTGATTCTCTTTCAGGCAATTATAATACATTTTATTTCAGTAACGACTCTTCCAAATTCAGACAATTTCAGACAATAATTTGGTTCGATCCGACAGACTGGCGCCATGAGACATATATTAAATGAAGACGAATTGAATGAAAGTAAAAACCCATCGACGGACATGAATGCAGCCAACCTTTTTGCTTTATCTCCAGTCTTTCCACGCTTTGCTTGCAGTTTGCAGTCATTTAATACATTTTATTATATTTTATTTTATCAGTCATCCACGTGCGTTTTAGCCTATTGTATGTCGACCTATATATTTCTGCTTTCTGTAATCTTATTGGCTGTAGACATTTTATATTTCTTCTCGCTTTTTATGTTATCGACATCGCATGTTTGAAGGCAATTAGCAGACAATAAGTGGGGAAATTTCCTTAACAAGAAGAGCAGATTTGTGAAGACGAATTTTAATTTTAAATCACTCTCTCTTCTTTGCACTGGCGACACTCGGTACTGGGTTTGTCTTTGCAAATGAGTCCTTCTTGTGTAGGCGGATAGCAGCAGGTCCAAGTCACAAGTCGTACGTTTAAGTCCTCACGTTAGGCAATTTAATGTGTGTACCATCTTCGAGATGCAGAATACGATTCAATCTGAATCTACCTTGAAGACAACTAAGATGGTAGTTGGGATTCCAGATAGGTTCAGTTGAAGACAAAGGCAAACTAGGAATGTTCTTTCATCATGAAGGATTAGTAGTGACAACACACAAGTCATTTCTAGTTTCACCAGTTGTACATCGCACTTCAAGGCGATCTTTTGAGAACACCTGTGAGGTGAAGCATCAGTCGACAATACAATCAGATGGAGTTCCTGGCATCTGTTAGGAGGAAAATTTGGTGTGTTGAAGACAATTTTAAGATAAGCTTGGTTCAAGATGACTGCCTTGCTCTGTCATTTAAAGGCAGCGTCGAGCCTTCTCTTTGCGCATAGTGGATTTGACTCCATCTATGTTAGTAATTTTCTCACCTCACTCTCACTTTCAATCAAAAGCTCCGAGACCTAAAGTTTCATATTAGGAGTCTTTTAAACAACAAAACCATCACTCATGAAGACACACAATTAGGTGAAGACATAACAGCTTTCTGATGGTTTCCCCTACTTGTTGTCTGCCATAGCTTTTTTTTAACTTTTTATTTTTCCGCTACACACTTTGCTTTGTTCCGCTTTGTTGACACTATAGTTCTTTTGTAATTATAGTCTTTGACAAAATAATTCTGCTGTTCCTTTTTGTAAGTTTCAAACCTTGTATGGATCAAAACTTTGTTAGGCTCTTTTATCCGCACAACTTAGCTTATTGCTGATTTGTCATATTAATTTGCTGAGGTATGAAGACAAATGTAAGCTGCGTTTTGCCGTGTTCGAAGAAGTTTAATTCAAGTTAAGAAGAATTCAGCTGTAGGACATAGTCAAAGTAAAAAAAATAAAATATCTTGAAAACACAATTCAAGACCCCCCGATTCAGTGTTTCGGCTGCATGATGCCCTAACTTTAGGACATTGTGACGTCATTAGCATTTAAACACCACTATACATTAAAGGTTGACTTTATGACACGTGACAGGAATCGATTTCGTATGCCTTATAAAATATGGCGACTGTGGCAGGAATCGATTTCGGACGCCTCATAAAATATGGCGACCGTGACCTGTTGTCTCCAACAGACATGCCTCTCATAAGTTCTCAAAATTCTTCTCGAGCTGTAATGCCAAATACTGTTCTCTAATTTTTTCTTTGAACCAACTATATGAATCTTCTACTTCATCGGAACATTCCATAATGTCTGGACAAGTTTTTATTATTTGTGCAGGCATATTTCCACATAATTGTCTGTATCTATATTCTCGAGAAATTTCCTCAACTTGGAAACAGGCGGTCAGTTGTATAAAAATAAACTAAGTTTCTACATCTTTTGGGAGAAACTCTGGGAGTTGGATTTGTTTTTTGTATGTATTTTTAGCATTTTCATCAATTTTTCTTTTATTGTATTCAGATATGGCTTTTGGTTACTATATTTTTCATGTATTGATCAAATAATTATTTTTCCATTTGGGCTTGTTTCTCAACAGCCAATCTCAATTCTTTTTCTTCTAGATTTTTGTTTATATTTCCAGGTACTTGCATTTCTTCATTTCATTTTAACATTATTCTCTTTATTAATTTGCCATTTCTGAGTTTTTGAAAATCTAGCTTATTGAATTTTATTCTGACAAAAGTATTTTCAGAATATATTTATTTCTATATTTATTTACTTATTAGAAAGTATTTTTGTGTTCTACCAAGGTTATTCGAAGTTTGTTGACCCTTCCAAATTTTGGGACAATGTTTATTTGAATCAGGGTAAATTTCCCACTTATGTCTGTCAGACTGAAAATTTTCAAGTCACCAGCTATTTCCAGCCAATGTAAAAGTTGTGTCTTAGCTACACTTACCAACAGAGCAATTTCTCACTTGAGTGTTTTCACACCAAAAAATCATGGCAGTTTCCACATTGGGTCACCACTGTGGCTTTTTAGTATAGGTAGCTCTACATACACTTGGTTCTTAGAACAAAAATGTGGTTTGCATGTAGGGTGACCAGATTGTTTCTCAGTACTGGTAGCCAGCTAATTTATTGCCTAAACATACATAAAGCATACTGGGGCAACTGTCCTGAGGCAAGGTGATATCATATATGAACCAAGACACACACTGTATTAATGAGTATGTAATATTTATGTACTCACTTTCCCATTTTGGCATCTACATGCATATGTAGACTCATGTCATCTGTATAAGTGCACACAGAGGACGTATTTTTGTTCAAAGTGTGATGCACTAATAATTTGGGTTGTGAACTATGTCCACAACCCATCTGTCGATGCAGGGCCAAGTCCTGAATGAAGGAAGTGAGGGAAACATTTCTAAAATTAATATACTTGTAGAATAACTGTACCGAGCTTACAAATAATCATAAGTACCTACATTCATATCAATAAATATTGTGACTTTCCTTCTTCATGCTGAAACTGTTGCAGTCTGACTATTCTAATGCCAGCCAGAATAGAAACTAACCGATGACAATAGTTAGTTTCAATGTCATATCTAGGATTTATCTGTGGGAGGGGTTTCATGATTCAAGAAGCCAATTTCGCAAGCAGAACAAGTAAAAAAATCTTTTTGGTATTTTTTGCGTTCTAGAACATGTATTTTAGTTGGTTTTTTTGGAGCCTTGGGTTTGATTCTTAAAATCCTCTCCCCAGTGGATATGGTTTGGCTAGTTCCTTATCAGGCCAGACACAACTTATTCAGAAATCTTCCGAAAAATGTTTTTTCTTAAACCAGTTACAAGTTCTCAAGTTGAATAATTTTGTATTTTTGTTCTTCTTTGTTCTCCCTCCTCAAAAAATATTCAATTGACGATTGCTCCTCACAAAAGTACGATCAGAACACCCCTGCCAAGGCTTAACTGTGTAAGACAAAGTCTAAGATTACATGGTACAGCCCTTGGTTTTTTCATTTAGTCATCACTAATTTAAAGCTAAAGAAATTCAAGGAGTGACCCACAGATCTCAACGTAACCCTCAAATATTTTCAAACTCAACTCGGTGTAAACATCCTCTCTTGAGCAGAAACCTGTATCTCTTTCTAGAAGCACCAAACTTGAAAATTCAAAAAAATTCACTGATTGTTAAGAAATCAGGTGCGCTGTGAAAGAGAACGTACAAAAGGATTTCATGCCCGTCGATCTACATTTGCACAAATTTGTAGGTGCTGACTTTCCTATTTATTTTATCGACCAACAAAATACAACTTTCATAATCCGTAAATATTGAAGCAATTCAAAAAATAAAAGGGGTTAATGGCGATGGCAGTATTGGTTCCTTTTTAAAATAACACATTTTACGGTTAGACACGAAAGAAGCATACACTAAACACGTATAACGTACATTGAGCACCCTTCTCCATCCATTTTCATTTAGATATATGTAGAGAGAATGACAGCGGCTGAAATATAAAAAGAGAATAAAGTAAAGGGTGAATTCATTATTCAACTATGCAATCTAGTTTAATCGTACCCACCCTTATAATTGTGACGTCACCTTTAATTGCATTATTCGTTTCTAATTCTTCGAGGGATATCAGTTGCGCTAGAAAAGAGACCATATAGGAAGGTCCAACAGACAGGGGATAGGGAGAGAGAAAGAAAAAAGTGGAAAATACAAAAGAAAATGTTAATATTAAAACACGGGTCTGTTCTTTCACGTGAAATAATTAAAAAAAATAAACGTGGCTCCTGCGTAAGGCGTCGTTTGCAACCAGTATGACGTGAAATTCTTACGCGGATTAAACACTTTTTTCTTCTTCTTTTTTTGGTCTTATACTCTTACAAGGGCACAGGAACATATACGCACACATATACAAAATGGCACACACTCATATCCGAAAGGACACATAAAAATAGGGGTTTGTTACACGTACGTTTTCATGTGGTTGTGACGTACTTTAGTCGATTAAAAAGTTTAATCATTCGCACGTGTGGGGTGACAGAGGGTTAAAAAGAGCGAAAGAGATGATGTCAACCTGAAACGAGGGTAGTTTTAGGTGCGAATTCTTTCGGTATTATTTTCAAAAGAAAAATGGCAATGGCATGGGGAGATGGTAGCGGTGGAACGGGTTTGGATGGCGGGGGTGAGGAGACGAATGGTTATGATCGTTGTAAATCGAATTTCTCGTGATACGTTTTATGTCGTCAACGACGTATACACCAAAGCTAAGCAACACACTCCAAATATTATTGCACACGAACGACGATGACAACGACATAAATCGTCAATGACAGTCGGTTGATTTAGTTTTTTTGGAGATTTGTGCTTGCTATCAACCAGTACACACCATCAGAACCAATAGACGAACAAATTTTATCTCGATTACTAAAAGACGGTATCGAATTCGGACGCGCTGCAGAGAATTCAAGATGGTTTCACTTTTTTTTTCTTGTCTCCTAACAGTCGCCCATTTTATATGATTCTTTAGCGTCTACTTTAAATTCCGAAATCACAAAAACAATAGAACAAAAATTGGAGAATTGAAAATGAAATATCCAAATCAATAGAGACAAGCGACCGAAGAGATTGGCTTTTTAGGTGAAAAAATATTGAAAATATCGTAGAATGAGGCGATGGTATCAGTCATGGAAACTAAGTGTAATAAAACATACAGAGACAGTCAGAACTTTTTCAAGAGAATTCTAAATTGAGAATGAATTATCCTGAACTATATGTAGGTATAACTTTCATGAACCAAATATTTAAAAAACCAAAGAAAATCAAGTGGTATTCTAGTTGCGAAAATTATAAAAATACATTGAACATTGTGGTGTGGTGTTGATGCCACCCCCAGTAAAATAAATTTTCCCTCGATACATGAAATTTTTCTTTAGAAAATTGCGCAGAAATATACAAAGTTAGAGGAAGAAGGAATCTGCAACTTGGTTACACATGGACATGGGACAAACTGGATTTTCCAACGTAATAATATTAAGCATTGAAACAAATTTCGTTGATGATGAATGAGTTGAAAACACAATAAAATTATTCATCAAATCAAAACATCGTCAAGCTATTTTAGATGTAATAAAAACCTTCTAATTTAGAGACAACTTTTCTTCAAGAAAATGGCCAACTTTGAAAAATTGATAATTGACAATCAAAAAAAAAGTCATCAGTTATACGATTTTGTTCACACCCCTGCTCGAAGATCCCTTGGTTCCTAATTTGGAATAAACACACCATCCACAAAATCTGAAAAATATATTCTGGGAAAGACAAAGGGGCTGACTTAAGAATGATTGACTAAAGCTGACGGTGGACGTAGCCCTCGAAGTATTACAATGAAATTACACCGACCACTTTCAAAAATAGCCACTCATACAATTATATGGTGTAATACTAAAGCGTTACCGAAAATTCGAAAACATTATATTCGTACCTTGTTCAACGGCAGTGAAACAAAATTGGATCCACTTCGTATATTTTCAATTCAAATTATTTACTTTATATATTTTCTAAATGTCGAATAATTGTAATATCTATCAGATGTGTGTACACAGTACGCCCAATCCCCAATAACTTCTTACATCATCTACCTATATATTAAACTAGTATTAAAGTATTTCCACTAACTGATTGCATAACTAGTCAGCGTAATAAACATTTTCAAGTTTTTCTTACGCTTTTCCTCTGTCTGCCTACCATGTTAAACAGAAAATCTCATAGATTACTGTTCTGTTTAGTAATTTAACTGCATTTACGGTCACTAAGCTAATTAATCATATTCACACCATTTCAAGTCAGTATAGAACTATAAAGAGAATCAAATTTTATTACTACCAACCAGCAGAATCAAATGAACTTTTTTTCTTTTGTAGATTCAACTATCAACCCACAAGATTAGTAACCACGGCGTGGGCATATTACTTAGTTATACTAACTGTAAAAATGTGAGCTGCACTAATTTATACAACCTTCAGACATAGGCGTATCAAGGAGGCTGAGAGGGGCTAAATCCCCGTAACAAAATGTTCAGTCCTCCCAGAATTGTTCAAAAAATACCTAATAAATGCAGTCAACCATATTGCGTTAAAAATAATAGCTGATATCTGGCTGAAATAATAAAAAGGTTGAATGTACATGCTCTTTCCTTCAGGCCTAAAGTAAATTTTTTCTGATAAACGCCTAAAAATTTTTTTCAAAAGCTTTTCAAAATGTATGTATACATAAATACTGGATAAGGCAGTGAACAAAGATGTAATTTTCTGTTTTTTGGAGGGTCCAGAAATTTTATCTCCCTGGTCCAAATTTCCTCTCGATTGTGCAGCAGATTCGAGCATTTTGAACCATATCTTCCTAGAAAGATTTATTAACCATAATCTTGTGTTTTTTTTTAAATTTTATTTTTCAAACCAAAATTTAATTTCAACAGTTTCACAATTATTACATGCACTGAATACAGAGGGGGAATTGGGGGCTTGGTAAAGGGAACGAACGGAGTGAGATTATTATATAAAAATTTTGGAACATTTGAACTTAGGGCTCTAGCTCCCTTCAAAAGAATTGCCTAGCTACACCTATGCTTCAGCACCGAAACGCGTTTTTTCATTAACAAAGTAAGAAATAATAAGGTTTCTTTTGGACTAAATTCCATGCTAATCAAAAAGCAATAAAAAAATAAGGAAAAATTTTTAATTAGTAGATTTTTCTGGAACACCTACTGAAAGCATAACAAACCAGTCTCAGAAAAAGTTTTCTTCATCTGAGACAAGTTGATGTTTGAAAGTGCTAACGTGATTTATCAGGAAGAGCATAATCAACATCAAGTTTAGCTTCGTTTTTCTTTCGTATCTTGTTTCTTCGATGGGATATTATCAAGAAAATATCGTACTGATAGAAGAGGATTAAAATATTAATTTGAGGCAAACCCTACACCCTAATTGATGCTGGTATTGTATGTTACTTGTTCAATAAAAATTACATGCAAAAATGCACTACAAGTCAGTCTTTCTATGCGACCAAAATACTGACAAAAAAGATTACTCAGCCTATTATTAGTCCAGTCAACTGCATGAATGTTTAAAATCTTAAAGGTCGAAAAATGGATTCATTTTTCATTTTTCACGCGTCCCAAACCTCCTTCAACTCAAACGTTTGTTGGTCACACAACGAGACCGACCATTTTGGTAGGTAAAAATATTTTCAGGACTCTCTGACATTCAGCTAAGCAGCCGACCGACATGCGAACTTTCCCTCTTTATTCCATATTTAAATCAGAAACCAACAACAACATCAACAACAACAACAATGATGATATCAACAAAAAGAGGAAATATCGCATAAAGGTGTACGTCGTGAAAACGGTAGTTCGCGTTTAGGTGTTTGGTAACGCTATTACCATAACAAAAGGAAAAACCCGAGTAGGGTAACTTTTTACGTTATTTCCGACCAACAATGACGCAACACCCTCTTCCACCCCCATTCAGCTGAAGGGCAGAAGAAAAAAACACGACGGCCGTTGTTTCTCGTCTTCCTTGGTGACCGGATGCCTATACGTTTATCTAAAGAAGAGGAAAGAAGAGAAAGAAGAGGAGAAAAACAAACATCAACAATACTCGAACCTGTATTACTGGCTCGTCCATATTGAAAGATAATTCCGTTCGATGGAAAAGAAAAATAAAAATGAAAAGCTACGTAGAGAAAAGAAAACGAAGTCATTTTTTTAAAAAGTTTTTATTCAAAAAGCACTCATCCCCAAAAAAAGGCAACGGCCATTGATGATCATTAATACAAGAATCCAGTACGGGTTTTCAATGCTTTGGTTCCGTATTACGGATGTAGAATTACGATGTGACGTTCCTTTCCGATCCACATTTTCAGAGATTGGCGCTGAAATGGAGACAAACGGTCAAGGTATGAGTTAGTATTTTTGGCTAACTCGCATCATGCAGTAATGCTATTCCATGAATCTTACTATGGAAGGATCCAAACAGCTCAGAGTTCCTATAATTTAGCCAACTTGGTTTCCTCCAAGATCTGCCATTGGAATGCTTCAAATTCATAATTTTCTTCTTCACAAAAAAGTTCATTTATCAGTTTTACAGTCAATTAATTCAACGCACCTATTTTTTCGATCTAGCACGAGCGAGTTAAAAAGGCCATAACTACTTTTCCTCTTTTATCTCTAGTGAATCGAAATGATGAATACAATGTGACTAAAATACAATCCAAGTCCAAGAATTAAGCCGCTCAAATTAAAAAACATTCAAGATGTTCATGGTGTTCGGAATTTACAGAAATAAATATGTAAATGAAAGGCATGTCACATGCACAGATTCACCACATGCATATTACTCACAGGCTCATAGCATACTCACGTATATCAACAAAAGTACTAAAAGAGTGAGAATACCTGAAAATTGTAAAATATTTTAAGAACTTAAAGTATTCTAAAAAGTAAAGAAAAAAAATTTTTAAATTCATATTTCGAAATTCTCTACTTCATATTCAGCTTATGCCATCAACATATCAACTATTAGACGAACACGAATATATTGGGCATCGATTCGAGGTTAAGTACACTCACATTATTTAAAAGATGACTTCAAAAAGATTAGGCCTACCGACTTAGTAACTAATTATATTCTTTGAGAAAGTAAAAAATTTCAACTCATTTGAAACAACAAAAGTGAGAATAAACCTATTAACGAGGAAAAATTATCACAAAAATACTAACCTCAGACAAAAGACGAATATACATTTTTTTCAGAATTAGATTTCAGAAAACTTGAAATAAATATGGCATGTTATTCGTACTCTTACAAGGTGTCATTAACATTATTATTAATTAATATTTTTTTATTATTTATTATTATTATTATTATTATTATTATTATTATTATTATTATTATTATTATTATTATTATTATTATTATTATTATTATTATTATTATTATTATTATTATTATTATTAGTGTATTATTATTGCAATCACCTGACAAAATTGTCCCCATGTAACCGTCGGTCGTTTATTAACTTCCCTTTGGCCACAGCATCTAACAGCCTACACAAACAGACGACTACAAAATGAGTTTAAATGAATTTGTCATCGCTTCAACCACCCAAAAATGTTTGTACTTTTCCACATTATAAAGAAGTACCTCACTCAATCCATACATATGTCATCCGTTTTATGGGCATCACATCAGACAAAATAAAGTGCGTTGTCGTATTTATTGTTGTGAGCGTAGCGGTGAAAAATTTTTTTAGATTTCTGGAATTGATAAGTTTCCATTTATTTTTCGGGAAAAAACTCATCTGGCAAATTACCGACAATTTCCACGATTATATACGCGAGTTGAACGGTTCTCTTTTTCGGTCTAAAAGACTGGGGTGTCGCACAGGCCACTGGCTTTCAACTGTTTCCCAAATAAATTGACCATTTTGACGGTTAATTTACCTCGTTTTTCGGACAAAAAAAAAGGGACCGAAAAAGGACGAATTCGCATGTATTATTTTTCTCTTTTTTCCGAATACCGTAATTGCCTATTTTCTCGAGCTTGCGGTAGAAAATTGATATATCAAAATCATAATGTAACCCTTTCATTTTTCACTTCACCTTCGAATGGGTTTTGAAATATTCGGGTAAAGAGTGGGAGTCTTCTGCAAGCGAATATTATCGTAGATTTCTAATCTAACCCTTCAAGAGTCGAAAGAGTCTCAGGATTAATGCATTCATTGACTATTTTTCATGAAGGGCAATGAATTACAATTGATTATTGAACTTTGAGAATAAGTTCTAAACTGCCAAAGAAACAAGACTGGACAGGAGGGCATCGGATCATTCCCATCATTATTGTAAATTTGATATCAGTACCTATTTAGTCATTTGATCATCTGTAACTATGAAATATCGAGATGGTTTAAAAAATCCCTTTGGACTGCAAATACATAGCCTGTGTACCTAACTAAGAGGCTTCAAACAAATAACTTGTAGGTTCAAAAACGCTTTTTTTTTTCAGAAGAGACAAAATAAGGACGTACGACTCAAATTTTTGTCCACAAATGCGATATTTCAAACCCAAATATCTCTGAAGTAAAGCAGATGCTAACTGAAAAGGAAAGTCGGGTTCTGAAGTGAATAGGGTGAATGTTCATTTCATTAATGCTAAATCGTATGCACACATTTTAGCTTTCAATCAATTTGACAAAGGTATTCTATTAAATGATAATTTTGCAACGAATATATTCGTCTAGAATTATCTAGACAAACATATTCTTACACATTCACCTTATTTTACTTTTCACCAAAATTATTTCATTTTTTTGACTCTTCTTTTTTCATAATTGTGAAATCTGACGGTACCTAACTTAATTAAGAACGTATAAATATATTCTCTTAGTGAACAACCCCACGTGTGTGTATTTTCCCTCTGTAAAATAAATGACGAACAATTCCCTCTTGAAATGCAATGTCCAATCACAGAACGCGTTATCCTCCGAAAATTTTATGTATTACATCCAAAATTAAGAGTAGGAATATAAAAACTCATGTAAGACTCATTTTAGATGTTCTATAATTGTTCTAAGATATCCTGTAATGGTTCTCTAGTAGTTCCTTCTTGAGTTTACTTTCTCAACATTTACCTTTGTACTGTCGTGAACGATTTTAAAATATTTATGATTATTTATGTTTGAATATTTCATTATAAAGTCTTCTTTCAAATAATGTTAAGGTCCACAATAATAAGTGTATAACACGAATTTAATTCAAGATTTGTTTGTGGTTCTCCAAACAAAAAATACTTGGAGGAAATGTCAACATCTCAAGAAGTCAAAACTCAAGAATATCACACCTTCTTTTTGACGTTATAAATTTATCATTTCTCAGTTTCATATATATTTTATTTTTTAGTTTTCTACTATATTTTTGGTCAATTATGACATAGAGTTACATAAATTGACCTGAGACTATGCATATTTATGAGAATTCAAGGGATACTTTTAGCATTATCTGCTAACAGTTAACCGTTTGGCCGCACTATGCACCAACTTAAAATTTTTTTCACCTTTAACAACAAGTACAACGTCAACCTCGGGTTTAATTTCCTTTTTGCTCATTTTCTTTCCACTTGACTTTCGATAGATTCGGTTTAAACGGAAGGGTAAAAGATAATATAGAAAGAAGTAGTGGTCGATGACGGAGAAAGGAATTGAAAAATCGCCCTTCGAAAAGTCGCGAGTCCAAGACTACAGTGGGGTATAAGGGAAAAAAAGAAAAGTTAGGTGGGACGATAGCAAAAAAGAAAAAAAAATGTACCAAAAGAAAAAAGAGAAAAGAATGTTCAGCCAGAATAGACGGAGATGGTAGCAGAGATGGCGGAGAAAATGAATAACAAACGAGGATCCGGGCTGAAATATTTATTTTCTGGCACATTACACCTGCCTGTCACCGCCAAAAGCAATCACCACTACATTTTTAAACTTCTTCAACTTTTGGCAATAGCTCCCTTCCATGCTACGTTTATTCGAGAAAGAAAAGAATGGGGAAAAAACGCTTTTGACTACGGTCTACTTTTTTTTCCTCTTTTTTTTCATTATTATTATTCATCGTGGAGACAAAAGAATTTTCTTACTTCGCTTTGTAATGGACGATGATAATATCGGAAGCTTGAAACTATGTGGTTTGCGTTTGATTCTTCCTTTCGGTCTTGGTAATCTATTCGTAAATAATTTTAAAAGATGGGAAAATGGTACCTTAATCATTCAATACTCCAAGCATATTCTATAAAATCAAGTTTACCTTTAAAGTTCATTATTTTTTCTGATTCTAAATTTTTCAGATCATAAATAATTACCAATCGCAGTCTGGGAACAAGCCTCAATATATTTTTACTACATCAATTAAGATTACATATAAAGTCATCTAACTGAATTTACAAATTGTATCAATTCTGCTGAGACTGTCACATTAGAATATATATATTTTTTTTGAAAGTCATAAAGTAAGGCGGAAAAGAGAGAACCTGTATGAAAATTTACTCGACCATACGTGTAACGGCCGAAAGAGGTGGTAATGTACCTAATTAGAACCACTTTCAGTGTTACACCATACACGAGATATTTAACACTGGACAAGTATTAATACCTCTATAATAATTTAAATATTCAATTTATCATCCACAACTATCATGGACCTTAATGTATTTGAGAGACTCAATAATATTTAAAACACAAGGTTTTAACACGTTTAATAAAATAATAATTTGTGCGACAACAGTAAATCAAATAATACGTTAATTATTATATAATAGATTTAACATATGGAATTACAATCTTTTAGACAAGACTGTCTATTAACTAGTAGCTCTGTAAGAGAGGCTCTAGGTACTAAGTAAAGATTCTTTTGAATTAAGGGTTTATACACTCACTCGGGGTATGAAAGTGTACGTGTCAGATAGGCTAAGTGAGGTAGGGGATTGTTATTATAGGGTTGTGCTGACTCGCGATATACTCGAGGGGCAGTCATAATTAGGTCATGAATATACAGACATTATATCTATATATGTAAGATTAAATACGGGTAATTTAGTGGTTGTTTATAAAGAGCTATAGGACGTTTTCATTGTTGATGAATACCTACATTTTTGGTATTCGAAAACGTGTGAACGAATATGTTCCTCATATTTAAAAATAGACAAAAATATGCGTTACAATGCAGTCCTTCCCTACAGGGAGCCCAAAATATTCACTTACTTAGTAGAAAGCCTAGGCAAATTGATCGCACTGCTCGTGACTGTCCAAAAACAGTAAACCTTTTTCCTCTTATTCCAAGCATCTTGTCAACTTATTCAAATTTTATAAAATTAGCCATGCAGCACAAATACATATTACATAAGAAAAATGTCAACATTCAGCGATGATCTGCCAAAATCAACAATTTTTCTTAATCTATAGCCAGGGGATCTAGAAGGGATTCAGCCTCCCCTCGCAGCCAGATAGCCCCCCTGTCTTTTCTGAAATTTTTTACCATGCGACAGCTCAGGGGCATAGCCACAATTTATTCAAGTGATCACTTTTGAAAATTTAGAAAATTTGAAAAATTTATCATCTATGGAACCCGTGTTGAATATTTATTACTAAAATTTTTTTCAAATTTTAGAAGTGACAAGCAAAAAAAATGTCAACGGGGACAATCGCCCCCTTTTCCCCTTCTCCTTGGCTACGCTCTTGTGACAGTTGTACTGAGTTAACTAATGGTGGGTACTTTTTGTAGTTGGTAGAAGCTATGTAAGTGTGGTTTAAGGTTCAAAAGACCAAAATAAGTAGGTTAGAGTCACAGGATTATCTCTCTCATACAATAATTCACAACTGACATAGCCTCAACACCAAGATGTCCACTACCAAGTAGTAGGAGAACTCCGGCACATCGTCAGAGTGCGGGAGTCTTAAGGCTACGATATCCTTTTTCACAATTTTTTTATTATATTTTGTGTTGAAAACCTCTTTTTTTGCAACAACTTCGTTGAAACCTTGAAAACATATAAAGGGATTTTTCATTCGCTAAAAGAGCGATTCTTTCACCATAATACTTTAATCTAGTTATCGCTTTTAGGAAATTACATTCTTGACACGGAAGCGTAGATTTATAGAAGGTGTGAACAAGCAACCCTTGAAAGATAATTAAATTAGAGGACCGCTTAAGGGTCGAGTTGGGTGAAAGCAAAATTAAAAAATATTACGCTTTCGAAGTAACTTAGCGTCATTCGTTCATGGGGTCGTTACTATCATCGAAAAAATAAACTGTATCTTACTTCGGCACAGAAGAGAAAGAGAGAATCACTGAGCAAAACAAACAGAATAGCACTCACCTGAAACAAAAAAGGAAAAAAAAACGTTAGAATATCCCGGTAGATGAAATTGTTATTTACGTTTTTTTCTCGAATGAATTATTGCGACGAACGCAAAAATCAACGTTAACATGTTTTTTTGCAACACCTACCCGAAAAGTACGGATTTAAATACAACTTGAAAAAATACAATTTAGCACATGCCCACATACAAGTTGACTTTCTTGTGTAGCTGGATTACTTCCTTGCGTGGCTTGATCACGATTTAATTTTTAGTTAAATAGTCCATTTTTTTGCATAAAAAAATGAAGAAAAAGATAATATTATTAATTAATGATCTTATTCCAGTAAAATTGATCTGTTTCATGCAAGGCCTTTTTTTGGGAAGGAGATAACAATTAAAAACTAAAGAAATAAAATTATCAGTGAATTCTAAAAAAATTGTTTTATTCATATTGAATATTTTCTTGGTTGATGAGGTAGGTTGGAACCAAATGTCATAATTTTTTGGTTAAAAAAAGTAAAATTAATAATTCAATTCTAAAAAGAAAAATCATTTTTTTGGGGGGCTGTGTTACAAAAAATAGTGTGTGACACGCGTGCGAAGTAGGCAATTGCTATTAGTGTGGTTTGAAACACAAGCCAGCAAATAATCACCTACCTGCCTATTTTTCGCACTTTTATCAAAAATAGCTGTTTTTTCGTTTTCATCAGAAATATTTTACTGTGTACAGCACGAATTATTGCATTCATACAGGTATAGGGTAGGTAAGCACCTCCGAGAGCGCCACCTGGTGGCAAAAGTTATAACAAATGGGATGGTTGGAAACGTGATATTATATACATATGACAAATGTGTGTTTTTTTTTATTCTTACCTTTTTCCTCTTTTTTACTGTTTTTTGGTTTATTTTATCCCTTTTCAGCAATGATGAAGATAATGATTTTGGAAATGAGCAAGGTGAAGGGGGAATTTGTGGAGCAGGAAAAAAATTAAAATTTAGCATCAATTTTTATTCAAAATTTTTAGCCATTTTGCACTCTCCTGAATTGAATTTTTTCTTTTTTTCAGCTTGACAGGGGGCAAGTACACCTTCTTCAACCCAACCCCTCATATATATTCACAAAATTTATGAAAAAATACAACTGCAGACGTTTATTTTCATTTTCAAGTCTATACAATGATTGGAATTTTGTCAATAATGAACTAGAGTGAAAAAAAACTAAACAATTTTGAAGAATTTTTTACAATTCATCAACACAGTTAATTTCATTGTCTCATATCTCTGTCAATTTTCAGTCAATTCTCATGAACCAAAAAGCATTTTGTGGCCAACTGTATGCACATTAACGGTATTGCCCCATAAAGATTGTATTGGTTATATATGAGACAAAAAAGACGATAACAGTATTAGCTCAGATCTGGGGTAAAACCAATTTTCTGAGGTTGACTTACATTTTTACTTATAGTTTGAAACCTAATTGTCAGATTTTTATGTTTCACCCATCAAATTGTAGAGGATGAATGCGCGATTCAGACGAGCTATTATACGTCTGAATATGATAACATGGAACTGAGAGTGAAAAAACCAAAAATCTTGCATTTCAGTATCTGTATTACCCTACTTTATCTTAATGATATGGCATCCCATTAATTAAACAAAAATCAGGTAGATGGCGTGCGCGCTGCACAACGGAGATACTTACCTAGCGTATACTCTAAAAAACTGTAGAACTGTGAGCTGACAACATTTTTAAGAATAATCGATTACCTGACGATAAGGGCAGACCAATGATTAGTAAAAAATTATTCCTCTGTCAATTACAAATCCACTGATGTATAATAATTATTCATTCGATGCAGTTGAAGCGTCCCAGGGGTTTAATAACTCACCAAATATTTAAAAATGTATATTTTTGGAGGAAATTGAATAATAACTAAAAAAACTTAGGGAATGTGAAGTTAGAACCTTAGTAAAAATTTATTCCTTCTTAAAAAGTTGAAATCTATTGATGTATAATATGACTTTCATCAGTTTGGCAGAAGTCTCACAACGGAGCTGCAAGTCAAATCAATAATTGGAAAGTGGAGTTATAGTCCAGGAAAGTTAAGGTTTTAGCCAAGATTGAATTTCCTCAAGTTAAAACTTGGTATCCATCTTTACTTTGTCTTTTTAAACAATATTCTAAAATTCTTTGCATCCAGTATAAGCGTCATTCTCTAGGGGAAAAAATTGTTATACAAAATGGTTTTTTAAATGTATTTCATTCAATGTTTATTTTTTGGTAAAAATTATTTTTATAAAAGTTTTAGAATGTTGGAAGTTTTACAAAAAAAAGTAGGAAGTATACTTTTTTTGAAAGAACCAATTGTTTTGGAGATATTTAATGTTAAACATGAGGCGAATTTTCACTATATGTATAGGTAGAAATCTGAAAACTGTTTGCTGTTTTGACCTAAATTTCAGGGAAATACCTACTAAACGAGGGGAACTGATAAAAGTCATTTCCATTTGCGAAAATATGGTTAGAAGTCCGAAAGAGTACATCAAGCAAATAAATAAGTATGTTGAATGAAGAAAGCACGAAAGCTTACTCTTGAATTTATGTAGCTAATGAATGTTCACACGACTTACATAATATTTGGATAACTTTTTAGCAAACTTTTAATTTTGAATATTATATGAATTACATGTAGGTCTAATCATCAGTATAAACACAGTTTAAATAATAAGAGTATTTAACTAGTTGTGACATTCAATAACAGACTATAGGCAATACAAATGTTCAATAATAGGCTCTATTTAAGCATTAGTAGTAGTTAACACTATTAGGTTTATGATAGAGATAAGGAAATTGTAAAAAAAAAAATTCAAAGTGAATTTTTACAAAAATTGTATTTAACATTCAATGGCTTTGAGATCTCGACTCTTTTCTGATTTTTTATCATCGTTATAGAAGATTTTACTCTCAAAAAACTATGCTGTAGTATGAAATATCATTGAGTTTTCATTCCACTAAGTATACATTCGCAAAAAATGTATTATAGTTTCACTATAAATTCCTTTTTTCTGAAGAATTTCTCCCTTACTTCGCCTAATTTTTATTCTCATGTTGTTGGTGCTTTCATTGGCTACAGTTTTGGAGTACTTAATCTGGATCAAAATACCTTGAAGGAACTTTCAAACCATTTTCATTACTCAGTTTAAAAGAAACTCATAAACAAAAGAATTATTCAGGACCACTTTAAAACTTAGATGTCTTGAGATATCTGCAAAAAGTTGAGTAAAAATTAATTTTTTATTTAAATCATTTTATATTATAAAAATATGAATGATAGGAATATACACACAATAACAAACACATACTCACAGCGTGACAATTTCTTCAATGCTAAACTTTTCTTCTCAAGTGTGTATGCAATCTCGTTATCATATATAGTCTAAATTCACATCAACTGAATGAAGCGTGAAGAACGAACTGTAGTTAGTTAAATAAAAGCGTATAAAAACTAAACTAGGGGGCATATTATCCAAAATTAGAGGGGGTCCTTCCCGAATCTGGAATTTATGTTTGATTGGGCATATTGGGGGGGGGCTTCACAAAGCATTTTCAGCAAAGTAACTTTCGATGGGATTTTTTCCTTTTGGGACTATTTTTTAACATATTTTTCCTGGACTACTACCAATTACCTGAGTTTTTTTCATTTGGCAGAACTCACACAGAACAGCAACAAACAGAGAAATGGGTTTCAACAGAACTTTTCAAGCACTAAGAACTTAAGTTCAGTACTTTTGTGCCGTATAGGATACAGCTACAGTATTAAAATGACAAGTTAACTACTACACCTACGTAATTTTGGTTACTTAACGCCACCACGCTATATAAATTCAGAATACAACCTGCACAATTGCACAGTTTTGGAGTTCACTTTTAATTCGTCGTTTGTGGAACCAAAGGAAAAAAAAAGAAAAGAAAAAGAAGAGCCTGCAGTTCTCGCACGGTTTCGGGAGCCACACTAAGTGAATTATCTCGTTGATTAACGTCAAAAATGCATCGACGACGAATTCATATAAATAAAAATAACGAAGCGTGCGGCAACATTTCACGATGCATTAAAAAGAGTGAGACAGAAAGAGGGGGATGGCAAAACGAAAGTATAAGACTTTAGAGGAGCCGTTTCGCGTTTCCGAAATCGAGCAGACCCCTCTCACTTGATCTGGATCCAGCAAATCGTCGACAACACAACTACCTTTATATCATTTCACTTTTCTTTCTTTCTTTTTTTCCCCATTTTTTTTCTTTTCTTTTTTTTTAAGCACACGAAAAGCAAAATGATAATCCCTTAGTTAAAAGTAACGTGAGCGTGCCCCGAAGGGAAAATGTATAAAAGGAGAAAGAATTGGTACACCGTGTACGAGATTGTAAGTAGAGGAGGAGAAGAGGGCGGGGGCCAAAAAAAAGAGAAAAATAAAAAAGGTGGTGACTCATATCACCGTCGGCTGGACGAGGGTGGAGACCCTTCTTGTTGTCATATGCTTCCATAAGGAGAGAGCAAGAGACGGAGATAGAGAGCGAGGAATATCTATTGTATCATTGGCAATGGCTGACAGGAAATACATTAGTGAAGCACACGGTGAACTGACTACCGTCGCGTCTCACCGTGTATAATTGCGTACCGTCACCCAACGAAGAAGGGTGCACCCGTCACTATCGTTTTGTGGGGGTTAATTTCGGGGTGATTTTGTTTTTAATACCGTAGCTGTGCGGCAAAGTTTTTGCCTTGCCAACGTACACTCACTTTACCGCGAAAATTTCAAGGTTAGCTCGCAGGAATGGCGCAAAAAACTACTTCGGAAAACGATACGAGAATTTCTACGAGGCATGCCTTGTTTTTTACACCGAATTAGATTCGGCTAAAGTGGGTCAGTGGCCACACTGAGCGGTTATCCATCGAACGATGCAGCCAGACAGCCGATTCTATCCAGTGTTAAACAATCAGGCCACGGTCTCTAATTGGACCCAAAACTAGATAGAACGGATACGTTTTTTCGATACGAAATCCCCATAACATGACCACGAAAATTTGAATTCAAAAGCTCCTTGGAGATTACACTGCATGGATATGTACACACAGTGACAACATTTACCTTCCTTTCTACAAAATGAAAGAAGGTCTTGTCAGATTTTTTCACATTTTCTGAAGGCATAAATAAATTTCAGTCACCGACAAAAAATTATCTGGCACAGGAAACTGTCAAATGTATGCCAAACTGTTTCTAGTGAATTGCGAATATTAAGTAGGTAGTTTAATCAACTGTGTTGGAAACTAAACTAAGCGAAATAATAAATTTTACGAACTCTTTCTACACTCGTGATTTGACTGGGTATGTATTTTTTCATCACAGCACGTACTAAATATATACAAAACAACGAAGAAAATAAGGAAATGATCCTAGAATCTATTTCAAAGAAGTTAAATAATGACAAAAAAGATGATAATTATGACGGAAACATGAACTTACAGCCACTAACTACAGCGACTTTTTATAAATGTCGGTCTAACTTAATTTCATAATTTTTAAAACTTCAAATGAAAACGTAATTTTCCTGAAAATAAGAAAAATAACAAGGAAAGTTAAAAAATCTTATAGGTAATTTAGGTGTTGGTCGAAAATATTGAAAAACTCATGGATTAATTTGTAGCGAAAAAAATTCATTACACCCATACATTTTATGAGTCTTATACAAAGATGGTATTAAACAAAATTCTGATGGTAGATCAAAGTTGAATAAAAGAAAATAACAAATCGAAAAGATTTAAAAAAGTTTCAGGAAAAAATATTTTTTCAACCTCGTGCAGCAAGATGTATCAAAATTAAGGAAATTTGTGAATTATTATTCATTTTGTTTTAGCTTTACCGTACCACGCTAACTACTTCGAGAAAAATACATACAATCAATGACGTTCAAGAAAATGTGGAGAAGATTTTGTTGTTATTCCTCAAATTTATCAGAGTCAAATAGACTTTTTTTTTTGCAAATTTTAATAAAAAATTGCTAAGTTTTTCATACGACAAATTTCATTTATTTTCTACGATTAAAAACTAGGTTAACAATTTTTGGAGAGGTGAAATTGAATTTTGAATTCATTTTTTAAAAACTGGTATTTTTCTTGGGTAGTTGCAGTTCAGAAATTTTCAACATGATTTTAAAGTTATGCATACTCGTATTAATATTTCTTAACTTTTGTAGTCATCTCACCTCTCCCTTTCAACTCAACCCAACTTCATCCATACCTCATTTTTCGCTAGTTCTTCTCGTGGCCTAACGCTCATAGACTGTGAAAATCAGACCGCACATTTTATATAAATTCCATGTAGGTAACTCATTACCTTTTAGATGCTTTCAGAAAATTTTTATACAAAATTTCCGAAAAGTATACTTTGATCAAAAATCGATGATATTTAAGCTTACGACTTTTAGGTAAAAAATACAATTTTGACATAAATTTCGTGTAAAATTCTCGAACAGAATTTCAAAATCTCTTCTGATCTACTTTTTGCAAATTATTTACCTTTTTCCTTCTGTGTTGTTTTCCATTTTTATTTTATCCTCCTCTCTGCAGCTCGTTTCACCAAATTTACACCACTAATCGGCTTTTCATCACCGATCTCTTTCTTTCTTCCCGCACCAACGAACACGAAGTTTTGCGGAAAATTTTATTCGTGTGAATGAAAACACGATGGCGATGAAAGATGGGTGGGGAGTACAGCCACAGAAAGTGTACAAACTACAGGTGGTTGAAGGAGCCATCGCTCATTTATAATGCGACGACGGTGTACAGGTTAAACCGTGTAAGCTGCCGGAAGCGGGGTGTGGTGGGGAGAAAAGAGGGCGAGACTTTTTCCAGCCACTATCAACAGGTGCTTCCATTATATGGCGTCTGCACGCCGTAAACACGCACAGGTAGACGAATACAGGTTAACCGCAGACACGGTAGTGTATTCGCTACTTTCACTCCAGCGTATCGACCAATGAACACAAAGCGTTTCCACCGTTGGCAGCAGTCATGTGCACGTTTGTAAAACACCTTTCGTCCCACGTACTCGCTCACCTGTACACCAACCTAATCCGGCATATCGCGCATTTCTTTAACGCGTTAAAGCCTTCCTTTCGTTCTATCGATGTTTACACCATGTACCCCCACCTACCGCCGTCATTTTCTTACTTCTTTCGTTTCGCATCGCGGGGGTGTTAACATCGCCCTTTTTTTTACAGCTCCAAGGAGATGCAAGAATGCTTTACTTTTTTGCTCCATTTTGTAGGTACCTACTTGAAAAAGCGAGAAAAAAAAGTAGGCCTATGTGTCTGCAAACGATAGAAATATGGACGAAACGTGACCGGGAATTCGTTATCACAACCCGTAATTATTTTTATATATATACATATATCGATCGTATAGGTGACCATTGTTCTCTTTGTAAACCTGGTCAACTGTGGCCACTGCGTGTAGCTCCATATATTTCACTGTATAATATGTATATACCGACCCACATATAATGGGTACCTTTTCTCAAAAGAAATCATCGATTTTATGGTACAAATAACACCGAGAAAACACGTGAGAAGAAGAGCGACAAAATTCGTGGAAACAAAAATAACGACCGAATCCCGCCTTTCCCAATGCATTTCAAAAGGTTCTAGAAAATAAATGACAGAAAACGGGTAGACTTGCATTTGTTCACGTGGATAGGTCATTTTTATAAATTTCACTGTGGTGAGTGTTTTTAAGCAGGTTTTCTATTGAAAATCTACTTATTAATCTTTGTGTCATGGAACAACTCGGGATGGGGGTGGCTACGTTTTTCGCTGTATAACTCAAGGAAAATTTTGGCACTAATAACTCAAATTCATATATATGAGTGTATATACATATGTAAAAGCCAATTTCTTATTACCACGGTACAGGTCACAATTTTTATCCGACAGTTACGAAATTTGGAACGAACATAGTACTAAGCCAAGGATCTGAACTATTGATTTTTGTTACGGGCTATTTTTGTTTTAGTTTTGGTTATAAAATTTTCAATGTTCGACCAATAGCTACAAAATTTGAAACAAATATTCAATGTGATCTATTAAAACTTGCTATAAATTTTGGTGCGGATCGGTCGTATGGTACTTCCGGAAACAATATTTTAGATTTAATTTTAGCTATAAAATGCCTAATTTTGGACCAATAGGAACGTAATTTAGAACAAATATTTATTATGAATTATTAATAACTTTTTGTGACTACTTAATTTTTTAATTTTCTTAAACCTACTTTCTATAACGAAGCTGCTGCTGCGATAGACTTTTTTTTGTCTCCATTGTACTCATAAAAAAATCACGCCTAGGTCTATAAAACAGCTGCGTTGGCTATTTGGTAGCACGATTTGGTTGCTGTAGGTATTCAGAATATTATTCGAGAACCAATTATGAGATACAATACACGTTTGGGTATAAATTTATTTTTAAACACAGCTAATATTAAAGTAATTTATATATACGAGGTATAAAACGGATGCGAATATTGAAGATGTGTGGTTGTGTGCGTACCCCGTACTAATTGAACACAAAATTTTTTATTTTTAAACAAACTTCTTATATTTCATTCGATGATTCCTCAGCCCATATTTAAGTTAGCGAGTTAGGGTTTGTGTTTCGGAAGAGAGGATGGACTTCACAAAATTACTATACAATTTTCTTATCACCTTTAGCAACTTGGAAACGAAGAAACGAAAAAAACACGAATATTGGAAAATTTGACACTTTTTGGAATCTAGAAACCTCTCCTCTTTCATTCGACGATTCTTCAGCCGTTATTTAAGCCAGAGAGCAGAAGTTGATATCATTGTAAAGATAACATTTTCAAAAATCTACTATTGATCATCTTTATCGGTTCGAAAATAAACGAACGAAAAAAAGAAAAATTTGCCGTTTTAGGAATCTAGAAACTTCTCCTCTTTCACTCGATCATTCCTCAGCCGTTATTTAAGTTAGAGAACTGAAGTTAGCAATGCTGAAAGAAGTAGGGGAAAATTTACTCGAATCTAATTTCCTTATAATTTTTCAATTATCCTTGGTAGTTTGAAAATAAACAAAAGCAAAAACAAAAATTAATGGAAAATTTGGTGTTTTAGTACTTATTGTTTAGATATTTTCAGGTTTACACATCATTCTTTCATGAGTACCTACAGCCACAGCAGCACTCATGTTTTTTTTTCTTCCCCATTCACAATGAAAAAATACATGATGATGGTCCGTAAACTGTTCTTCATTGTACGTTGAGATTCTCTACAATAATTTAAAATTAACACTTTTTTATAAGCAGAAAGACAATGGAAACAAAATTGTTATCGCTAATTAACAAATTTTATAGCTCTCTCTTCTTCCTGTCGTGCTTACAAGCCAAGAGACTAAAAAACTGAAACTCACTAGAAAATAGAATAAAATATATTATGTTAATAATACATCCAATCAAAAATTAATTTCAGTTTCTTTTCCATAGAGAGCTGAAGTGCTTCTTTCAATACAAAAAATCGTTGCTGCTTTTGCATTGTTCTGCTATGACCAAATTAATTTCAGATGATTTACCTCACTTACCCAAATCTAAAAACTTAATTATTTATTCGTAAATTCTACAATGAATGCACAATTATGAAGAGGTGAAACTGGGCGAATTTCAGTAAACATCATAAATCATAACGATTTCCAAAAAATTTAATTCACTTTCGTACTCTCTCTCTTCACTAAACAAGTATCAGGGGGGTAAGGATGAAAAAAATAATTCGTAATATTGTCGTTCCGCGGGAAAATGATAATAAAAAAAAGAACTGGCCACCGATGAAGGTAAAAATCTCGACGTAAAACATTTAATTACAAACGATTATGGTAGTCACGTGTAAAGTTTGTTTCTCAATTCGCCCTTTTTTCCCCTAATTTTTTACACGATTTCGACGATTTCGATATTTTGTATGCGTACAGAAGGGTGAAGGTAAATGCAAAAGAAAAATAAACTAAAACACACAAACGCACAAAGAAACAGAAGCGGCGAAGGGTAGAAAAACGTAAACTGCCGTTGATTAAAAAATACAAAACGAATTATTAACAGTCAGTTGGGAGAGGTTAACGATACGGTTTACATTAAGGGATGGGAAAATATGAAAAAAAATGAAATAAAAATTCAAGAGAGAAAAACCACGCGACGCAAAGTTAGCTCTCTCCCTTCAAAAAAATGAGAAAAAAATGAAAAAAAAAGATTAGTGGCTTTTCGCGCCTGTAAACCACCCCCTTCCAATATTCATCGTACACAGAATACTCGCTTCTTTCTTCTTTTTTTTTTCGTACAACTATATATGAGCGCTGGAGTGTATGTGCCATTGAATCATTGCAAACGCTTAAATGTCAAAAGTTTCTCTGTAATCAGTTTAAAACGGAGCAAGGGGCTTTATGAACCTAACCAAAATTATGTTTTTGTTTACAAGATAAGACTTCAAATTGTATACGTATATCTGGTCTCTAGCTAACGACGAATCGAGACGACGAATTTCGCCAATGGTTCGTGAAATTCGTGTTGAGGTACACTACAGGCCCACACACTTTGGCACTGTCATCATTGAATGCAGTCACCCTTGACACGTGCACATGTCGCTAAGGGTTTTGAAAATGAAATATCAAACACCGAAAGTATTCGGCCTAAAAATTATATGAAATACATGGGTGGGTTGGTATTTATTTGAGTTCAAAACGTAGAAATGCGGTGAAAGAAAACGAACTTTGATGAAGTAAGATCTCACCTTTTTTTTCTCTCCTTCGTTTTTAAAAATGAAGAAAATAACACGTGTTGGCAGTTAGTGAAGGAGGATTGAGGTGGACCATTGATGGACACGCAGTGAAAAGAAAACAACGGGACCGTTTGGGCGAAATACGAGCTTCAATTTCTCTAGAGAATTAGTGTTTCGGTATTTTCGACTTCAACCCTTTAATACAACCGTGTAAAGATGATGGACACTAACGATAAGTGAAGAATTTCATAAAAATACGAAAAAAGTAATATTATAGTATCATTCTGAGAGGCAACGGAAGGAAAATTTTAAAATATTGAAATTGAGGTCACTTGGAAATGGTATAATCACAAATTTATAATCATACAAGAAAATGTAACATTAAGAAAAAAAAAAGACAAATGAAAAGGACTGGACGAAATCGGGAAAAGTGAAAGTACTATGAAAAAATTTTTCATGCAGGAACAACGTTTCTCCAGTCTTGCAAATGTATGAAGAAAACTGACAAGACAAGATTGGAACTTCAAGGGGTCTTAAAAAACAACGAAAAATGAGCCAGTACCTAATAATTACAAGCGAAAATGAGTCATCAAATATGTCTTACTTAATTAGAATCATTTCGAATGAATGTTTCCGACGGGTTATCCTCATCAGTATATGAGAATTTTCTCAAATTTATTCCTTAAAATACATAAGTTATTCAAGGATCGAAAGATAATAGGTATTACCAATAAACATTAACATAACTACAGTCAATGCTAATTCCAATGGAATCCAGTGAAATTCTGTAGGGTCAAGTTTTCAAAAATGAATATTTCGGTAAGAGGGTACATAGATACACCGACAGCAAATCATCCGTAATAGCAGCGCCGATTTGATAAAATTATTAGGGGAATAGGCGAAGACAAAACGTGAAAATTTTTTGGTTCACATTCAATCTAGACAGCGAATTTTTAATTATTCAACATGAAAAAAGTATACAAGTACTAAAATTAACAAAATTAATAAAAACGACCAAATTGGCGCCCATTATCTGTAACTTTTACAAAGAGAAGAGTTAACTTTTAGTACTTCTAATGTACATAAAATTAGTAAATCTGTAAATGACGAATATTTTCTTCGGAAAAATTTTGATGATTTTACACTAAATATTTGCAAAGATGTTGCAGCTATGGAAGTGTGAAGATCTGACCAACAGTTCACATCACGACATCACTTACCAACTAGAGATAATTGATATAAATGTAAGCATATAATATATATCTCATGAGTCTGGTAAGATTAAATTTCTACATCACTCTGACAATCTGACCACATTTTTAAACGACGATTTTTACTACAGAGTTGATATAGATAGGGTAAACTCACATCAGAATGGATAAAGAACAGCTCATAAAACCTACATCCACACCAAAAGACTAAACGTAGGAAAAACTAATTCGAACAAAAGAAATCAACATTTTTACACGAATGTGTGACAATCTTTACTGAATTCTTATCACCTCCTTATTGAATTGATATTCATATTGAAAATACGCAATAAAACTATTCAAATCAATTTTCGCCCGTTACACATGAAAAACACAAAATAATTGAAACATTTTACGTTGCACAAGGGCGGGTCTGCTCTTGAATAAACAACATATTTACATACCTATATTAATTTGATCATAAATGTTACAAGCGTGCTCTAATAAGCAGAACCACTTTTTTTTTCTTTTTTTCTCTCTCTCTTTTAACGAGAACTTTCGAATACCAAAGGCCTTTATCTCAAACAGCAATCACGAAGAAAAACTTTTTATCTAGCCATCAACAAATAACAAAACAAACTTCGTACTTCGAAATGCTAACCACAATTCTAATTAAATCTAATGTCAGTTGGCAGCGCCATCGTTGACAAAACCGAACATTGACTGAACTCAAGACGATATTTTGGCTATCGAAGAATTTTGATACAGCAACAAAACGATAGAGTATATTGGATAACTTGTTATCCACGTTTTGTCAAAGATTTATACCGCACAGAGCAGACAAATAAAACGAACAGTCTGATCGATATCGAGTGAAGTAATTTCACCGAAGAGATTCGTTCACGAAAAGATAATTAGCTCAACGAAAAACAAAAGAAAAAAAAATCGAGTGTGGTGTAAAAGTAGAAGACAGCTCTGTAGGCTAAAAGAAAGGGACTAAAGTAAGGAGATTGAAAAAATTATCGCGGAAAAACGAATGCAGACCACAACTGCAGTTTTTGTTTTTGAAATTTCTATGGATGTGGCTCTTACAACATAGGTACCTATGTGAAAATATTTAAACCGTTTTAGAATTATGACCTTACGACTTACTCAAGCAAAGCCAACTTCAATTAAGTATCAAGTCATGAACCATGAAGCAGAGCGCTAAAATAGTGAAATTGGCAACTGCATGTTAAGGGATTGATTTTCACTCTTTATTTAATCATAACTATAGAAAAAATAACGAAAATGATGGCAAATTCAAGATTAACTACATTTTTGGGAATACAGAATTTGAAAATTAATTTAATAAATCTCTGGCTTTTCAATAATACGAGTTCAGAGAGAGGACCTACTTTTGCGACATCGCAATTTTCACTTCACGGCATGATACGTAATGTTGGCTTTGCCTTGGGATTCTCATCCAGCTTAAATTCCTAGTTTAAACGTTGCCCCCGAACTCCATGGAATAAAAAAATGTCGAATAAGGTAAGACTGGGCCTATTTCCATGATTTTTAATTGGATATATAAGTATAAATTTTTATTATGCATCAACTTATTTCAAAACTTCAGTTCCTCTCCATTAGTAAATCCTAGTTAGGTTATGGTCTCGGACAAATTCTAAGCGTAAATAGAATTTCCGACCATTTTCCAATCAAACCAAACTTATCTTAGCGATTTAGCAAATCATAATCCGCTTACAATAACTAAATGATGTATGAATACCTTTTCTTATCCTCACACGTCTTCCCATTACTCTTAGGTGAATGGAGCTTACAACCACAATCGCTGAACTTGGACTCTAGAAAATGTATATTTGATTTTCTGATCGGTCTTTTTCTTCCAAGTTTGAAAATAAAAGTCAAGTTAAAGATCTTATGAATGAAAGAATTGAAATGGATTGCAAACCTTTGTAATATTCGCAGAGCAGATAGAATTTACGAATAATTTGCTGAAGTATCGTCGAACCAGCAAAATCTCAAAAATTTGATCTTTTCTTTTTAAAACATGCTATTTTGACAACTAAAACAACTGATTTTTTTTTTCAGAGAATCTTTTGAAATTGAAGATTCTTTCTGGTGTAATCTCTCCGTGGCTTTCATTAAAACACGCAATTCAGAACGAATGGCACAACTAGTAAAAATGGAATCCAATTTGAGTGATAGTCCGCCGTGCTACAAACCAACTAATTAACGGACGTGAGTCGAAAATGTGAATTCTTCACGGAATTTTCCCTATAACCGGAGAGAAATATTCCACATACATAGGCACGAAATAAATTCAGAAAAAAAAATTTTTTGCAGATGGGCTTGATTTACAAGTTTACAATTCACCAAATAATGGAAATTCGTACGAAAGAGAAACTGCGGTGAAAATTTTGTAAAATTATTAAACAAAAATTTAAAAAATTAACAAAAACATTTTTATAAAGCCTACAAGAAAGATCCTATTTCTCACGAAAATAGCAAGCAACGAAATTTTCGAATTTAAAAAAAAATTAATTAAGAAGTTTAAAAAGGCTCGCACAAAAATTTTTCCAAGGTCACAAAGTGTGACGAGCACATCATGTACGTAAATGAGGAAGTAGAGGGAAGAAATGGGCAAAGCCATAGGTGGATGCGTCCATACGATGTACAGCGAGTTTCCTGCGCAGAAATTCGAAACGAAAGTGAAACTAGAAATCTCGTTCAAAAGTCAGGAGGTTAAATTTCCCACATCGTGGAAAATTTGCGGAGTCACAAATGAGGTTATGGAAGGCGCCGCGCTGAGGGGAGCAGTGTGTTGGAGAAGGGCGGCGATCGGGGAGTGGAAATGATACACAAATCCTCCTCTCGACGCAATGTGCTGGCGCAGTTTTTACGGGAAAAAATATCGTCTCCGGTTGCACACACGAAGCGTATAAAAATTCCCCGAGGGACTCGTCCAAAACTCCATCAAATCAAACCGCATTATCAGATACTCTTTGTCAAACGTTTCAACGGATTTATTTCGAAAATATACGTGTGTGTATGTGTACACAATTCACCACACGAATACACGCACTTTGTACGTGTACAAATGTGTATACTGCAATACACTAGAATGCGAAAACTTTTATCTCCTTAACTTATTTGAAAACACGCCGGTTCTTTTGGTTTTTGTTTTCTTTGCTTTTTCGAGGTTTTCATATAAATTACCGACAGCTCCGAGGCGATTTTCAATGAGCGACGACAGATATTCAAGGACTTGATGTTCAATTGGTCTGTGAAATGGAAAATGAAGAGCAAAAAGAAAAGAAAAAGACGAAAAACGAAGAAATTGAAAAATGTATAGGTATACACAACCAAACTTTATGAGTAGCTGGGTTGTCAAATTTATAGGTTTAGAATACGGGAAATTTTGGCGATAAGTATGAAATTAACCAGGAGAAAACTAAAATAAAATTAGATAACTTGAAATCAAAATTATTTGAAGTGAGAAATTATTATTTTTCGGTTTCACAAGAAATATTATTTTCTGTAGCTTGTACACATGGGCTACGTTATTTATCGGAAAAATTAAAACGCCATTTCATTAAGGAATGATGAACAACGTACATTCTAAATATTTATAATGAATAATAAATTTAAAAATTTATTAAAGATAAAACAAAACTAGCCTTACTCAGGATAACTCAAAATACAAATAGATAAATTTTTTCGCTGAATTTTAATTTGATGGGACAATTTAACAAAACGGATTGAGTGTCAGGTGGACTCGCATGAAGACCTTATGTTGAAACATAAATTTCGGTGGAAAACATGATATTTAAAGAGTCAAATTATTTTGCCTTGTAACCGTTTACATCACCAATATTGGCTGAAAATCGTTCCTTAGGGAGGCAAACGGTATTAGAAAATAGATATTGTCCCCTTTAGATAGTTGAGTGTTAGTTTTGCAGTTTTTCGGTCTGTTTTGTCAATTTACGTTTCAATGTCTGAGTATCAGTAACTCAGTAATCAACAAAAGAGACTAGCAGTTCAAAAAAGACATGTGCGAAAACAAGAATTCGCTTTGAGGCCAATTAAAAATAAGATCTAGTCGAATTACACAAAATCTAATACAAAAAAAATCAAATAAAACTGGCGTTTGAAGAAGAAACTCAAATGGTGTTATGTTAAGTTAGATACTTAACGTGTGCTTCCAAATGTGATTGTAAAAATCATGTTAGGGGACCCAGGCCACCGGATCTCAGCCACCCTCCACTCAGCATCGACAACTCATATAATCTAGAAAAATGGCTAAGTAGAAATAGAAAAACAGAGGGAAGAATTTAATTAAACAATGTGTCAAACCTTTTAATCACCAAGAATAACTTGAAATTTTCAACTCGAATGAAAAAATATCACCGATCAAAATCAGGGACTGAGAAACGGAAATGGAAACCAAATTTTTTGGAAACAGAAACAATGTTTTTTAGCACTGAAAACTGAAATAAACGGCAACACCAAAATTCTGAAATGTAAACCAAATTGGAAACAACTAACCAATTTCTTTTAAGACCAATAATGGAAACGTAATGGAAATCAAATGATGAGTCGTTTTTGTTTCCATTTCTCAACTGATTAATTCTTGGTCTGGGAGAAAAAATCTGAAACAATACTGAAATTTTTTGGGAAATATTGATAGAATATCGATGTTACTGGAAAAATTATCGAGGTTGAGGAAGATAGATTCAATGTAATTAATGAAATAATAAATATGTTAACAAAGTTGCGTCTCAAAAGTGTGTAATTTTAGCAATGAAAATATGTTAAGGACAGAAATTTAGGAAATGTTTAAAAATGAGTAAATATAGAGATGAACGAATGAGTGGCAGAATAAGTATCAGTGTAGTTGCGAGTAAGAAAGTATAGGTGTTTACTGAAAGATAGTCGAGTGTTTGCAGGGTAAGAAAGGAAGAGGATTGGTGGTTACAACAAAAATATCAAAAAAATATTAATACATCGATATTGAAACAGGACTTTGATAATTTTAAACTTAAGAAAAATACTTTTTTGAATGAAAACTGAAACAGAAACTGAATAAAAAATTTTGGTAAAACCAGGAAATGTAAATGAAACAGAAAGCAAAATGATGGAAATGGAAACAAAAACAATTAACGTTATGGTAAATTTCAAAAACTCAACTAATAGAAACAAAATGAAAAAAAGGTAGTGTTTCTTAATCCCTGATCAAAATACATAATTATTCAACCAAATAAGTGAATAATGCTACAAAACATAGCCAAAAGTACTTTAAAAAACTAACTGATCCTGTGTGAATAATTTATGCAGATAATATCGATAACAATTGATCCATCTATCCATTCAGGCATTATCAGTCCGGGTAACCTTTACTTTTTTTCTTCTGAATATTCACGCCCAAACGCAATTTTGGAAAATATTAATGGCATCCAGGCATTATGCTCATTGAGCCATCCTATTAATACATTTTTTATGAAAATCCATTCACATCAATTCTGATGCTAAATGGAGAAATAGGTGTGACCTCACCATATTAATAGGTATATAATTATGATGATGTTGACCATAAAACATTCACTTTTCAAAAAGTTTTGAAAACCAATATTCTCAAGAGTGGTCCACTAATACTGGTACTTATCCAAATTAACTTTACCTTCTTCGAGGTAGTTTACGTAATACCCCTCTTCAGACTTTTTTGTGGACTGAAGGTTGAATAATTTTTTATAATACATGATCCGAAAGATGATGTTCATCATTACATTTTTCAAGCCCGAAGTAGCACTTTTAATAGATCTAAGCATAACCTCGTCATGAAGGGTACAAGATGACATGGTTATCTTTATTTCTGATGCAAAGTTAATCTAGAAAACTGCTATCGAAGGGAAAAACTCCAACTAACAGGTTATGTTTTTATTTTTATTTCAATAATATAAAAAAGTTACAGTTAACCTTCCACCGTATAAAAAAAAAAAAAAAAAACTCAAAGTGGTATTCAAACTTGCAACCACCTGTATGACAGTCTAGCTTTTTACCCATAATACCATAGTTGTTTTTTATTATTTAAAAGTACTTCACCTATCATTATGAACATTTATGAAGCATTTAATTAACGTTCTATCACTTTCTGATCATTAATTATGAAAAATATCTTCCTCAACAAAGTTCAAAAGTGAGTTTACATGAATCGGGAATTTCTCACTCACTGCGCTCGTTTCGCAAACTTTCCTTTACATGTATATATTCACTTTTGAACCTTGATGTGTAATATACTATTTTACTAACTTTTTTCATGGTTGGTGTTTCCTAACATTAGACAGACTAGGGCGATTTTCCCATAAAATCAAGAATACACAATGACCAAAACGGGTTGAAATAAATCTTCCTGATCGACCGTTATTTTGTAAAGCCCATAAAAACTTAATCGTGTAAATAACTCAATAGGTCAAAAACAGATGAAACACGTGAAAAGGTTAACAAAAACTCGAAACAAGAACGAGAAACCATGGAAATCCCCAAACAGGTATTGCATAAACTTGTCTCTTCCAAGTAGGACCACAATGCTCAATGTCTTCAATAATGACGACTGATTTTCATAATTTCCGACAGTGATCATCCACAAAACTTGACATTTCTCATACTGAACAAAAACTGCTCAAAGTGAATTTGCTATTAGAAACCCAGTATCGGATCAATGACTATTTTCAAAGTTTCCCAGGTTTTATTGGAAGAAAAAAGACATAACTTGCATGGTAAACAAACCAGGGAATGTAAACCGTACAAATGATCGCTCTTGGGTTAAGTTAATCAAGCCAAATGGACATACTTTCGCGTTCAATTTCCCATGTATATAGCACCAAGTTTAAACCCTTCTTAAAAGGCGCAAAAAAAAATAATTTTCCGAAGACGAAAAACGGAGAAGAGACGTGTATACGGCTTATAATTTTGTTGAGAACAAAGTCATTTATTATACCTAGTAAAACATTTTTATTACCGAGCTTTTATATTGACACTCACTTAAGGGGAGAAAAGTTTTTCCGAAGGTAGATTTTCACCGCCCCGCCACTTGCACAATACCAACATATAATAACTTACATCCCTGTCATAAAATTTATATAAGGGTTCGTTTTATTGATTTATACGCATTCATACACGCAATCGGAAACGATTTTTCCTCGAAAGACTTTTTTACAAATTAACAATCGTGAAAATAGAGTATAGGAAAGAAATGACTAAACATGGAGACAAAGAGATGGGAAGGGAGTCAAAACTTTCACCACTATATCACTTTTCCTCAATCGGCATCTCATCGCCTAAATATGAAAGAAGAAAAGAGACGAAAATAAGAAAAAACCAAGGATTACGTATTTTGTTCGTTGGAGATTACAATTTTAATTATTTTCGAAATAAGAAAGTGAAGAAAGAAAAAAAAAACACTCGAAAAATCGTTTTCCAACAAATTAACAAAGGAAAAATTTTTCGCATTTTTTTACGCTCCAGTTTACTTAATTTAGGTAAAGCAAGAAAAGAAGAGGCGATGGTGGAGAAGAAAAAATGAGAAAGTAAAGAGGAAATATCCCGTTAATAAAAACATCGGGAGAACAAAACCCTGGGAGTAGGTCTTGAGGAATAAAAAGCAAATATTTGGTTGTTGGTTGGGATTTAGCAATGAAAGGGACAGGGACAGGGGGCGCAAAGCGAAAAAGTAGAGAAGAAAACGCAACATTGAAAAGCCTAAAAAAGAAAAAAACCTTCAATCTTCTTCTCTTCCATCATCTTCTTTCACGACTACTACCACTGCGGCTACTGCTTAGGCCTACTACTTCTCTTCATATCTCATTTAATTTGATTCAAGTTGAAAAATCTTTTTCGGCTGCGCTTTTTAGAAAAGCGGCAACCGTTTTAATTAAACTATCATAAAACCTTTCTCTTCGAATTCCACGCCTCGTTTCTTCTACTGTTCGCAAACCATTCCCACTGACACTCGTTTTTATTTTTTAGTGGTTTGAAAAACTTCATTTAAATGGCTGACGATGAAATTAAGTGAAGAAAATATCGCGTACATTTTCGACAAGAATAACATTTGATGGGAGAAGGGCAGCGAAGGGAAAGAACGGAAAAAGAAAGAAAAAAATGGCTTTTGAGCTACAGTAATCCTGAGAAAGATTAACAACGAAGGCGAAAAAGAAAAACAGCAGGAAGGAAACTTCGAAACGTATAATTTGAAGAAAATGTACCTATAGTAAAATTTCGACTGGTTTCCCAAGTGGTAAAAGGTTGGAAGGCTTGTCTGAAAAACGAATATAAAGTGTACGAAGGAGAGTAGGACACATTATGAATATGTGAGATAGAGAATAAAATTGAGGTAAAACCTACGCATTTTTAATGAGGTAAAACCAGATAATCTGTGATTCAGTACTAAACACTGAATATAGAATTTTAACATGTTAACAAGTTGCCCAAAGCTCAAAACAGAATTCTATTGTTACTGACAATTACGTCCACTGAGCACTTCGATGAATACACACCAAAAATCAATATCTTCAAATCTTAATTATTAAATTCCGGTCGTGTCGGATTTGTTTGACATATGCTTAGGTGTTCACAGACATATTACACAACAAAATCTGAAAATATAAAATTCTCCCCTTTTTAGGCTCAATGAAGGTGGAAGAATGGGTCTAATGATGAAATTAATACAAAATTCCAACTTATCGCCTCAAAAAACTTGTCCAATGATATATAATACAATAAAATTTGAAAATAAATTCTCCCATTCTCCCATTTTTAGGCCCAATGAGGGTCGAAGAATGAGTCTAATGATAAAATTAACATCAAATGTGAATTCACCGTCTCAAAATACATGTTCAGTGAAATATTACGCAATAAAATATGAAAATAAAAAATTATCCCTTTTTAAGGTATTATGAGGGTTGACGAATGGGTCAAACGATAAAATGAACATCGAATTCAAAATCAGCCTATTAAAAAACATATCTGAAGTTATAACACTAAATGAAGCACTAATAAGTTTAAAAATGTCTTTCCAGGGCTATTAATCCAGCCTTTATAGATTTTTCTTTAAAATACGTTTTGGGAATTGATAAAATAACGAAACCAAGCCTAAAACCTTCTTAGGTTCATGAAGAATGTTTGTATAAAAATTCATCAACGTTGGTTTGGTAAATTCTGAGATTACCCTTAAGACACACTTTTCCAAATTTTCCTCTTCATACGGCGAAAAGGGTTAGTCTGAAATTTTTTTAAAATTTTCTTCATAATCACAGGTATTTGGCCTCATGCACATTCATTCAAAAAAAAAGTAGAATCCACCGTCGACAGATATGCAATCGTCACTAAGATAAGTCAGTACAGTAGGAATTCTCAATTTTTTCAAAAATTAACAAACTAGACCTTCTTCAATACAGACAACAGGCGACAAAATAAAATAATTTTAGTTCATTTGGAAGGGTGTCCCAGAAAATACTTCAAGGAAGGACACACTGCTTTCAAATTTTTCTTGTGTCTGGAATTTTTCCATTGAAAACGTTTTCTAATTTTCTTTCTTGATGAAAATTGAAAATTAGAATTTAGATAGAACATCCAAACAGCTTGACACTGGTTTCTGACACACACAGTTTGCAGAAAAATCGTTCTTCTGGCAGCTCACATCGGCATAAAAAGGGTTTCCTAGATTTTTTGGAAACCTCTTGAAAGTACACACGTGGGACTGCGTTCTCGCTTGCGGACAGCCCTGAATATTTCTGCCGTTACTACAATTATTGTCATCCAACAAAAGATGGCTCATGCACATTAAAGCAACGTTTCCAAACATAAAATTGTTTTGATTTTTCAAATTCAATTTTCAAGTATTTAATTAATAACATGAGATGTGTAGCAACAATGCACACAAAATCATTGTAAAAGTGTAAAGTTGTTGCAAGTTGCGTTCTGTTTCACGAAGCATCTTTTTTTGGACAGACAACAGTCATTTTCAACCGATAGGTAGTGCTATGCAACGACAGATGTAATAGGACAGAAAATAAAAAACACAAAATGACCTGTTCGATGGAAAAATCAATTCGTTCATGAAACTTTTCTCAGAATTTTATGTTGACAGTAAAATTAAGGATCCGCCAAGTCCGTGAGAATTCAGGAGTCGGAACGCCGTTTTAGGATTAGGAGGTGAAGGCAAAATTTAAGAAAATTGTATTTTCACGATTTATATCAAGTAAAGTGTCGTAATCTATGTATTTATTCACCCTGAATCGAATGAGACCGATCGTAAATTGCTAGGACTAATAGTTTGAGAGTTATGTTGAACTTTATACTGAAAAATGTGATTTTTAATAGAAATAACTTAAAAAATTGTAATTTGAGGAAGTTTTCAATTAAATTTTGTACGGATTAGAATCATTGGTATAAAGTATCTTACGAATAAATTGTAGTCGGTTAAAATTACGATAAAGTTTAGGAGGATTAGTATGAGGAAAAATATAACTAAAAATCCACTTTTTTAGCTATTTTTTCAAAGTTCATAACATGTATAAACATTTTTGGAAGGAACCGTGTAACATATCACATCCTATTAATTTTTCAGCGTTGAACTGAATGAGACCAACGACAGGTCGATAGAATGTATAGTTTTTGAGTTAAGACGACTGGATTCAATGGTTTTCATACGTAAAATTTATGTTTTTTGGTACAAATATAATACCTCGGAAACTAATGGTGCTATCAATCTGAAGTTGGTCTGATTCGATTAGGCGCTAAAAGGTTTCATGGGTGAACTAATTTTGCTGCCAAAAGAACCATTATTTCCAAAACTATATTGCCAGTTGCGTTTGATTCATATGAGTAAGAAAATTTTTGAATAGTACGCCTAGCTTCGAGTTTAAAGACCTTGTTCTGGAAGAAGAGGGAACTTTGACAAGATTGAAAAATTTAATTTCCATTATAGATCGTTTTTCGGAAAATGTCAACATAACACCAGTAATTGAGAAGAATCTTGAAAATAAAATTTTTGCAATAAAAATTAAATTAAGTTTTTCAAAATGATGAAAAAAAAAATCGTTATCGGTTCTACTAAACGGTTATTTTGACCTTGGGTACATTTATTTCAAAAACCAGCGACCTAATCAGAAGAAATATCTTAAATGAAAAAATGGGATTTCTTTGAAAAATAAATTCATAAAGTGTCACTAGGTATACTAATGGACCGGACAGTATTGGGGCCAAAGGGACAATTGCAGTTTAATTTTTAAAATTTTCAACAAAAAAGGCAATAGACCTACTTACAGATTTATTGGAAGTCTTTTGGCTATATTATTTCAATTCGTTACAGAACTTTCTATCTCAGACCTATCGGAAATACATCCAAAAAAAAAAAGAAGAAATAATCTCACAGATGGGGTGAAAACACATTACTTAGCTCGACGTTAAGTAACGTTATACCGTTTGATATTTTACTGGCATGTACGCGTAGGGTTCACTCAATCACCTCGGTTATTTCATCGTATCTCACCCCAAAAAATAAAATACATAGCCATTTAATCAATCGTATTATCGAGGTTTATATCCTCAACTTTTTCTCCCCTCCTTCCGCCAATCGACACAAAAAAGAATCATTTTCTATCAGATTTCTTTATCACAATTTCTATCTACGTACTGCTTTATGCCTAATCGAGCACGAAATTTCGTCAGAGCTTGGTTTCACGAACACGTCACCTCATAGTTTGTCACTAATCAAATGCGACACGGATAAGTAACAACATAATCAAGTAATTATAATGATACAAGACTGCCAATATAATTAACTACTAGAGTCAAAAAGAAACTCAGAATTATGCTGAGAAAATTACGTTCGCTGATAAACATATTATTAATAGAAATAAAGGCTATTTTAAAACCATCGCATATAAGTTTATTTGAAATTAATTAGGTATGCAGTATTACATAAGAACCAAGTGTAGGTATTAAATATAGACTTAGACAGGAGTGACCCGGACATGATTGATATTAATTTTACCTCCTGATTTTGTGGCTATTTATGCGAATTTTAAGACACCAAGCATTTTCAATTTTATTTAAACACTAGCTTTAACTTGCGACTTCGCTCGCAATTATCAGCAAACAGGTACGAAAAGTTACCATTCAACCAAAAAGTGTATGCTTAAATTCACCACACATTGGAGCCTGGAGGTGGTAAGGAAAGGAATAGTGGATACTTACGGCTACTTTGCCCATTTCAATGAGGATTTTGGTGATAGTGGGAACGTTTGTAGACATAAGGTAAACTACCAGTTTAAGATAACTCCCAGCTGAGAGTCAAAATTTCCAAGGTGCTGCAAAATAGCAAATAAAATAGAAAAAAATTTTTTTTAGGCAAACGCTTTCATTAATTAATGCAGTAAAAAGGAAATAGATCCCTAAAAATGGAGGAAAAAAAAACTTATCTTATTTTGTTTGTATCATCCAGAAGTGACATCAAAGTATGCGAGAATTGAATGTATCTAAATTTATACTTGCCATTCCATGCCAACTCTGTTGGGTTGGAAATGAGAGGTAATTACAATTCTCTACTATTTTTTCAGAGTATCCGCCACACTCTTTTATTTAATGCCATTTCTGGATGATACAAATAAAATAAAATAAATTGTTTTTTCTGCTCATTTTTAGGGATCTATTTCAAAAGCATTTACATTTTTATTTATTTTATTTATTACTTTCTAGCGTGCGATTTCATTCAGTTGAAATCCATTTTATAGTGAATATAAAATTTCACAGGTTCACCACTTCGTAAGAACCAGAGGAGGGCATTGAAAATGAATAGAAAAAAGTTAGTAAAATGTTCATTTTTTGTTTTCTTTCATTTTTGTATTTGTTTCATAAACAATGAAACAATATTAACACCTCCACATTACTTTTCATTACCATTTTCTCTTTCCACCTTTTTTTACCATTGTTATCGACCTCTTCTCTTACTCTTCACGCATAAAAAATTGGTAAAAATCGGGAGGCAGACACTTTTTTGCAAACTGACTCAATAAAAATTTTCAACGCTAAAACCATAGAGTACAGTGAGATAAGAATGGCAAAAAGAATCTTGATAAAAATTTGGTGGAAATAGCGGATAAAAAAATTGGTGTGTCCTAGGACACACGAGGTGGAAGTGAAAATTCTATAACTGAACCTTTTGTATTGAAAACATATTCAGAAAATGTGAAAAATGTAAAGGAAAAATTTCTGAACATCTTAACTTTTTCTCTCTTTGTGAACTGTGAGAAAACTCTCTAGATAACTCACTCGATGCCAATTAATATGAAATTAGGGAACCTCAGAAAACACATTTGATTTATTCTAGTTCATTATTATCTGAGTTATTGATATAATATTATATATATTGTGGCGGCTACCACACTACATCGGCTATAAGCGCTTCTCTCTTGTTAACAATCACACGGCACCATGGCCGAGTGAATACGATGCTGACTTTTGGTGGTGGTAGCGAGGGAGGTTTTAGGTATTCAGTTGGTACAGGTGTTTGAATCCCCGTGCCGCCTGAATACCTAGATATATATTTTTTTATTAAAGTATTTTTGGAATTTATTTAGTTTTAATTATTAATTACATAAATTATGATCTTAAATTAATAATTACTTATTTATCTCTTAGTACGTGATGAAATATGAAAAGTTTAAATTTGGTTTTCTTTTGATGCCCTTGAGGATTGAAGAATGAGTCAAATAAAAAAAAGGTCAAATTTGAAATCAGCACCTAAAAGAATATATCCGATGATGTATCATACAACAAAACATTAGAAGTCAATATTTTACATATTTGAACCCCTCGGTGGTTTGGAAATGTGTCAAAAAAAAAAATGAATGTCAAATTCGAAATCAGCACCGAAAATACATACCCAATGACGTATCATACAATAAAATATGTCAATTCAAAATTTGGACCCCTTTTGAAACTACTCGCAGTCAAGGAATGCGTCAAATGAAAAAATGAACGCCAAATTTGAAATAAGTACCCCAAAAGACATACCCGATCAGGGCTGGCAACTTTTCATTTTCCCATGGGTAGCAAAAGAAAAAAAAATTTTTTTAATGCCAATTTTGCACAGAATAAAGAGTAATTGTGTGTAAACGTAATTATTTCCCATGTGTAGCAAAAACCACTTGGGAATTTCTCATGTGTAGCAATTGCTACACACGCTTCACAAAACTTGCCAGCCCATGTTCCCGATGATGTATCACACAATACAATATGTGAATTCAAAATTTGTCGCTCTTTTGAAGCCTCTAGGGGTTGAAGAATGGGTCAAATGAAAAGATGAACGCCTAATTTGAAATTAGCACCCCAAATACCAAACCTAGGTTATCTCTGTCTCTAGAATCTAGTAAAAATATTTAACTGTGCTGTGCTCTGTATCAGACTAGCAGTAGCACCACTATCCAATTAGCACAACTAAATATTACTGTCTCGCATTAACCGTGGTAAGAATGCATTTTTTAAAAAGTGTCAAATTTTGTAATGGCTGCCATTCGAAAACCAGTGGACCAATTTCGTTCAAACTCAATACCAAATCAGTCCCTAATAGTCTCCAACTGCCATAAAAATTTCAAGCCAAAATCTTTTAATTTTCGAGAGTTATAGAGATGACAACACGGCGGGTTTGTAACACGTTGAGAACCCATTTCTCCGAAACTAGCGGATAAACTTCAAAATTTTAATACGAATGTGTAGCCCATGAAATCTTCTAACATTACCCCAAGTTTTATTGCCATAGGTCAAATAGAGGAGGCTCCACAGACTCCCAAGAAGTGAAAATATATATATATATCCATGAAAAGTGAAGGTAAAAATGAATTTGCCGATAAAAAATAGGGAGGTGAGCATTTTTACAATCATTAGTTTCTGAAATATTTGATAAATCCAAAAGCGGCAAATTTTTAATTAATTTGCGATTTTTTTAACGGCTTATTTCTGAAAAACTAATGACAATAAGAAAATTGTTTTTGATTAAAAATTCGAGGGAATTTTATCCTTTTCCAAACAATACCAACCCTAGCTTCGTAGATCAAATAGACGCTGAGAAATCGTGAAGTGAAAATAGAGAAGTTTTTTTTAAACTTACATTTTTGTGAGCTTGGCAAAAATCGCGGATAAATATACCAAACTTAGGATTGAATTTAGTTCTATTATAGGTAATAAATAGAATAATAGTTTGAGCAAGAGAAGAGCCACACCGAAACAGTAAATTCATCAAATAGCAAGTTGAAATTTTTGAGACTTCTCCAGTCACATTGGCCTATTTTTGACCACACTTAAACTTTAGAAGAAGAAAAAAAAAAACTGAATTTTACTCCACACAAATTTTTAAAGATTATCACATTATAATCTGGCGTTAAAATTATTCGCTTATCTAGTAAAGAAATTAAACATTCTTTTGACAAAAATTTTCTTAAAAGCTTTTACCATCGTTACGACACAGTAAATTGAAGTACGTGTATTGGCGATAAGTAGCTCGTTTAATTTTTAAAATGTCTCCTCTTTATGAACTTTTTTAGCAAGTTTCCTTTCCTTCGTTCCTCCTTTTTTTTTTTTTTTTTTTTTTTTTGTTACATCTAAGTATAATATTAAGAACATAAATACTACGCTCAAGAATGACATGAAATCAAGATGAAGACAATTAAGTGAAATTCGCAAAAGCTATTCATAAATCTATGTAATCAATTCAGTTTAAAGAAAGTACACTCATTACTCAAGTTTTTAAGAAAACGTGATTGGCTGAGTGCATGTTTAAGTGGAATTATTGAGCTATACATGAAGATTTTTTTACATCATGAGGTCGTGACATTCGTAACAGTTTTTCTCCAGATTAGTGACACTGATTTTCAATCGACTTCGGGGAAAAAAAAAGTTACCTATTAATAATAAATTAGAACAGTAGGTACGAATACAAAATATTGTAGTAAGATGTTTCTTTTTTTTTTTCTTTAACTTTTCCATACACATACCAATTTAGATGAACTTTTTTTTAAATGAAAGAAGATGGTACTATGATGTCAACTTAAAAGTGCCTAAGCACCCAACGATATTTTTTCCCGTCGTATTGAAAGAGCAATTGGATTGATAGTCTATAGTTTAAAACAATAAAATAAAATAAACCTAAAATAAAAAATTGATCCCATGTTTCAGATCGTCATCTCAATTCATCTACCAGTAGCCCAAGACAATAACTACTGATACTAATATATTGCTCAGGTCAAAGTAGAGGATTATGTGCAGAACGCCTTCAAAAATATGAACATTCGATGCCGTCAATCAGAAGTTTTTTAGTGTGAATTAAAAAAAAAAGTTACTTAAAGATGGCAATTAAACGTAGCAAAATTAATGGAAAAATTTTCCTCCAAATTTTGGGAAAATATGGCAAGAAGTATTTTCTCAATTTTCAACCAGCTAAGCTACCATCTTTCATGAAAAATTCACCAAAGAAACAGCATCATAAAGGTAATTTCAATTTAAAACTTTTTTTTTTTTTAAAAACCTGCGAAAAGGATGAATCTTATACTTTAATACGAGCATTAATTGTATGTACATATGTATTTATATGTACATGTATATGTGCAGTGGCGCCCATCCTAGGGATTAGATGGTGCGACCGTACCGGGCCTCTCAAATTAGGGGCCTCATTCTAGTGAAGTCTGCTTACGCTGGTTTTTCCATTATTTTACTTCTATATTTAAAACAACCGAAAAAGAGAAATGAATGGCTATCAATATTATTCATAAGTCTTACTTAATTATAAAGAATAAGACTAATACCAGATTAAGGTTTCATAGATAAAGGGGCCCATCGCTTGATACCCCCATCCGCTAAAGAAAATTGTTCCTCCCATAATTTTTAAAACCCCATACATAGAAACAAATAATTAAAATTTGAATTTTATTTATTTATTCTATATTTGCTCCACTTTTGGAACCCCCTGAGGTTGTGAGTTTCAAGCCCTGGGATTGGGCCTTACAGACTCATAGTTTTAATCCTACCTTGAATAAGACACTGATGATGTTTATTTTGTTTCATTAATTTTTCACTTTCATCATTGTTAAAAAGAGTGCAGTGCATAACAGGCCTAAACAGTTCGCGGAATAAAACATAGTGGTAAAAGGTTTTGTATTAAGTTTTTAAAAAATCAAAAAAAAAATACGTAAGAATTATGAGTGGATAACTTGGACGCTAAAACTCAGACTCAACTTAGAGGAAAATTTTAAAACTTAAGGAAAGAAAAGAAATAAAAATCACCTCTATACATCGAGAGCAGGAAATTGGTCTAAAAATAGACCATAAAACCTAGTGACCGATAAGGTATCTGAAAAAAAAAACAATGAAAAATAAACATTTCTGCAGATGTAAGCTAAAAAGCTATGTCTGCACTTGCAGAATGACGCAGAACTGATCTATAATCATTTAAAACAAACAAGCTAAAAAACAGAAATAAAAAGCTACTAACCATATACTTTCAATTTTCAACTCATTGACATTAAGTCATTTAATGTAACTCCCGACCCCTGATAAACTTCATCGTGGTGCAATTTTTTATTTTTTATGAAATGTGAATTTAAAAATCAATTGAAAATGCGTTTTATTAAAAGAAAATTTGAAAGTGGAGCTTCTAAGTGGAAGAAACAGTTCGAAGAAAAAAAAGAAAGAAATATAAAAAAAAAGTCAACGTGGGTTTTAGCCCATGATACAATGTAGCTCTTCAAATGATACGGGGCAATTTTTTGAAAATGTCATTTTCATAAAATTCAAATTGAAGTTTTTTAAAACCTTAGTATTGTCAATTGTATCATAAAATAGTTACCTAAAAAGGATATTATATTTCAGAAATCAGGACAAAAGGTGCAGAAGTTGGAGAGCTCAGACAATATGACGATTGAAAAAAAACTTCCCTTTCTGATTTTTACATCTTTCATCGGCAAAATGCAACTTTTCTGTCACTGAAAATTCACATTTTATTTTAAACATTTTCTGTAGACACTTATACACTTTTTTTTTTTTTTTGAAAAAATTCAAATTTGCGAAGAAAATGTGAGAAACTAAATTTTGGGGCATAGGTATTAACCTTCTTCCAAAATTTTAGAGTGATAAGCAAGGAGATTTTTAGTAACCCAACCAAAAATCTATGAAGGTTAATTCATGAGCTATTTTTTTTTAAAATGTCAAATTTTACTAGATTATTTTTAATGCAAGACTTTTAATTCTCTAATTTATTTCTCCTTTAGTTTTGAGGCATATATATATAGTTTCCGTTTTAGTCTTCCGGATGCATTTCACTTTCTTTGAGAGGATTTTTTACACAAATGTGCATGCCTGCACGATAATATAGCCCCACTCATATGCTAATTGCTAAATGTAAGTATAGTTTTGAAAAAGTTTACATCAAATTTTTTGTACATCTTTAAATAAAACTGCCACTTCCAGTAGTGCACTTTCATGTAAGTATATGGATGTGGATGAAAATGTTGCTACTCAAGAATCAGATAACACTCTTAAATCAGAATTATACGACTCTGCAAAACAGGAAAATGAAGATACTGTAGTTATTGATTGTAATACGGATGAGAGCAAAAATGAAAATAATACACTTGCAAAAGTTCGAACGGAACTTAAGGTGTGATCCTTGTTTATCCTAATAATATTACAAAACAAAAAAATTACCTTTTATTATGAGATTTTTTACAAAAAAATTAAAAAGTTCAGCTTTAGGTTGAATGTCACATATCTACGGAGGGAAGAACGACTTCTTTAAAATCCAAAATTTTTAAAAAGGATAAGGATAGAAAAGTTTTTTCTGATCAAGTAAAAACATTTTTTATCCTCTCCGATGAAAAAGAAAACAAACCTAATTATCATTTGTTAGTAATTATAAAGACTTAAATCATCATTCAAAAATTTCTTTACAGGGTGACTCGAACATAAATCCTTCAACAACGTTACTGCAAACCGAACAGATTCACACTAAAGAGATTCAAACCCAAATTAGTGAAAAAATTGCCGATGAAAATAGAGATTTTCAAATGGAATTTTATTTACATAAGTAATCTTTTTCTGTTACTTCTAGGAATTTATTTGTTCTTTTATTAATATTATAATTTTTTTTTAAATATATTGCTGTGGAACAGATACATTAAAAACGACGTACAAAAAATTTGGAAAAAGCTTTTTTGGTGGGGTTATTTTATAGGTAGACCTACCTACATTACATACGATACTTCTCGTTGTTAGTATATGCGATACTCTTGAATGTCCAAGCAAACAAATTTCCAGTTTTAAAAATTTTGATGAAATTTTAGCAATTTTTTCATTATATTCTCCCCAAGAAAACAAGAGTTTGGTTGAGAGTTCCATTAACCCTTCGAGTCCGGGATATGTCTGTAAATGGGATATTATATTTTAAAATTTAATGGTAAAACTATTTCCAATGCTACTCCAATATTAAAACCCAAATAGAAATAAAGAAAAAAGTGAAAAACCATATCCATAAAATTCTATTTGCGAAAAATATGAACAAACTTGAATATAATAGAATTCGTAAGAGAAGTTGTCTATAACAAAAAATATAAGCCTCAATTTTCTTTTCGCTATAATCGCGATATTACTTTATTTACGTATGAAATTGGGGCTTATAATTTTTATGATAGATAATTTCTTTCCCTACTTCTGCTATACTCAGGTTTGCTTACATTTTCTGCCAATAAAATTTAATAAATATATAGTTTTTTACTTTTTTTTTTAAATGTCTGTTTGGGTTTGAGTAGATATTGGTGTAGTTTTGAAAATAACTTTTTATTGTTAAAATATGTCATATTTTTGCAATTTACAAACCTACCTGCTGGATATCTTCCAGGACATAAAGGTAAACAAATTTCCAAAGAAATAATAAGTATACCTAGGCCTACAATGTGACCATAACATGAAAATTGTGGGGAAAAAGATGGAGTTGAAAAACAAAAGGAAAATTAGAAATACAGTTCAAATATTTCTCAGTGTATTTAAATTACCCATACAGGTACCTACTTACCAGTTTCAACAAAAATATTACTTATAATAAGCCCGTTTAAAATTAACTTTGCATATCATAGTAAAAGAAAGATGTTTCACTCCAATATGAATTCTATACCTAACTTCATGTAAGTAGGCCTATCCAAATTTAAAAGGATTTTTTTTTTTTTGCAGGAAAAACCAAATAAAAACCGTTTTTTTATCACTGAAGATAATTCTTCTAGCCCACATCTTGAAAACAACGATCCTGCAAGATTAAAAGATATTAGAAGCCCAACGCCTGAACTGGTTGATCATATTTTGGGAATAGGACCATGTCAACCATTGGAACAAGAACTTATACAACGAGAATTTCCTAAGGACAAAAGAGTACACAGTTTTCACTCTGGATGGTACCATCGCAAATTAAATGATGGCACTTTTGATCATCGGATATGGTTATCATATTTACAATTCAGAAGACCATATTTACTGTCTCGACTGCATAGAAACTCATCGTTGATTTCCCAAGGTTTTAATAATGGAAATAATGGAAGTCTTCGCATCCTTGCCCATGAGACTTCAGAAACACATATTGATGCAGTTTTGACACGCAGAGTAAGAGCTAACTCACTTCCCCTAGTTCCATCCATTACTACAGAGAGAAAAATGTAGATTTTATCATAAAGTATCTTATTGGTGTAAAATTGTTTTCAGCGAAACACTGCTTAGCTTTTTGTGAAAATTAAGAGGGATCGCTGGAACAAATTAAAGGAAATTTCAAAGACTTATAATCTTGCTGGCAAAGTATTCTCCTACTCTAGCTGCGTATATTCACCATTTGTTTAAGACAAATAAAAAACCGAGTATTCCTTGATATCCTGGAGGTGACAAAATGCTCTTATAGATGCCATTTCTTCATATATCAGGAATAAATTCTGTGAAGATATACGACAGAATAAATTTTCAAGCATTGCAGTAGACAGCTCATTTAATGTCCAAAAAAGAACAGGTCTCCTTCATTATACGATACGCATATAAGGAGTCTGGAAATATTTATGAGCATCTATTAGCAGTGAAATAATCACCTTCTATAACAGGAAAAGATTTGATCAATTTGTCCAACAGTATTTATAATGACTGTAAACTTAGACTGAAAATCGAAGTTAGTTGAGCAATCCCATGACTGTGCATCAAATATGCGTTCCCAATACAAGAGCTTAAAAGCATTAATCTAGCAAAGTAATCCTCAAGCAACTTACATTTGGTATTGGGCACATAAATTAAACCTAGTTGTTGTATCAGCTGTAGAATCATCGATCAGTGTGGTGGACTTATTTAGGAACCTTAAAAAACACTGCTTTTATTGGAAAAAGTAAAAAATAGTTTCATCTATATGAAACAAAACAGGAAGCAAGATACCAAAAAAACAGAATAAAATGTTTAAAACAAGTCCATACATCCAGATGGGTGTCACATTCCTATACTTTGTTGACCATTTTAGAAGATGTTCGCCAAAATTAAGGACTATCAGATAAAGAAGCAGCGGCTCAAGCTGGTATTTATTATCATATTTTATGACTGAAAGTTTTCTTTTAACAGCAAATGTATTCATGGCAATTTTCAAAACTCCAGGCTCACTAACAAAAATTCTCCAATCTGCAGACTTGGATTTGCTCTTCTCAGTGACCACTCTTCAAACCAAATTGGCTATAAGAGATTATAAAAACAATTTTTTAAAATCATTTTGACTGTAACTAAATTTATGGAGAATGTTGACACTTAATTTTCTCCTCTTTCATAAATTTAAAGCAGAAAGCGTAAAAGAATGCTCGGAGAATTAGCAAATGATGAGCTGAGTTTACATCCACATGTAGCTTTCAAAATTAAAACTTTCTATACCACTGTAGATAATATAGAGTTGCAAATCAAAGAAATTTTTTGAGTGATGGTGATGAGAACAATGTCAAATTGGAAATTACCAAAGATTTGAGTCTTTTCTCAAGAAGAAGAATTGGAGAAGTACGTGCCAATAATTAAGAATTACCAGATGACGCATTTTCAACTTTTTGTGCTGTAAACAATAAATACCTTCATACAGATGATGGGCAAAAAGAATGTTGTCAATTTGTTTCTTATTTCAATGAACTGGATAAAACATAGTTTCTTCCCGGCTGTTTAGATAAACGAAAAGAGACTGAAGGTGAAGAGGTATCAAATTTTGAAGATTTTCAGCCATCTGATGATTCAGATTCAGTAAATTCGAATACTGATGGTGATGAGACAGACAAAACATAATATGACATCATTAAATGCTGGAAGTTTGCCTGGTATTTTCAAAATATTTTGCCAATCCGGACTTCAAGCTGTTTTTCCGAATTTGCATGTGCTCCTAAAAATTGCTGTCAGCATCACAGTCATTAATTCATCCACTAATAGATCATTTTCGAAACTCAATCGAATAAAGACGATCTTAGATCTACAATGACTTGCAATCGATTAAAAGGACTCCTCGTAATTGCCACAGAACGAGAAATAATTTGGATTGTGATGAGATTATTAATATCTTCTCAAGGAGCAGTCCACTTCTTGAGAAAGACTTAATTTTTCAATTTTTTTCTTGCAGGCTGCAGCTACCAGTAACCCGGGCTGCTAATTGTACAAAGCTGATAAATTACTTAGTTTCTACCTACCTAATTTATAAGTCTATAAGTTGGAAATTTTTTTGCAGAAATATATTATATAAAAAGTAATTGTAATTTTTCATAGGATCTTGATGTACTGCACTGATAAGAATTGTAATTTTAGGTGGTTAAAATCCAAAATAATATCTAAATAAAAAAAAAAAAAAAAAAAAAAAAAAAAAGACGTTCTAAAAAGGAAATAAATAGCGGACTTCAAAAAATATGAGTAAAACGTAATTTTCAATGCAGAAGAAATTTAAGAACCCCTTCCTCACTAATGTAAAAAAATTTTGAAGCAAAAATCAACCGGAGAAAAAGGAACCTCATGGCTGAAAAGGGCCCCAAAAATAAACTAGCATCACCTATTTCAAAATACATGTCCGCTGCTGTATGTATGTATGTATATATGTATATATGTTTGTATGTATGTGGGTAATCGCGCTCTGAAGAATTAGACTAACAAAGTAGCTGAAAATTAAAGGAAAGGGGTTTTTGAGAGAGAGAAAACGATCTAGATACGTCCCAATAAGTTCGAGAAAATTCGTTGAACAAAGATACGAGCATCTCAATCTATCCATCAGTGATAACTAATAATAGATAACGATGAAAAGTTCGATTAGAACAAACGTTTTTTTGGATCAGCGATCTGTCTATCAAATTTTGTGATTAACCCTAAAAGTAATGGATAGGAAAAGTTTTATTATCGAATTCTGCTAGGCCTAAGCTACGTATGATTATTATGATTCATGACTAATGAAGTAATGAGTTTAATTCTTCGATCTGAATTCTCAAGACATATATTGCTAAATGATGAAATTCCCCAGAAAAGCTCGGTGAACCAGGTACTATCAAAGAATCGCCTAACAATTTGTCTTTTCAGTGTATATTTTTATTCTTACCTTTTACTCTACCTTCTTTCTTTCTGGAATGTTACTAATCCATCCTACGTACCATATTTTTTTGTTTGACAGCAGTACTTTATACTATAGCGCAGAGAAAAGGTTTAGGATTACACAAACAGAACGCTGAAGAAAAACAGAAAGTGTAATTGGTGACACGCAGTCTTAACGAGGCACGAGAGAAACTTCGAGCAAACACGACTGCACTTAACAAGAAGAAAATCGCAAGAATAAATTCTAATTTTCTTTAGAAAGAAATCTCGGATAAACTTATCCCACATTTTTTTCGGTAACATCAAGGACTCCACCACTGTTTAAAATTCTTCCAACGTAACCGTTTCACTGTGCAACCATGTGGCAAAATGTATCATATAGTTGAGGGTTTTTCCAAACAACCTGATATCTGCTTCGGACAGTTTTTCCCGACGATGTCGCTGCTAATTGCATAAACTACCTTAATAACGTTTATATGTCAGCCCAAGAAAATGTGTATCTCCAATGCTCCTTGTCGAGTTTCTTCATTTTGCAGCATGAATGCTGTATACTCGCACACAACACACACGCATCCTCTCTTTTTACACGTGAACGACACCCAGAAAAAGTTGTTATATCATTTTTATGTACGCGAAGAAACTACTAAAATGTTAAACACGATTTTCTTTTTTTACTTTGTTTTAAATCTTTAAGCTGAAAAATAGGAGTCATAATTGTGAATTAAAACTTTTATATTTTTTCTTACCTTCTCATTTTCGAACTTCTTTTTTGTTTCAATTGAGCGAAAAATCCAACAAAAATCTAGGGACAGGTGCTTCACGCCCCCCCCCCCCGATAAGTACGCCTATGAATGGAGTAGCTGAAAGAATGCTTAAGAAAGACTAAAATCAAGTTTTATGTATGCCTGATCCTCTTTTTAGCAAGTTTTCAAAAAAAAAAAAACTCCAGCGCAGTAAGTATAGTTAGAAAAAGCAGGTTTCGAGGAACAAAATTATGAATTTTGACGGTCACATTAATTGTCTGTAATTTTATATGCATTAATGGTATGTTATGATTGTATAAAATTTGTTAGCTGCTGACAAAATATAAGACAGTGTGAAATTTAAAAGCATCAGTTCTTGAAATGAAAAATTAATTATGATGATAAAGTATGGTAAATAATCATATAATTTCAAATAAAATCAAAGAAATATAATAAAATTATGAAATAAAAAAACAGAAAACATGAACATCTGGATAATTTTTGTAGAAAAGAAAGTTCATGCAAATTAGAAAAAAAAGAGGAAAAAAGCTCTACCGGAAGTACCGTCCGGTCGATCCGCACCAAAATTGGTAGTGGGCTACAGTAAATTATAATGAATATTTTTTTCAAATTTCGTATATATGGTTCCAAAATTCCGCATTTTATGATTAATATAAAAAAAAAAAAATGATATTGGAAGTACCCTATGGCCGATCCGCACTAAAATCAGTAGGTCTAGTCCTTGGTTTACTTCAAATTTCTTACCAAATTTCGTGATTATCTGATAAAAACTGCAACCTGTACCGTGGGAACAAAAAATGTACTTATATATATATGTATATGTATATATGAATTTGAGTTATTGGTAGAAAAATTTTTTTGAGATCATGAAACGACGACTTACTAACACCCATCACTAGGTGGGCTTGCTCGAGTATGCTGGTGTATTTGCCGAGCATTACTGAATACATGCTCGATGTTTCCGATAGTGCTCGGTAAATTTTCACGACTCAAATGGAATAAATATTTATACTTTCCATGCCTATGAATTTGCCATGTATGTGTGTCAAAGTGCTCGTCGTTTGGCAAGCGCAGTGGCGAGCATGCTCGATTATTTGTGTTTGGCAACATTTGACAAATAGACGAATGTGTGAGGCCGGTTTAAAACAAAAATTACTACTACGATAAACTGGAATAAGTACCAAAAACTTTAAGAAAATAGAAATTAAAGTTCCATAAAAATTTAAGGAGTTACATGTAAAATTACCACAACTGAACAATGAATATCATTAGGCTCTAATGAATAACGGTACCTACGCTATTATTCGATATAATAATAACTAAATTTCGATGAAAACTGAAGATTAAGTACAAACATCATAAATATACTGCAAACTTGAGGTAACAAAGCAAATGATTCTGACCACTCCTTTTTTTCCCTCGAAATTCAGTAAGTTTGCCTGCAGTTAGGTACACGATTTAAGTTTTCTGGCTGCTGGCATCCAAATGTATGCTGTCATTGATTTTCCGGATAATTACTGCTTCCATGAACCAATAAGAACTCGTTTTCCACGCTACTGACTAGAAAAATAGGTTCGTCTAAACCAAGCATTGGTCAACCTACCTTGTGGGTCTCTCGCAAAGCATAACCACAAACAGTACTTCCTCATACAAGGTTTAAAGAAAGGCAACTTAGAACTACTTAAGAACCATTTGTTAAAATGATTCAACGGTCTTTAAAGGGAAAAAAAAAAAGAACTTGAGGTGAGGCAACAGCCCGCTCAGCTCCTCATCTGGAAACTAGATTGACCCGCACTAATAGTAAAGAAGTCATGCAAGATCAGGATTGCTGGGCTTACATGAATTATTCTGCTGACCTCCGAAGTCCGAAGAATCCTGTACTCGTTAACAAGGTTGACGTAATCTAAGAAATTCTGCTTAGAAATGGTCAACGATTTAGAAGGAATCGTTTTTTCCATCCAAATTTGATTAGTTTCTTTTTACAAGGGGTAAAAAGTAATGCTGTAATTCGTTCAACTCGTACGTGTTCTCCTTCCTGACGATTAAAAGAAACTTTTATTTGATTACAACGATGAACAAGAAGGGCTCCATTGAAACCTAATTACATAATCATCAACACCGTGAAGGGTGCCCTTGGGTTTACACATTTTGTTTATCACTTTAGAAGCTGTTTCACCTACAGAAATAAGAAAAAGGGTTCGCTTTTTTTCTCTTCTCTTTTGTGGGCAGTGGTAGAAATTATATCGGTTTTGCACTACAAATATATTTTTCTTCTCGTTATCTGGCAGCAAAGAAAAGAGTAATGGAAACTACGTATTTATTCGATAGTGTCGACAAAAAGACAAGATGACTTTTTTTTATCTCTCCTTATAGGAAATTCACAATTACACGTGTGTCAACAAACTCTAGCCATTACTACTGAAAATATATCACAATTTTCTATTGTTTTAGTCCCGTAACATCGATACCGATGTCTTCAAATACTTATTCACAAAATCAACTCACGTTATCGACTCAAAAAGTTAAATACTATACATTAACCATTAGATGAGGCTCAGTTCAATTCTGACCGAACAGTAAATTTGAAAATTGGCAATCAGTGAAGGTGATACGGAAGCGAAGATCTCACATGGCTCGAGTCCTTGAGATAAATGTCATACTACAATAAAGAAAAACAAGGTGTCTTTAAAATTTGACTGGTTAATTCAATTTTAGCTGAGGTTGAAAATGTGTGAATATCTTAAATGCCCGCAAGATTATGTATTCTCTTCATTTATGACAAATATTTTATCGCAGAAATTTTGTTTGCAACGTATGAAAAACTTTTATCCTGCCCACTTTCACTGGAAAAATTTCGAACAACCCATTGAGTTGATACCATGACGGAAAACAAACCAGAAGCACGATAAATGAAATAAAAAAACAAATGTTCTGTTCAAATTAAGTCTTTTTTAGCCCATATAGAGCAAGTTTTAAAGGACTTTAATGCCTACTAGATTTGGAGGACGTGTCTAGGCCCTCTCTCCACCCGCTCTAGTTACAAATCCTAAATGATCAAAATCATAAACATGTGCGGGTACATTCAATGTCCAATAGGTGGCAAAATATTATGTAGAGAGCTCTTTGTATATATTTATATTTATACCAATATACACACTTGCATATAGTAATACGCACAGCACACAGTTTTGTTCTTGTATTTTCTCTCATCGTTATCTCGTGATAATTCGTTTTAGGGATGGAAATGAATTTGTCGTTAAAAAATAGGGGGGTCGTCGCTAAAAATTTTTTTCTGCCATCATTAGTTTTTGAAATAAATAACAAATTAAAAAACGGGCAAATTTCGCATTAATTTGAAGTTTTTTTATAGCCGATTTGTAAAAAACTAGTGGTGATAAAAAAGCAAATTTTGTTATAGAACTGAAGTAAATTTTCTCTTATTTTCAATAGTACAAACCTCAGCTTTGTAGCTTAAATAGAAGCTGAGAAATCGTGAAGCGAGAGAAGAGAGTTTTTTCAAAATTATAATGTGAATGTTGCAAAAACCGCGGATAAATATACAAAAAGTGAGACTGAATTTTATAATATAGATTAGTTAAGTAGTTTTTGAAAAAAATGTAAAAGAAAACAAAAAACCGCATAAAATTTAGCAATACATTTGGATAGGGTTTTGTGGATTCAGAGAGCAAGGGTTCAAGTAAGCAATTTGTGTTGCTAGAAGCATCTCATTTTATATTTACGGCGCAGAGAGTTACAAGCGGCTTCACTGTATTGCATTTAGCAGCAATTTTGTATTTACAGCAAAATGGGTTGCGATGTCAAGGGACGCTTTTATCCAGCTTAATTGCAAGCAGGGCATTAAAATTGACCTCACAAAAGGGTTAGAGGTGTGGTTGATGAAAATTATCTATTTCAAGAGTAAGTAAAGAAAACGATTCGCACCATTTTCCCATTTTGACCGAATTTTTTTTTTATGAACCTCGCGGGTAGTACATATATAATATATATTACAGGTAGAGTGTGAAATCAGGCATTTCATGGAATGTGTGAAAATGTTTTCTTGTCTGAACAAGCAGAAATTAAAAACATTGGGCAAATGCCACTAGATAAGATGGTAGTGTTATTTTTATCAGTTGTCATTATAATGTGTATAACAAATGTTCGTGAAAAAAGAAAATCGAAGATACAAGATGTGTTACCTTCAATGTAAAAATGTTACAGAAGATCAGCAAATGTGGTCCAAATCTTGTTTCTGAAACACATCTTGATTCCTCCCCAATACTCAGATTTCAAGAAACATCCACTCAAATCACTACTGTGCGGCAAGGTCCAGATGAATGAAATACTTAAAAATTTTAAATACTAGGAAAAATGAAATTTCTAGAGAAAGAAGCCGAAAAAAAAAATTGTTTAATATAAACAGAGCATAGTCACTTAATCTTATATCAATATTACAATGATCTTCATTTTGTGTGTCAGGTACTACTATTATGTACACTACTTTGCTTATATTTTCTCACTGTAATACATTGGTTGTTTATCTTAAATAGTTTTAGTAGTTACTGACGGACTGGCTTTTCCCCGCCAATTGATCATTGGATTCAGAGTTTTCATAATTAAAATGATGATTTCGGCGCTTTACTGTCCAAAAATATTACTCCAAGTAACGTTCTGATGATGTCACCACTAAGTACAGACTTCGTATTGAATATATGCTGGGTTAGTTTGGACACCACAATAGGTATGTATGTATACATGCACTGCCCAAATTTTATGTTTACGGTTTTCAAAAAACTACAGAACAGATAGTGCTGAAATTTTCGTGAGAGATATTTAATACATAGGAAAAAGTTTGAAAGAAGTTTGGTGCCGATCAGTTGAGTAGTTTCCAAAAAAAACTGCGAAACACAGAATTCATTAAAAATCGGTTTTCAGCAATAAAACATAAATAGATCGATATTTTTACTGAAGACTGTTCGGATCATCAATGCTCTTTCCCTCACACATCTGTGAACACTTGACTTTATATTTATTAACATTTTCTAAACTTATACTCGTGGTTCCACTGATTCTCGTTCCGCCACTAATTCATGATATTTCATACATCTTCGTTACATACATATTCTATTCTGTACTTCAAATAATTTCTCTACAGCAATTACACACTTCTGAGATATAACTTCGACAACACCTTTTCTGTTTCGTTAAACTACAAATATTCCGCGAACCTCTACCTCTATAAAGATATCGATAACTATCGATAGTTTTTCATAATTCTCTTACCTGAAAATTGTTGAAATTGGAGCCAGGATAACAGGATTTATGAATATTTTTTGTAGAATTTTTATTTAGCTCACATCGAGATTTTTATGATTTCAAGATTTTAAATGACAGATGGATGAATGGTCAAACTAGATTTTTTAGCGAAATGATATTGGGCTAGAGTTTTTTAAATTATATATATTCTGTTTTTTTTTTTTTTCATATGATTGTATACAGCAGCAATTGGACGTTTTTCAAAGTAAAACAAGAAAATATAACAGGTACTTTTATGCAGCCCTATAACATACTCGAAACATGTTTCATACTTCTGTAAGTTCTGCATTTGATATTATAAATAAGCATTAAATATCTGTTGTGTTTAAAGAGGGCTATCTTCAATAGTTCGGAGAATAGTTTATTTGCTTTTGTGAAAGCGGCTATTATAATTTCAACTGTTTCAATTGTTTTTTGTTTCAAATTTCATCAAGACGTATGTCTCCTTCACTTCTCTTCCAAGATTATTTCCAACACCCCACACTAATCCATCGTTTGAATTTATTTTACGCCGTTGCTTTCGAGTGAAAAAATTCTCGTTCTCCAAAATGTCAAATCTAATAGCAATCTTAAAGTTATTCGTTCGACTATGAAGAAAATAAAAAAAACGGGAAAAATGCTTTAGGGGAAATTAAATTGTCAAAACAAAGAACAGTAAATTTTATTTGCCAGCTTCTAGGGTACCTCCGTGATTAGAATTTGCATTTAGCCAAGCATTTCAGTAGAATGTTCAACCATTGCGACTCAGCCTTGATTCTCATTTCGTACGTTCCTTTTTTTTCCTCTTATTTTTCTTCGAGTCTTGATCGAAATTCTAGGTCACAAAATAAAATTCATTCCCTTCACCATGGAATGTATCTCATTCTTCTATACTTATTTGTGTGTTTCTTCTTTTCCTTCTTCGACATCGACATTTATAATAAAAAATATCGTCGAAAAAACTTTTTTCTCAAAAATTTTTTCGGATTTTGTAACGGATATCCTGTACGACGCTGAAACGACGTACGATGTCAATTTTATTTCGATTTTTCAAAGTGAATAAAATTTACGTTACTTTCGTCGATTCAGTGTGTAAAGGAAGTTTTTTTTCCACTCCATCCTCTCTTACACTTTCTTTTCGTGAAATTTTAAGAAAAAAATTGTAAATTTAATTCAAACTTACAGCATAGACGCGTGGAAAATGAAAAAAAAAATAGAAGATGTAAGACTAACTCAAAAGTTTTTTCATTTAATTTTGGTAGTATCTTGACTTTTTTTATGATTTTGAAAATGGGTAGGTTGATGGCACAGTCAGCGTAAATATATCTTGGCATCTTCTGCTATTGTACTACTCGAGCGTAAAGCCACCAAAATTTTTCGTATCGGTTATAATCCGTAGCAAATCGTAAAAAAAAACTTGAACAAAATAGAAAAAATTTTGTCCTCAAGAGGGCACATAATGACATACTACGCTAAAAAAGTATACTGAAAAATTTTTCGAAATAAGTCAAGAAAAAATTTGGGTGTCTTATAGTAGAAAATTCTGGGACCAATTTGAAAAAAAATATCCATCATGCACATATACCTAATGTTTCATATTTTGAAATGCGATAGGATAAATATTTTTGTATAATACATGATCAGAAAGGCAATGTTTACGCTGGTATTTTGCGATCGCGTTTCATCGAGGTAGAGGTTACACTTTTTAAATGAAATGTTAAATCTGCCAACATGAAGAGGTTGATATTTTGTTCCGTTTTTTATAATTTTTATGAAGGCTCATAATTACGATAAAATTTCAACGTTTCGTTGCTTTCTGATCATTAATTAACTAAAATATCTTCCTCATCCAGGTTCAAAAGTGAGTTTACATGACTCGGAATTGCTCACTCACTGCGCTTGTTTCGCAAACTTCCTTCACATGGAAATGCTCACTTTTGAACCTTGGTGTGTAATATACTATTACTAGTCAGTATTCTAAATAGAACTACTACAAATCCACATCCAATTTGAAAAAAGAAAATTCTAAAACTGAAATAAAAAATTTCTTTCCTAATTTATTAGGTACCTACAATTTTGTAGGAGTGATTTTTGAACTAAAGATTTTTCGATTAATTTAGAATTTGGTTATCGGAGAATATATAAATTATTCTCTCATAATATTCAGTTTCAACGCTTATACTTTAATGAACTATAAGGATTATTAAAATTACCTACCTTATTTCATTATGAGGAAACGACAAAATCAGTTATTGGATCGGACGGGAGGAATGTTGGGGACGACATGACTCAGAATATTTCCAACTGATCTACGTTACGTTTGATAACAACGCAAATAAAATCATGTAGAAACTTGCCTTCAGAAACATTATTTTATGTCATTTTTACTTTACTCGACTTTGGCAAGCACAGCCATTTTACCTAGTGCACAGAGAAAATTTTATATGCATAATAAATATGTCTTCCCGTACCTATCAAAAATTACAAATTTTAGAGCTATAAAACCTTCAAAGTGGCAAATATCATCTAACCATTTTCTGTGGGGCATTTAGTTAATAATATATACCATAATAGTAGCATGTAGTAAAAATCAACTTCAACTCGGTTCACGAAATAAAAATCAATAAGTAAATTTTCGTGTAAAACAAACCTATTTGCAAAATGAAGAAAAAGAAAGGAAGCAAAAAAAAAAAAATTGTGACACTAACATCTATGCTAGGCTGCTTTTTTTATCATGTGTATTTGAGAAAAAGAAAATAAAACTACAGTAGTAAAACGAAAAAATCTTCCATTACTTTAGAAGAAACTGTGTTGCAGTTGGTTAAGCCTGGAGCTTGTATGCCAGTGAGAAAAAAGATTCGTAGTTCACTTCTACAAATTGGAGGGGGTTAGAAGAAAAACTGACTTTTTGAAGTCATTATTAATTATGTTTTAGGCTAAAACAAGGGTTTTTCAATAAAAACCTTGAAAAATTGACTTTTTACAACATTAAGAATGACTATTATCTTAAGAAAAATAAAAAAGAAATTACAAAAAATCACACTAAGTAGCAAATAACTGGAGAACAATTTCATCAATTAAAACCAAAATCAACAAAATTTATCTGAATTTTAAAGGCTATCAACTCTCTTGAAAAAAAAAAAGTGTTTGTATTAGAACCATTAAACTTACAAGCCATAAATAAAACAGCCTTAATGGGTGAACCATAATACCAATTGTAACCAAAATTTGTAGCATGTCAGAATAGACCATAAATGACAACCTGCTACAAACTTTGTGGCATTGAAAACAACCTGTACAGTGTTAACACAAATTGTACATATATAATACATACCTACATATATAATTAATAATGAATTTCAACTTTTAGTGCTAAAAATACGGTTGGGTTATGGTACGAAAAAAATATTAGATTTCAATCCTGAGTCTTTTCATGAGAAGAATTTTAATAATAATTTTCGACAAAAAAATGCTAAGAGTGTGTCACAGTCTGTTGGACTTTTTTTTTCTTGTCGAAAATTTGGAGGATTTTGGAAAATCAGAGGGGGATAAACCCTTCCAAGCTCCTACTATATACGCCTACGACACAAATTAATCTTGAAAATAGCGGTTCTGAAGTTATAGGCGAACAAATATAGCCATACTGTGAGTTTTATTAATAAAGATAGATAGATAGATATATAGATAGACAGACAGATAGATAAATAGATAGATAGATAGCACAGAAGATAAGCACACACATACTCACCTAAATTCTTAACAGTGATCCCGTTCGCATGCACCCAACGCTGCCGTTCTTATTCACTAGCAAGACCCACTTTTTTAATCATTTCGCATTCCTTCACCCCGCATCATCCTCTCAACGTAGTTCACAACACAAAACGGAACAACCGATTTTTGCCGAAATCACCGCCACAACTTTTTGGCAGTTAATTTTTACAATCACCCAGCCGGTTAAACAACGTGTAACCTCATTTTTATCCCTCCACGTTTTCCATTTACATCATGACAGCAATGGAAGAAAGCACAAATCGTTAACGTGGAAATGAGCGGTCCGAAAATTTTATTTTTATAATCGCGCCACTAGAAAGATGCTTTCTAACACTTGTTTTTCGTAATTAAACATCAACCCTTCCCCAGTTTTGGTTCGTTATTATCCGCAAAACGTGTTAGAAATCGTCAGAAAGAAGTGGAGGAAGACTAAAGCAATTTTTAACAGCACCAAATGTAACACCTGTAGTCAGTGAGAAAAAATTACTTCTATAGACGATTACTCGTTCCGATGGTTTTTACCTCGTTATTCGAAAGGGTAAAGTGTTGCTTTCATACCTCGAATACGGCAACACACAATTTCAAGACAACCGTAAACGCTTTTTATAATCTTTCAAAAATATGTTTACAAGATGTTGGCTGCAGTATGAAGAGACCACATGTGGCAGTGCCTGAGAAAGGGGTTCGCTTGCCGATGGGATTGATTTTGAATTATACACACACACCATAAGAAAGTGAACGCTTCTCGCAGCATTCTGGAGATGAAAGTAACCGGCAGGATCAATTAAAAATTAAAAACTGACGACCCCATAAAATAAATTCAACTCCTCATGTTAAATATTTCTATAGGCAAAGGTATTTTTAATTGGGATTGAACAATACGTAAACTTCGTTATTTTTTTTTTTTTATTTTTTTTTTTTTTCAAGTTTACAACATATTGACTACTATTACACTGAATAGCAATTATATTTGATATGCGATTAACTTATCAAGTCCAATAAAAATTTGTTAGCTTATACAATGCGAAGTATATACGTTGAAACAAAAACATACCTACCTATTTTTCCAGAAATTACCCAATCCAGAAAGGGTATCCTATTTCTAGACATGGGCATATAACGTGTTTTTTATGACAGCTATTAAATGAAAACTCGATTTCCGTAAGTGAGAGGTATATATTTGAACGAGTTTTAATAAAATTGTTACTTATACCTCCTAGATTATGTTGGAATTTGTTTCGTTGAGGATATGTAGGTATCACTGGTATGAAGTAATTTTTCCACGGTTGTCTCTACATTCCTTTTTTCTAAATTTGTGACATCCAAAAAAATCACAAAAACCACACACAACAAAAAGAGCCAACAGAAAGGCAAGTAAAATATAGGAACACCTGCATGGCCAAGTGTAGGAATAGACAATAGGAGGAAGAAAAAAGGGAAATTCACTATTTTAGACAGACACCCAATCACCAGAGTAGCCAATCACCCCCTCCCACCACTTGCCTGATTATTAGGCTATCATTTTAGATTTTGATTCCCAAGAAAGAGTCACCGAAACAGAGTAATAAAAAAACCATATATTCACTGATCCTTTGTTGACAGCTCTGCAGCAGCCTGGAAATGATGCAGTTCTGGTGGTGTATTTCTGGAAGCGCCCCTTGTTGATCCGGCTGTTGTAGTCCCGCTGACGAACACTGAAGTTGATGGAAGCAGCAAAAAGTTGGAAGAAATTCCCAACTGATAGGAATTTCTTCTCTGCTCCCGTTGCTCAGTCTGGTTTGTTGCAGGATCACTATGGAGGTGTGGTTTCTGCACCTCTCTGCGACCTTTTTCGAATTTTGAAAGGGCCAAAATTCAAATTTGACCTTGAGGGGCAAAGTGTATTTTTGATTTTGATTAACACAAAAAAAAGCCTTACGAATTGGCTGCCCTTATGGACGAAACTATAAGAAAAGTGTTAAAATCAGATGTTTCGTTTTTTCCAAAAATTAGCTTGAAACCTTGAAAGCAAGGGTAATTTTAAACACACAATTTGTGATTATCTAGTAAGTTTTCTAAAAATTTTGAGTGAAATTAGATGGCCAAAAAAAAAACACTTTCGAGGCGAAAACCTCTACACGGCGCGATCTGACTGCTCAAATTCAACTGAAGTGTAGGCTAAACTACAAGGATCGCGCTAGGTATTGGTAGAAATTTCCCCCAGAACTCACTACCAATTACACCGTCTCGTACATCTCTCATGCCACCAAAATACAGCCAATCCTGTGAAAGGAAGATAATATATTTAGGCTGCTGCAACAGTTTAAATCTTAACGTATTTTTTGGTCCGTTAGGCGAGCAACTGTACGGACTGCCAAAAATTAGGCAAGCAAATACTAGAACACATTGTAGGCTATTGTATAAGATGTACGTAATTTGCAGCTAGGCTAGGCGGCGAATAATGAGAACACGGACAGGCTAACAAGTTTAAATGTGTAGCCTAGCCGAGTACGAGAGAAAATACGTAGCGAAATATAACATTAAGTCGAAGAATTCGTTTATAATAATTCGAGAAAAAAAATAATTCGGCAAATGTATCTTGCCGTAGAAAAATCAAATATTTCACAACAAAAAAAAACAGGGGGAATGTTGATGGGAGAAGACATATTTTATTCAGGGAAAAATCACAGGTCAGGCATCTCACATTAAAACGTTAAATTTCACTTTTGTGTGAGGCGCAATCACTAACTTATTTTATAAAACTCAGTTAAACCACAAACAATTACTGATTGAGTTTCTACATTATGAATAGAATAAATCAACTCTTGAAAACAACTCCTCTTTAAAATCAATGTTATTAAGAATTATATTACTCAATATAATAACATAATTACTATCATTTTAACTGACTTCAGAATAAGTTTGCATAATAATAAATTGGCTAAAACACACTTTTACAAAAATAAAATATCATGTGAAACATAGCACACTACACTCACAAAGACACACAAAACCAAACCTAATTGTACTACTAAGAGACTACCCTGGTTTGAACCTGAACTAAAGTGTATTTTGCCCAGTAGGTAACTTGAATAAAAATGTATAAAAATAAAGAGGTTATCAATTCGTTTGGATTTTTTTATGTTTGTTCCAGCATAAATTCGCATCTTAGGTACCAATTTTAATGTAAGTTTTCTTAAATTATGGAGGGAGATCCAATGAAAGTCCCATTCAATTTTTTCTAGAATCGATGAGATAGTTTTTGAGTTATTTTTACAAAACTATTTGTTTTAAAGTAAAATTGCTGCTAACAATGTAAGTGAAACGAAAAAGCATTGAAAACAATTTTTCATCAAAATATCGAACCAATTTAGAAAAAATAAATAAATAAAAAATCGCTAAAAAGATAAAAAAGAACCCTTCAATTATCTTGAAATTATTTAACTTTACAAATTTTGTTGTATGACCACACTAACGCCATGTGTAGTTTCAAATAATATATTTCTTGATTTAACTGTCAGGAAAACTATGATTTGAGCTTTGAGTTTTAACAAATCTGAAAGAACTGAGAAAAAGTAGAACTGTTTGAAAGAATGGTTTTTTGAAAAGAACAGAAATGGAAAGAACTGATCTCACAGAACTTATATTTCCACAACTATTTTCAACTTTTTTGGATTCATAAAGTGATAATTAACTTTCAAATCAAAGAAATTTTGAGTTCATATTGACAGAAAAAGTTTTAAGAGGTGACTGGTGAAAATTGTTTTCAATTAAAGTTTTTTTTTACTTTTTCAACTACTTTTAATACGATTTCAGTAAATGGTAACAAAAAAATAACCTCTGATCTGGAAACCATAAAAAAACCGCAACCAGTAGATATACATTCGACTTCTAAAAATTCGAAAATTTCAGAGGTAAGCACCCTAAGTATAGTGTATCCTAAATGAGAACGTGACGTCATTTGAGCAGACCGACTAAGAGGGAAAGGAAAAAGTAAAGATTCACATTGTTCAACAATGAGTTGCAACGAAAACTGTTGTTTACAGGAATATTTTTGGGCTTACGCAGCTGTGAAATGTAAATGTCTTCCAAACTCCCAGAAAACAATAGTTCTTTATTTGGAAGATTTTTGGAAAAGTGAAGCAATTGACTGGAGGAGGCGAAGTCCCTCTGGCCTTTCTCTAGTTCCATATTACTATTCTTATCCAGACCTGGGACGTTATTATAATTCCGCACGACGATCTCAATATAAAGTCAATTTTCCCAATTTTCTGTACTACTTAGCATTGTAGGCACTTAAACATCGAGATTTTCTTTACTGTAATGCAAATACAAAAATTTTCTTCAAAATGAATATCGTAACGGTCGACAGACGCTCTTATCGCGTCACTTCAAAACAGCGCAAATGGTAAAATTACGCTTCTAATCTCAATTAGAAAATGTTAATGGATTTATAATACCCCCAGTATTCGAAACAGAAAATAATTCACCTGTGCATTAAAGGGATTTATTCGATAAGGAATAGGAGCGACTTCGTAAAGGGTAGCGCGGTTCATCTTCAATTTGTTAAACAACCCGAGGTATTATATGGAGAAGTTTGATGAAGTAAAAGTACCGTGAAAAGGAGTTTAAAGTGATCTTTTAATCCTCGTCGCTCGTCAGATCCCTAATATACCCGAATAAAATCCTAAAACAGCTGCATCCACCTTTACGAAAAGAGCAAGAGATTGTGTAATCTTTACGCGATGAGGCGCCTATATCCAGCTAGAATTTTTTTTTCTATTTTCACTATTTCACACACGGCTAGAATGAAACTACAGTATTTTTTATATCTTCAGTTAACGTTAGGAGGCCAGAGACCACCGAAACCCGACCCCAACAAACCTCCGATTAGTTTTTGAAAACTAATTTTAGTAAGTTATTATTTAACTAAAATAACAATATTGGATAGCGTATCAGATAATTCTATAATTTTTGAAGAAATCGATTTTTTTATATGTATTTTTTTAAAGATAATGTTAAAAATAGATTTTAACAGTAAGAGATTTTAGGTTGTGGTTTGACGAAAATAATAAAACAATAATGACCATTACGAAAAAAACAAACAAACTGGTATTTGAAGTGTAAAAGAAGGAAATGTAGTCAAAGGTAAGAAATAAAAACTTGGGAAGAAGCATAAGCGGCCCATACAGACGAAACAATAATTGCAAGACAGGAAATATAAGTGAAATAGTGGTCAATTGTTAAAGGAAAAATGTACTGACGGTAAGAGGATCAAGACAAACGAGTTTTCGCCCTGACAATTGTGAATCAGTCTGACACTAACATGCGCTATTTTTCAAGCTAAGATCTATAAATTAAACTTCTCTCGTCTCGAAACAGTTAAATCTATGAAAATCGTACGCTTTCCATACATACGGCATATTTTAGAGTCAAATTTAAAACGAATCAAGAGCTAAGAAGCTGAAATCAAACGGAATAAGTTTTTCCAAACAGTCAAAATGAAAAAAGTTGAGATTTCAAATTCCAGCAGTAATGTGAAAGCTTCGTTGACGGCTTGACACAGACTTTAATTATCAAAAGGCAGTAAGTTAATTTCCGGACATTAAGAGTGAAAACTATAAATTCTAACTTTCAAGCCCAGAATTTAGGATTGTTTCAAAAAATTAGTAAATTGTTTATTCTGTCGCAACATGCACAAGTAGCAAACTCACACAGTTTTCAAAGATAGAATCGAATAAGCAGCCTACTCGCTGTAGCAACCAACTTCATCCATTCTCCAGGCAAGTAAACTGGCCAGAAAAATGGTGAAATTCGAAATTCTGGCACAATAAGTCACACAGAATGCTAATCATCTCCACAAAAACATATCTTAAATCTACACAATTCGAATGGAAAACATTCGAATGGTTTCTCCATACCGAACGTAAGGTCAAAGAACGTTAAAGATTAATGAGATTGTAGAATGGGAATAAGGAGAGAACCTTTTGCTAAAGAAGAAAGGGGAGAAAAAAGCAAAACGCAAAACATTCGAGATACTTGTACTGAAAACGAGAACACGTTAAAGGGATATTCTGAAGAAAATTGTCGTCGCACACGCCACAAACGATGAAGGCAAAAAACAAATATATACCTTTTTTGTATGGTTCTCTAAAACGGATACTAATCTTTAATTAAGGATCTATCCTTTTTAGCTGGTGGAAATAACATCCGCTTTTACGACTTCACCTTCTTCTTCAGATTTTTTTTCTTTCTTTTCTTTCTTGTCATTCCCCAAATTAACGGTATACACCCAAGCTGAGCCCTGTTATTCTGAACGACTGTTTATATTAGAAGCGAACGGCTTCGAAATCACTACGGCAAACACTCGAATGTCAATTGCAGCTTGAAAAATTTTTCGGTAACAAATACCTTCTTTTATACAGAGGTTTCCTCTTTTTATGCTCCGACGCCTTTTTCTTCTTTTTTCATATTCGTCTTAAAATTCTTTTCGCACACAATTTTTCCATCAACAACCTGAAAACTATTATCTGTCAAAAGTTCGCATTTATCTTCATTTAACCTAAATGATTTGAAAGTTCATATTTTCACAAAAATTGCTGAACTACGGCTCAGAAGTTGGTTTCAATTCAGCTGGTGCGTTTTATAAGGGTTCATCCATTACGGTAGCTAATTGGTCTTGAGTTGACGGTTTCGTTCTCATTCGTTTCCTTTTCACCCCTTTTTATTATGTTAGTCAACTTAATTATAAATCCGGAAAAAGGAAATAAAATGCTAGACAGAAAGGTGATACTGACAGTAGAAATTTACATTGTTGGGCGATAAATTTTTGGAAATAGCCTTTTTTCAAAGAAAAACGAAAAGACTGGGAGGGAATTTCGGTTACCTAATAGCTGATTTTATTTAGAAAAGAAAATGGAATGAACAGTTTTCGATAACTACTGGTCACCGGGTATAAACTGTTCACTCACCTATGGGAATATAAAAAGAACAAACCTTTTTTTCATCATATTTCCGAAAAAGATTGATCTCAATATCGATCACTTTTCGATCAAAACTATTTGGACAAACAGACATCAGAAGCAGCAAAGTCAAAGAGCTTTAAAACAAATCAGCGAATTTCATTGTTTTCCACAATAGCCAAACCTATTTAGTTGCTTGATCATTAATGACGGTTTAAATAATTACTTTAAGAACCAAGATATGACCAGTTCAGACCACATTTGACTATTTAATTTAAGCAAAAACTAAATTAGGCCTTCTTAAAGCTCTGAAAATTACTTTTGTCATCCTTGGTAAGAGTGAGAATCAACGATTTTATCGAAAAAATTGGTCACAATGAATTAATAATATCTACACACATAATACAAGAAATATGCTAAGAATATATTTTATTGGCTAAAAATGGCCAACTAATAAGAAAAACTCGACTATTTCGAAACAAGGTAAGCAGTGTTTAACTAATAACTTTAGCCAGTAAGGAGATGAGAAGACGACTTACATAATGACATTATATGGACTCTTTTTTTGTCGGGCACATAGTTTTTGTCTAAGTCACCGTTGAAAATACTCATTTTTCTGTCAATACTTATTTAACAAAGTGAACACATACAAAGTAATGTACACTAATACAGTATGTGAATTCAGTTCAGCAATCATTTTATTTACAGAATACAGACAGACACGTGAAGTGAAATTCTTCCCCTTATCGTATTTCATATAGAGTATGGACTACGAGTACATAAGTACAATTATATCTTATAGGGGAAAGTGTTGAAATGCAGTAAGGTGGAGAATTTCCCAACTTAATAATACTTATATGCTACACATCTTTTTACCGACTGCGTACGAAGGTTATATATTTAGTATGTGTATCTCCACAACTAACGAAATTTCGTTCACTCAGAACAAGTGTCTCACTTTATAGATTTTTATAAAGGTAGGCTCAAAATGTTTTCGATTATCCAAGGAATGTCCTAGGTTATTCACATCTGAAAATTGAAAAATTAGAAGGGTGTAATTGAAGAAAATGAGAATTTAAGGATTTAAAAAACTATTGTCATAAATTCGGAGATATCCACCAATAAGAGCTACTCATTCGGATTAACGCAGTCGGTTTTTTTTTTTTTTTTAATCAATTATTAATTTTTTTATTTCAGGTAAAAAAATTTGACAGTTGCCTTTCCTGATACGAAGATACGGTTACGGGCCTATAGTTGATGAATTATTGACTCTTAAGAATAGGAATAACGTAGGTGTAATGTCACATTTTCACCAAAATTCGCACTCGTATAAGCCTGTTGCCGTTTCTCCGACACCAAGCAAACGTCTCATCCACATATTTCCCACATATAACACAATCATATGGAGAGAGTATTAGAAAACGTCTCGCATATCTACCACAAGTCCGCGATTAAAAACACTTTATACCGTGGCGCGGGGACAATCGTGTGACCAAAATCTCTTTTCACCTCCATCCGGACATGGCATTTGCGAAAGCGAGAAGTGAAAAACCGCACACGGTTGCCGGCAAGAAACGTTATTTCCCCTTTAATTTAGGAGGAATACGGTGAGAGAGGGATTTGAAGAAAAAAGAAAAAAAACTGAAAGAAAAAAGGTAACGTCACCGTTCCCGACAACTTTTCGTAATCCCTTCAGTGTGTTTGTATGCCCGATGATGGGGCCGGTGGGGATGGGGCGTGGGGATCCGTTAAAACGTAAAAATACTTTAAATCGACGGCGATCGAGCGCAATTCGGATATAAAGCCGAAGGTTTTTCCGACCATGACGAGAACAGATTAAACAAACATCCTATAGAAACCTAACTGAGGGATAATAATCCCGTTTATTGACAACGTTAAGCACCCTCACTGACGTCGTAATTTAGGACCGCGTCTCCTGTTTTAATACGTATATAAACGTTCCTTCCTCTTCTCGACACGTCCACTGTCACCTGTACCAAACACACACGTCTCTCTCGTCCGGGCGAATTACACCGAAAACACAGCAGCTGTGTCCCTCGATTTCGACAGTTTTGAGGCACAAAACAGCACCATTCATCGAATGATTACCGGTAGGCTAATGGGTTTGCAGATGCCAATTGCAAAATGCGTGTCTTCTATTCCGCAGCTATCGCCCTTAAAATTTTAGGCCACGACAAAAAAAGAAGAAAGTTGGACGTCGACACTTCGTGGCCGTGAAGACGCTTTCCCCCTTTCCGTCCGTTCATCTCTGAACATAAACAATCGACAACGAGGAAGCTTGAAGAAAACGATACTACAACAGAAAGATAATCCCACAAAAAGTTGTTTCCACAAAGACACGAACTCGAGAGCACAAAGTTCTCTAATCCTGCCTATTGTTATACAAAAAAAAAAATGAAAATAAAGAAAAGAGAAGTGTTAAGGAGAGTTGGGTTTTATATCATAATTTAAAACTCTTCATTAATTTATTAAAAGAATGATAAATTAGCGTCTTTATACAATACCACGAGTACAAAAGAAGAATTTCTCTTCACCGATATTATCTCTATGCGGTACGTCAAGGACGTTCTTATTCAAATAAAATGAAAACAAACGCTCTTCGCATGGGCGATATCGTTCCAATTTTCAAACCTATACTGAAAATGTCGCGCAAGATTATTAAAATTTCTTTAACCTTGTTTCTCTTCATTCATTCACTCAGATGAATAAGAATATCTAACCTACCATACATGATGCTTTGGTTAAAATACTGTCAAACGAAGAGGAAAGTTCTTGCGAAAGTTCTCTCTCACGCTACACTACCTAGGTAATGTTAAAAGGTTATGAATAAAAGTTGGCTAGTTAAGTATTTCACCGATTATTCCGGAAAATTTGAGAAAATATTTATTGAATCGGTCATTTTCGAAACCTCGCATCTAATTTTTTTTTTTTTTAAATTGGTTAGAACTAAATACGGACTGCTTTATCGATAGGTGATGTCAGAATTAATAAATCAATTTTAACTAACTGAGATATCAGAATTTTGTTTTTTATCAATTCGATAAATCTATATTGAAACTTCGTAAATTTTGACACCTTCCTTGAATTTTCAAAATTTGTAATATGAGGTCTCGTAAATGACACATTCACTTATTAAGGCACTTCAGCGAGGCACTACATCATATTCTACTCATGTTAGATTAGTAATTTGAAAATTTAACCGAGTGAACAGAAAAGTCAGGAGAAAACTAATTTTATTCGATTCAACATCATAGCTACGTAAGTACCTACTTAAAATAGATGATACAGTAGCTGATCTGGAATGTCATTTGAAGGGAGAAAATGCCGATAATTTTGCGGAGTTGTTTTTTTTTTACGCTTCGACAAATTTGGACGGTTTTTATCAGGATTCTATGCCATACTTTCATTTTTCTCTTCCATTTTTTTGGCTTTTGAAGAAGGGATTTCCAACTTCCTTCGTAGATCCTCGCCTGGATGATATGAAATTACTTAAATCTGAAGTCCAAACTGCATTCCCAAAAAAAATCCTATTTCAATCACGAACACAAAAAGAAACGATACAAAATACTCTAAATAGGGAAAAATAATACTTCTAAAATTTCTCCAATAAGATCTAGGTCTAGGGATTAAAATTATTAAAGTCAGCGCTAATTAAATAATTTCGGCGTAAAATTCGAAGAAATTAAGAAGTATCTATCTGTCGATCCTATTTTTTGAAAAAATTATTAATTTACCATAATACTTTTTCATTTTATATTAATTCAAATAAATTTTGTTGGAGAAATTAAAAAAAAATAATTTTTCTATTTTTAGAGAATTTTTTTCTTTTTTTTTCTGAAGTTGAATTTTTGATGGAATAATTTTTTTCAATGATTTTTCGTTTCCAGCGTCAGTCGCAATATTACTTTAAAACTAACAGTTTACAGTTTTTCATTTAAAGATAACTTAAAAACTATCACATAATTTCTAAAAAAAACATGTGATCTTCTTTTCTATTATCTAAAAAAAAGTTCATCAAAATTCCTCCTCTGGTTGAGAAGTTATGCTGGAATAAACATAAAAAAATATAAAAAAAATTTACGGATTGAACTGATAACCTCCATTTTTTGAAGTCGGTTAAAAATAAAAACTATGTACTTCTTTTCATACAAATAATCCCCATAATGAATTTGCTGACTTAAGAGAGGATAGTAATTGAAAACTGAATGTAGAATATTTTAGATGAATTTTGCAGCCACAACCAAATATTATACTATTCTAGCATACGTAACATGCATTAATAGATATTGATTTTCATTACATTTTCGTCTCATATTCAACTCGTGCGTTCGACCATATCATCTCACAGCAGGAACAAATGAGACAAAAATCTCAATTATGATACACTAGTATCTGAATGAGCTCACGGGATAAATTGAACAGAAAGAATTTTATATTCAACGGTTAGAGAGATTCTCTAGTTTACATGTAGTCCTATCTCACATGTTATCTAATTTTATAACTTAATAATTATATGTATTACTAATTATAACCTACAATTCAAATTTATCCAAAAATTCTCGGAATTGTCTTATAAAAGTATGATAAACCAGAATGTAGGATTGGAAATCGTTTACGAGTTGACATATTTCAGGGGGAATGTATGACGCTGCGTTTTGCAAACCGCAACTTTCGTACAGATGATCGACCGAAAACAACAAATGATTAATACAAGCATTTAAAACCATTATGTACAAAAATATGCTGTAACATATGGGTGCAAACTTCATCGACTGTATGTATGTTAACTTTTGTTTCTTGAGCTATTTAATTGGACGGTTACCACCGCAAAAATAATGGAGCTTTCACACTAAGACACGATTTCATACAAATCAGAGCACTGTCTCGCAATAACGTCCACGTCGTAGACACAACCATGAGTGAAAAAAAAACTGAGCCGAAATAATAAACCACCACTTCAGTTCACCAAGCAAATGAACGAGATTTATTAGCGTTCTGAATCGTTCGTTTCAAAGACGTCGACTCAACTGCCTTTCCCAAAACGAAAAAACCTCCCAACTGCTCTCAAAGGTTTACCTTCTCGTCCTTACTCTCACCACTCTTCGTCCTACAGCCCTTACAATACCAAAAGAATTCTTTTTGAAAAGAGCTCTTTTTTTCCAAAAAAAAATGAAAAATAAAAAAAAGTAAAGAGAGAAAAAGAGAAACAACGTTTTATTCGTTTAACACGGCGCGACGAAGAAAAAGGGTACTGCGTACAGTTGATAAATGAACTTTTAAGTAGAAATATTTCTCATAAAGCATTTCTTCGCATCTTTTTGTCTTCGGGCGCAAAAACCTGCGACCCTCACCGAAATTTGGCGCCGGAATATGTTATTAATTACTGGAAAACAGACGCAAACGCACCTAATCCTTTTGCATTTTTAACGCGAAAAAGAGAGAAAAACCGACCCAGAAACACATCCCCTCACGCTCTGGAATATAAATAACATGTGCCAAGCCAGTATCCATCTTCGGTGCCGAACGTAAAACGAATATAATTCAATTATTTTCGTGTAATTAACGCAGTCCGAAGGCGGAAGAACAGCTTTCCCTTCCCTACCTTCCCTTCCATGAGGGTGAAAAGAAAAAGGCGCGGATTCATCGTTTTAGAAAATAAGAAATTATCTTGAAAATTAACGCCATTTCTAAAAATAAATGAAAGAAAGCGAAACTCATACATTTCATTCATCCTTTTTTCTTTTCTTTTTTTTTTTTTTTGTTAGAAAATATTGGAAAAATACGAAGACAGGAATGTGCATTGATCAGGCCTGAAAACGAACCAAGAGCTGGAAGCAAAGAGTGCGGATTCACGATCATAAAATAATTTTAGGAAGTCAAACGACATTCTCAAGGAGGTATGAGAAGTACCAGAAAAGTATTGCACATTTGCTCAAAACTGGTAAATATAAAGAGAAAAGGATTATAGTGCATTTTATTGGCTAAAAAACAATACACTTACTTTTCGATGTAGTAGCAGTCTACATACATTTTTTCCAACAACGATTAACCAGTTACGTTATCCTATTAATATGTATAATTCTGCGTCTTTTTTTGTCGACAACCTCAATACACCCTTCACTTCATTATACTTGGTGAAATTAGTGTCCTGCAAAAGTGAAATTGACAGGGAGCCTAATTTGAAAAGTACGTATGGAAGATGTGACATAAATTCCAATTTAAACTTCAGAATTATTCTGAAAACTGGTTCACTGTTGGAAGAAATAAGTAGCTGTAAAAATAGAGTATGGAGACAACATTGAAAAGTAAATGAATATTCTTGTAACTAATAAAATGTAATTTTTAGAATTTTTTCATTTATTAGAATATTTTTTTCTATTTGCGAGTTATGACCAAGTAAACGTTACTTTTCATAAAATTCTTTAACCCACTCTACTTATGTACAAAAAGGCCTAATTTGAATAATATTTTCTAGAAAAGGGAAAGGAGCAATGCTCTTTGGCCTTTTTGTTCCACTGACGACGAACTAGACAAAAAGAAAAAAAGTTTAATAAATTATCTTGGAAGGTAGTCAAAAAATTATCAAAAAAAGGTTCAAATTGAAAAAAAAGTGGAAAACGTAAACTTAAACCCAACATAAAATCTAGGAAAATCTTTCTATTCAGGAGTGAGATCACGAATATTTTGATGTTGAATTCGTAAATTTATCAACTGATAAAAAACAAAAGAGCAGGATCATGAATATTTTTGTGATAACTTCTTTGATAATTTAAAGAGGTACCTACTTGAACTAAAGACTTACACGAATTCTTCAATAAGACTAGTAAATATGAACTACAATCTTCAATGGAAACAACCAGACGGTAATTACGACTTTTTAATAAAAATTACTCAGTAAAACTCCGATTTTTTCTCATGATGAATGGAAATTGTTGATAATATCGAGCGCAATTGCAATCGAACCGTTTGTTGCAACGAGCTTAAATTTTTCAGACAAATTAATGCATATTTACTGAAGATACGGTGAAAATTTTGTTGAAATCGAATGATTATTTCTTGAGATATCGCTGAAATTCTGTTCAATTGACGAATTTGATCTACTTATTAGAGCGATTTTACCAATATCTCTACAACTACACATTCGATTCCAGCAAAATTTTTACAAAATCCTCAGCAAACATACATTAATGTCTGAAAAATTTCAGGTCTCTACAACAAACAGTTCAATCGCAACTGCGATCGATAAAATAGTATATATGAGATTAAATTCATCAATTGAAACACATATTATAATAGATAATCCCAACAGAATTTTAAACCAAACTTACACAATATATCTGCAAAATTTCAGCTCTCTCCAAACCATGGTTCGATCACAATATTGCTCGATAACTGATAATATTAACTGGCTTTATTTACCAAACACAGATACAGCTACTATATTTTATTAATAAATACTTGAAAAATCTATTCCACCATCATTATTCTCATTAAAAATTAAAATCCTCATGAAAATAGTCTTAATTGTGTGTTAATATTAATATTAAACGTGTAAATTAATACACGTAGAGAAAAAATAATCACTATGATTACTTTCAGAAAAGTCAATGAGGTCTTCGATCTACTTTAAAATAGAAGCTTTTCAATTTTTTCGCAGAAATGGAAGAAATAATTTACTAAAAATGTTCGTAGACTAACTACGAATCGAAATAATTTATGGCAGTGGCTGTGTTTGCCTGATTGAGATCGATACTAGCATAGGTAAACAAAGCATTATGGATGCAACTTTTTTGCACTGATTAAATCAAGTAATTAAGTTAAATGAGAAGAGTTTTTCGTAACTCGTCTCTCGATTCTGAAACCTATAAGTGCCAAAATCAAATTTTTACGGAATGAAAGAAAAATAAATCTATCTTGTATTCATAAGACACATTTTTTTGAAACAAAGCAATACTCACCATTACTTCTAATTAATCACGACCATTAAAAACTGACAAGCGAATAAATAAAATTCGAAAAACAGACGTTATTATAGACTGAAGAAAAATGATGATAAACGCGAAGTTTAAAATCCAAAATTCCTTGGCATTTCATGTTTCATCAAATAGAAGGAAAATGTAGTTTACTTCAGAAAATTTTAAAGATACTCTATGAGTTGAAATATTTTTGGTAGTTGATAAAAGTGGCATAGAAGCATCAGTTCTAATTTGAGAAAAATCTCGATTTCGAATAGTGAATGCTTCAAGGGCAGTTTTGAATTAGTATCTAACAATTTCAATAAATTTAAACGTATTCGTATCATTTTTACGGAGTTCTTTTCAGCGTAACTCCATTCATTAATTATTGGACTTTAACTGGGAAACAGTCAGCTAATGCCATATTCTACAAAGAAAAAATTTCCAATTATCGAAAAAAATAAAAACTGACTCATAAAAAATTTGAAAAATAATAACGCAAAATTATTCATACTGTAGCAAATCTATGTAGATAGGTGTAGGTTTAGCTAGAACAGATGTACCCAAACTTTTCAAACTTTTTTTAGTCTGTTTCTCTTTGCTTGGTGACTACACTTCTGCGCCTCCTACCCTAATATATAACGTAATAATATTAATGTAATTTTTTGGGAACTCTACTCATATAAGGTAAAGGGGTTTACACCCCTCGACAACAGTCGCCGCCAAAAAGCTGGCTATTACTTGTCTCTATGATGTTAAACAAATTAACACATGTACATTTATATGTTCTTACCTGTATGTTCATACAGGTAAGATACATTGTTCGGGCTGTGACAAATTGCCTGATGAAGATCTCAATGATGTCACAGCCCAGTACCAAACATGCTGCATCATTTCTTATCATCATACGAAATAAAAAACAACGTATAATAATGACATAATTTCATATGTATGTGTACATATGTGTGTCTATACGTGTGTGTGCCAATTTCCTTATATAAACTCACAAAACTGGCTACAAAATCGCCAGTGTTTGCCAAGGGTTTGACTCTCCCATACATTTGTGTATGATATGGCAGAACACACAAAACTATTGATTACCTTTTATGGGTAAATACTTCTCACAACAAGGTGTTCCACAAATTTTTTTTTAGTAATTTTTAATTTTTTCTGTTTTGGTTTTTTGTTTTATACCACACCTTTCCTGTAGTACAATTTCGCCTACAGGTTGAAAACCAATGGTCTAAAGAATAAAAATCTTCAGTAAAGAAACAAATGTTTGGAAATAGCTATAAAGCTCCATGTTTACAAAAAAGAAAACATTATCACACAATTTGTAGTAAAGCAAACCAAAATTCAGTCACTAAGTTTATATATAACGTTTCACATTCCTAAAATATTGAATTCTGCACCAACTTACGAAAAAACTCATTTTCGCATTCCATTATTGTACTGAAAAAAATTTACAACCTTTTAAATCTCACACTGTACATAAAACCAATACACTTGTCCAGCGAACCAACAATCGAATACAGTGGCCACTTTTCCTGAAATTTTACTGCAAATTTAAAAAATAGTTTAATCGTACAGGAAAAAGAAAAAAAAGAGATAAAATAAGGTACCTACCACATAACAGTTTTCCTTCCACTTTCTAAATTAGAAAATAAACCTCGAAGGATATCGAATAACCGCAACGATATAAATCCGACAAGGAACTGTATAGTGTATTAGTTATTGGAGCTGAATTGCGTTCCTGAGGGAGCTATTGTATTGCTAACAGACTCCCAGTCTTCATCAAGGACCATGTTTATGGTCTTAACCGATATGGCTACCACGGATTACGAATCTCTTTTCACCAAAATGATTGTCTCTACACACACTCTTTATACTATATAACGTGAAGCACATCTTCCCGATAGCACATCTCCCAACAAAAAGCTACTTTTGCCCAAAAATTTTTTTTCGTATACAGTAAAATACATCCATCCAGACCTCCTCTCATCCCTTCAGATAATTTCTATTTATTTTAGCATCACCAACGATACACAGGTTCCCTGTCGAGTGCTTCTCGTAATTTTCTCCCCAAACATCCCACGACCGCGAAACGTTGGTGAACATTTTCCGATCATTAAAATCGAATTACTAAAAGATCTTTCGATAATTTTGACATTTTTTCCTACTTTTTTCCCCCTTAACTTCCAGATTGGACAGTAAATTTTTCACACACGATACTAATTAATTATTTTGATCATTAAATAAAGTGTGCTTGTGGATGTGTTCCGAAGAGAAAGAGATAGAAGGAGAGTGTATGTGTGTGTGTGGTTTATGTTATAGTTGTTATTATTGTCACCGTTGTTTTTGTTGTTGATTTGTTTTTTGCGCGGTTTCCACTCGAATACAATTCTCCATTTAAAAAACGAGCTCCAGTTAATCGAAAATTAATTCGACCAAAAATGGTTAGCCGTAAAAAGGTGATACTCATGCGCTATGTAAATGAGGGTTATAATCAAATTTGGCCAACAGTCACATAATAATTAATACTCGAGTCTAGTGAACGTAGCCTTTGTTATAGTATCGAAAATCGGATTCGGTAATTTGCAGCGCAAGCGAATGTATCCGCAGTGTATGCAGTGACATACAGACAGAAAATCAAAAAAAAAAAAAAAAACAAAAAGCAAAAAAACAAAAAACAAAAGTTGCGAATGGTTCAGGGTTTTGGTCAAAATGTAGTGGTTTGACTGGGGTAAATATAGTTGTTTTTTTCGTATCCGTAAAGATAGTTTGGTGGTGGATTGTGGTAGAGATACAGGCTACAGCGGCATTGCATCTGGTAATTTATTCGATAAACTATAGCGAGATCAAACTGCGGTTATTCGCAACAATTTGGAAAGTAACACGATTTATACAAGAGATACGTCCAATATTGTAGGACAAAAATACGAAAGCAGATTGGTAAGGTTCGAATCATTAGTCAGGGAATTCAACAAATTCATTAAAGACATATGATGCATCGATTTAGCGAATACGAATCATCGTGACGGCTTGTGAGAATAATGAAACGACTCAAAATTATTCAAATGAATGAAGTGTAATTGGAGGAATGTAATTTCTGAACCACTTATATTAATATTGGCTGTTACATGGCATTAGTGTCAGTCATTAGTGTCAATATTAGTATGATATTCTAAAGCTTTAAATCAATTTTTTTCAAAATTACATTTTTTGAATTGAGTCACTATTCTGGAAAATCGATGAACTTACATTTTGAACTCGACATCGTAATAATGAATCAATTAATACCCAGATTTAAATAACAAAATGGAAATATACAGGCAAACTAGAAAATTAATCATTCAAAATATGCAAATTCACCTCAAAAATTAGGGCGAAGTTCACATAATCAGAAAATAAAATTATTCATTATGTTCGATACGAGGTAAAACCAGGCTTTTTTACACGAGAGTACGTAGGAATCAACTATTAAATGATTAAGAAAAGACAACAACGTTCCTAAGGCTACACAGGACATAAAGGAACCCAACAGAAAATAAAATGAAATCACTATTGATACTGCATTCTATGACGCACTTCATATAGTAAATCCTGTAAACACGATTATAGCTATGCAATTATTATCACATAGGTGTACAAAAAAAAATATTCCACCATTTGGCATAATTTCCACCGAACCATTTTATCAAACATTCAATCTTTCTCATTCCCATCATGATGTAGATACAGCCCCCACAAAGAGCAGTCCTCTGGTTCAACGATTTCTCTGAAATTCAACGGCCTGCAATCAGCTCAATATCATATAAAGATCGGGGGTCAATCACAAGCAATTTACAACCCATTTGTTTATCATGGGTCTCAAAAAATCCAATATATTTGTGACGACGGGTGATCGTTGACAAACGAGTGTGTTACACACTCGTCGATCACCTAGTGGGCCAGTGGATTAATATCCACAAACTACATTTTTGCGCTCACCGCTATGTATTTCATCTGCATAGCTAAATTGAATATTGAGCTAGGCTCACACACTCTTCATACAGAAGAACACACTTCGCCTATTCTGGTATTTGTGTGGTGTTGTGTATCCATCCACACACAAATCCACAATATTATTTCCCTTTCATCCAGATAATCGTTGTAGGTATTGTCAAATTCAACCATACGTTGTTTAAATATATATGAAAAATTTACTGTTACATTCATTTAACATATGATTAAAACATCAAAACAAAACACAGCTATTTTTTCAGTTTTAACCACATTTCTGAAATCCATACTTATATATGACTACGGTAATTCCTGTCTGAATAATGTCTCATTTATTCATCTCTTCTCTATAGTCAAACATCTTCCCTGCGTTGATAGGTAAGTAGCCTCCGCTGCTAACCGCCCCCCAAATTACAATTTGATTACAAACTAAGGTAGACACAAAAGAAAATTTGACTTTCGTACCAAGATAAAACAAATTTCCTATAATTGTTACCTTCCAATGAAACAGAGTTCCTACAGAATCCGATACATTTTGTCTCAACGTGTAAAAATATTACGGTTGCGTTGCCGAGTCACAAACCAGAAATAACATTACAGGTCAAATATTCAAACCAATGGAACGTACACAAACATATAAACAGCTTTAGCGGCTCGAATGAAATGTTTTTCAAACCATTCAGAAGCTTTTATACAAACACAAAAGGCCCCTCAAGTTCAACGCTATTTTCATCCCCTAGCAAGTACGTAAAATTTCAATCGGCTATTTCAACGCCAAAATAGGAAAGCCTACGGCGGCATATACAAAGTCGTAATTTCAAAACACAAAACAAAAGGTAGGTATTCGATTGATAATGATTTACAGTCACTGATTTTATGACGTGATTTTCATAACTACGATTACGACTGTTATATTTTTCATGTTCTTTGTTTCATTCGTTCATTAATGCGAAACGAATACGTATCGTCGCCCATATTAAATGAGTTCTCCGGAATTTATTAACAAAACGAGCTTTTAATTTTTTTTTCCCATTTGTTTTCATCATTTGTTCTCTCATCAATAGGGTAGCGACGAGCGACGATTCACTTCGAAAAGATGAAAAATTACGACAACGGTACAGAATTTTGTCGTGTCGAATTTAATCTGCAAGTTCTTTATTCGCACAAAAGAAAGGTAAGACTCGGTGGCGAATAAATTTAATTAAGGTTCCATATGTCGATGAAATGATTTCGATATGGCGTGTAGTCAATGCTGGGCTGGATCTGGAGAATAGATGAAAATTAGCCGTACTGGAAATTTAATGCCGAATGTGAAAAATAGGGATTCGCAATGAAAAAAATTAGAAGGCTAAAAAAACGAAATGGATAAGTGATAAGAACTAATAAGAACCACAGATATCTACACACGATATGTAACCTAGATACCTAACTTTCTGTTTTCATTATGTTGAGGATTCACTCTAATAGACTGTTGAGATGTTGCGTCGATCCCCTGGCCTGTCAGCGAAAAAATTGTGTACAATGTATTTCTCAAGCAGAAAAGGCTATTTTAAAATAAGTGCTGTATGTTTACTAATGCGTGTTCTGATGTCATATTTGGTGTGTATGTTCTGTCAGTCTTTAAGATTGAAACCAGGATACCAAAAATTATTGTTACACGGCAAAAAATTTAATTATCTTGTAATTTTTAATGAGACATTTTGTATTCAAACATTAGATCTAGTGTGTATAAGTGTGATATAAAGTACACTTCTTGTGCGTAAAATGCCAACAGCTTTGTTTATTTTGGTGCGGTGCGGTAAGAGGAAGCAAAAGTGGCTGAAAACAAGCAGGTTAAATATCAAGGTTATATATAGTGTAGATATCTGTGATAAGAACTGAGAATTTTGTTTATATGCGCTCATTGCGACCTAGACTTTACTTTCCCCATTGTGATAAATGATATCTTCACTTTTGTTGCTCTATCTCCTAGCTATTTGAGCAGTCCATACGTAGTAATATATAATCAAAGACTTCGAAGTCAAGAAATAGATAAAAAAAAGAAATAGGGACCAAAATTATTTTGTGTCCACCATAGCGGAGAGCAGGAGCGTCTTATAAGTCAGATGGAGTCCTGAAAATCGCAGGTTAGTATGACACTGTTTTGTTGCGACGGAATGAGAAGAAATGATGTTCCCTGGTTGAAAGAAACAAAACTGCAGAATGTTTATCGTGGTATTCAGGGAACTGGAACCTATGACATGATGAAAACATTTCCTAATTTTTCATACTTTACCAAAATACTGATAGAATAGTCCGACTAACGCAAGGGAATCGTCCGATTGCGGCCAGAAAATCAAAATATAGCCCGATTGCGGTAGATGCTAGTTTGTGAAATAAAAAGACGATCACAAGGTTGCGGCCCGAAAATCGTGACAGCCTGGTTGCGGCTTGAGCTTGTTTATAAAAAAATAAACGTGTTCGCCTAATTGCGACCCATATACTTTAGCGGGTAAAAAAATTTTTTTTGATGTTTTTGTATGTTCTAGAATATTCATACATTATACATATAGGGTATGAGAATATTTTGTTTTAAAAAATTTTATTTTTACGAGCATCTCAAAGTTATGAGAATTTCTCGAGGGCAGCGTCATGTTTGAAACATCCATACATGTACCTGACTTTATTTTAGCAAACAATCGATTTTTTAGTTTTGTTTTTTTAATTTTAAGACCTCTGAGTAAGTCCGGGTCCGCAGCAGTAGTAATCACCCGATTTCCCCCTTCTCTCTGGCTTGTTGCGAACCCCTGATGAAAATTTATTGAATAGGTACTTTGTCATGAGCTGTGAGCTTATCATGAGCATGGGCTTCTTTATTTATAAATTAACGAAATAAGTAAGTCTAAGGGGAACGTTATTAGGCTGAATGTCGAAAATTTTGTTTTTATTCACTAAAAACCTCGATAATCAAATAATACAGCAGCTGAACGGGATAAATTCGCAGAAAATTTAAAATTAATTGAACAGGACTTTCATTAGTACGTACCTATAATGAAGATGACTATCCAGGCAGTGATATTACAGTGTAGAAATTCTACCCAAAAATGAACAAAAGTTACCAATGAACTAAACTAAAATTTCGAAAAATTTTAAATATTGTTTATTGAATTTTCATTGAGTGGCATGAAGAACCAGGACTCCCTAATTCTTGAAGTAGTATTATATTATATGACTGATGCATCAGCCGATTGAAAAAGCATAACCTAAACTATTTAATATGGAGTACAGTCTTCCCCAACTGACAACTTCTATAGTTTTACGAACATGACTGTATACATAGTATGGCCAGTCTTGATTGATAGGTTATTCTTATCTGCTGTTTAAAATTTTGAAGAAGTTTTAAAGGCACCCAAAAAGTTTGTTCCAAATGAAAAATTTGTAATTTTTTCAAATGAATATTTCATTAGCTGTACTTTATGTCTTAGGCAAAAGTCCAGGACATAAAGTGACCTCTTGTATCAGACCAGGCGAATGCAATATCCGGCAGGGGCCGCAATCATGTGATCACGTTTTTCTTGACAAATAACCACAGGCCGCAACTAGGCGATTCCCTTTCCGTAACGCAAAGATACACTGGCTGCTACCAGGCGATCGTCTTTTTTAGGCAGATACAAGCACCGTCCGCAATCAGGATACGATGATTTGGACCTGGATTGCAACGGGCCGCAATCAGGAAACCCCACAACGCAAATCATAAAATCATGGCAATCACTTTCGATTTTCAAAAAGGCTTTGATGAAAACTGAGAATTTTTAAACTTTTAGACAACATAAATCCGGACATGGGACTTGGGAGGGGTATACTTTAACCAAGAAAATGAATCTATCTGAAAAATAATAATTGTTTTGAATACAGAAGCAAAAAATTGAATAAGAAAAATTATTGGGCTTCTTCTTGATTTTTACCAATTAATATTCAAATCTGATAGAGTATTGTAGTTATTTTTATTGGTTACTGGTTGATGAATATGAAAATTATTTATACTCGGTATCTTTTCTTTTGAAATTTTCACTTTTACGGTTGATTATTTGATCCATTTTAACACATAGGTGTTCTTCATTTTTCCCACCCAATCTTTGTTCATCTAGGTATTTACTTTAACATCTCACAAAATATCAAACTCAGGAACTGAAAACTAATTCTTTTCGTTTTGTTGTAGTTACTTATTTTTTAGAAAAAGAAAATATTTTGTTAGAACTGATTTGATTCCACAAAAAATGTAGAGGTTAACTTACTTATGTCTCTGGTCGCTAGTCTCATGGAATATTTACTGGAGAACTTTCATCATATGCGGTGTGGAATCTTTTTCCAACGCATTCATTCAAGATTATCTCTTTGGATTAGCCATAAAACTCTAACGCAACAATACTTCACTAGAAAACCCATTTTGCCAATTTACATAATATACAATTCAACAAACAATCCTGAATTCCAAACCAATGAAAAAATGGCAAAAAAATATCAATAGTCATCGATATCTAACAAAAATATCGATTCATCGACATTTCATTGTTACAGTTTCAAGCAAAATAAGTTAAATAACTATTTGCGCCGAAAATATGTAAGATACTTCATGCAATACAGGCGCCTTGCTTTTCTCCAACTATTTTCTTTTTACATTTTCATGGAAACTACCGAATCAATAGATTCCAAACTCCTATCAGACCTGGTCTTACATATGAAGTATGTTCCGTCAAAATTTCAGCCACATCTGTTTTGTAGTTTTTTTAAAATCTGGAAAAACCACTTCTCCAGCACTTTTTTCTTTTCCAGTTTTCTGGGAAACTACTGAATCAATAAGCACCAAACCTCAATCAGACTTGCACATACATAAGAACGATGTATCGTGAAAATTTCAGCTTGATCAGTTTTGTAGTTTCCTCAAAATTCCAGAAAAACCACTTAATCAGGAATTTTTTGTTCTCCAATTTTATCGGGAACTGCTGGACCAATTGACAGTCAACTCCTATTAGACTTGATCTTATTACCTTTCATGAAAATTTTAGTCCAAATTTTTTCGTAGTTTTTTTAAAACAGTAAATTCAAATTTTTAGCAATACATAGGTACACACATAAAAAAAAATTAAGTGAAAATGGGAAAATGGTACCAATCGTTTTCTTTACACAAGAAACAAATAATTTTCATCATCCCCACCCCTAACCCTCTTGGAAGGTCAATTTTAATACCTCGTTGGAAAGCAATCTGTGTAAAAATCAGTCAATAAGAAGTACAAGAATTACGGGTATGATGTACGCCAGTTATCAAACAATAGAATCCATAAGACAAAAAAATAAGAAGATAATTAACGGAAACAAAGTACTTTTGGAGTGAGAGCTACGTGATGAAATTTGAATTGAAAAGTGAAACTGCCTGAAACTATGGACAAACTGAAAGGGGTTATAATCTTTCGCAGGTGTTCAACAATAGCATTTTCAAATAAATTACGTGAGAAGTGGCGCCGTGAAACAATCTGTTAACAACTAAGCAATCCGGCGTAAAGGGTTAGAGTACAGATAAGAAGAAAGTTTCGATCAACCAGTAACTGAAGGAAACAATGAAGAAATGTAATGTTTGAAGAATAAGAGAAACTCAAGGAGGAGTCATGGTTTTCAACAGAATATGGAATTGATGTAGAGAATTGAGAAATTTTTCCACTGAATGCTCGATGTTAAAAATCGAAAAACCTTACTGTAGTAAAAAAAAAAGAAGGTAAAAAAGTGGATTTAATAAAACCGCCAATTCATAAAAAGGGTTTGCTTATCGATACGATTCAAGTTATCCTTAACAAATTAACTCACGCTTGCACATAATTCAGTACAATAATTCTTATTTGGAGATGGGTTCTAGCAATACCAAAAACAACCTGAAAAAATGAGGAACTATCAACAGGACGTATCCATTAAGCATCCCAAGCAACACTATATGTGTTTTTTTACAACTTTCTCGAGTCATATTCCCACAGATTAAATTGTTGGAAATATTTACTTTTTCGCCATTTTTTGCATAACTACAATCACATAAACGTATGAAAAGATAACAGTAAATGAAAATTAGCCTATGACAACAACAATATTCAAAATTTACCAATAAACTCATACACATAAAATTAAATTTAAGGAGGCTCAACCTTTTGTTGGATTACATTTTTCAAGTACAGGTAAGTGCATTTCAATCAATTTTACATACTTGTAAGTCTGATAATGAGTACATCACTAAAGAACAACGTCAATTCCTAGAGAGACTATACATATGGTTTCTAGGCAGAAATTCATTAAAAACGTGAAAGGATAAAAATGTTTCGTAGTAATAAAGTTAAAAGAAGATTACGAAAGTAAAGCGTAACGATTCCGGTGAATTAATCATTTCGCCTTTCGAAAGAGTATTCCAATTCAAGAGAATTAAGTCTGAAAACAATACCACAGTTATTTGAGGGGAAAATATGAAGCATCAGGACACTTATGATAATAATATATTCTTGAGGCGTAACCACCTATTTTCACGATTCAAAAATCACAATAGCCAAATTTGGCGACCTCCATTTTCACAAATCAAATTTCCTAATGGCAAGTTTAACGAATTCTTTTTTAGTGGGTGATAAGTACAGGTGGCGGATATTTATTTTTTTTTAAATTGCTCATGTAATCTTTCGAGATTCATAGATTTCATGAAAATAAATATTCGGAAATTTGATTTTCGGGAAATATTTTTGTGGTGAAAATGTGTGTCGTGATTTTTGATTTATCTGAGGAATCCCCTTCTCATAAATTATATTTTAACTATGACATATAAAATCAAGGAAAATGAAAAAAAAAAAAATACAAATTATGCAAAAACGTTGCAAACAGTCCAACAAACTCATCAGTTGTCACACATAATAATCAATCAGCATAGTAACATTCACAAAGATCTAGTCGACAAAGCAGCAAGTCATGAAAAGTGCAAACAATAGATGTTTTATTTTTGTTTTTGTTCTTTCTTCATTTCACATAAACCCTATCCTTATCATGCGACATAGTTACTATTAAGTGTGGCATAATAAACACTAATTTCCCCCTTTAACCCCTCAACAACTTTCACCTTTCCCTAGCAGCCGAAGAAAACACTCAATTTTTTCTTCAAACACCAAAACACATTTTGGCTTTAAAATAATCGGCAACACTGGTCGTTCGTGGATTTTGAAATCAAGTACATCTACGATGCATTATTTACATTACAACGAAAATATGCAAAGTGAATGTAAACATTCAACACACGTATAAAATATAAATATATAGCTATAGATATAATGGATATGTATATACGTGTGCAGGGGAAAACAACGATATTGCGAATTATACCTATCTCCCCATTTATAATACTTCTGTTTTCGATATCATCGTATTACCATATACCTCTTCGCCAGAATATTCCTTTATTTATTTACCAATCATCAATATTCGCTATTTTCGTGCACGCCAACCACTCCACCACCGAACTATTATACCTTTTCAATCTTCTGCCAAAAATCTGTATGCAAGTTCATATGTTATGTGAGTTTGTGGAACGTATATGCTTTACGAAACACGTTGTTTGCTAATTTCATCATTTTAATATTAATACGTTCAAACATAACAATGCATTCATAATACAGCGTATACCTTTAACTTTAACCCTATCAACCATGTCAACTTTCACTTTTCAATAAAACGATTTTTTTTTTTTTCAAAAATTTTTTATACAGCTCCACACGGTCTCTTTTTCATTTCCTAGGATATTTCCAATTTAAATAATTGTTCCAGCATGAAAATATTTATCAATAAAATTAGTTATTCAACTGGAGAAATATATAATTAAAAACTGAAGGGATAGAATAGAGGTACGTTTCAGGAAAAGTTATTTAAAGCAAAACGCATTCAAGTTTCACTTTCTTCAAGAAATATATGGAGAAATAAGAGAATAATTCCAAACGGTCTAGAATGATGAAAAGCAATAAAATTTCTGAAAAATCTAAAAATAAAATTTTCAAAAAAAACAAACAAAACAAACAAAAAAAAAAAAAAAAAAAACAAAAAAAAAACATTTTTGTTCCTTTTTTTATAGAACGATTGAAGAAGTATGAATCTTTCTTTCTGCACAGGTAACTGAGATCATGATAACAGAAATTTCTTCATAATTTATCATATTTAGACCATACACCCTTCAATATGAAACTAACAAAACTATTCCAACATCTTTAACCACACGAAAATGAAAAATATTAAAATATATGAACCGAACTGTAATCTTTCACCCGCGATTTTCTCAGATTAAAAAAGTAAAGATGAGCTAAAAAAATTATACATTAATTTTTTTTTTTTAGGCACACCAAAGTCTAAACTAAAACGTTTACCAACAAAAACAACTTTCTTATTTCAGGTTTTGAGCGGCATACATATTCGGTGGAGAGATTAGAAAACTTTTACACTAACACACAAATTGTTTTTACAAATACTACAATTTTCGCAAAATTTGAAGAAATATTCATGTCTTTCACGTGATGTATATTCTCATGACCTGTACATGAGTTGCTTCGAAATAAATACCTCAATATCCGAAATTACTCGAAAAGGGGAAAAAAAAGGGAGAAAAGCACTTCCATGAATTTGAAATTTCATACATCTTCATTAATTCTCAGAAAACTGAGAAAATAAAGACAAACTTTTCCAAATGAATAATCAAAGGATTCAAGAATTTACCATTATTAGACAGAAAAATCTTCAATGATTGAACTTTAGAAAATCAAACTTTTCGTTTATAATTCATTCTTCTAGGAAACAAGAACCACTGGCTTACCTGAAACAAACAAATAAGAAAAGAAAATATTAGATCAAGTTGATGATTTTTATTAGGAATACCAGTGAGGTTGAGAAACGGCATGACCACTCTCAACCTCACTTTTTAGGCACTCATGACTTTTCTCGCAGGCTTTGTTCGCTCATTCAATATAAAATAAAGGAATTGAATGTTTTAATTTTTCCACTGAGAAATCAGTTTGAAAATTCAATACTAATCCTCTTTCCAACAGTACCATTCACAACTTTGTGGCTCAAATAGTGACTGAGGAACCCTGAATAGAAGGAGAATAAATTTTTTTTAAATGTTGTGTTCAACTGAAGTGGCAACTTGATAATCAATTTTTTACGAGTTTAGGAAGTGCAGAAACTTCAAAATATTGGATAAGACAGTGTGCATGCGCATCAAAGATCAATTACGTCCCAAGCTGCGTATGCGCAAAATTTAACTTTTCAACATTGAGGTAAAATCTCTTATTTCACGTATAGTTAATACGCACAAAATCATCGGGTGTTGCAAAAAAAAATGTTTTGTTATTCTTGACTTTTCGCAGCAAAATACAAAACGCAAAAATGTAGTAATGTATTACCGTATACATCAAGTATCATTCAAATTTACGTATTTTCAGCGAACAAGCAGAAAAAAATATAGTGGTCAAATACAAAATTCATACAGCGTTGTGAAAAAAACATTATTCATCAACAGATGAGTATTATTACAATGAAAAATAAAAACTTTAGTACAGTTTCAATTTCTTTTTCTCTTTTGATGAACTTCACGAATCAGTTTCCAAAAAGTTTTACAAATAGAAAAACTATTGGTAGAACACAGGTTGTTTTTTTTCTCTTCGTTGAAAATCTCTCTTTGTCAAACCATCTGCTATTTATTGAAAACATTTTAATATAGTTTGTCCCGTTCGTTCATTTTGAAGTTCTGCACAAATAGTTTTCTTCTAAGATATTCTTTTTACGTAATACATCAAAACGAAGGAAATATGAGTCCAAGTTTTAAGCAAAGAGAATACTGAAAATCAAACTAATGAATCAGTTATGGAAGAAAGAAAAAATAGAAGCCAAAATCGAATGACTATGAATATTTTTAATTTTCTAAAATGTCAAAACGTATTAACAGAACCTAACTATAAATGAACGAGAGTGATTTTGAAATTTATTTTAATTTGCGAAAAAAAATTTTTTTCAACGACGCATACGTTTCGAAACATGAAAAAAACGGTATAGTGACGAGTGCGAAGGAATATTAACATTAAGTCGAAGTCGATAAATTGATAATCTGATGATGAGTGAAATGAAAAAATAATCATTAATGACTGAAAGAAAAACAATTAACAGGTTTCTAGTTTTCTTTTTCAAGTGTTATCACATTGTAGTTAATGTAGGGGCTGAAGTAGAAAAATAAAACTGCACACGACAGTAATTTTCCAACTTGTTGAGCACCCGGTTACAAAAACAGTTTCAAAAATTGGAAAACGAATATCTTCGATTAATTCTTGAATCCAATTCGAAATTTCTTCCAGCTCAAAATAGCCAAAATCTGTTGCTTCAACTAACTGATTTCCACTGGCTGAACACAAAATTTGAAATAAAACAAACAAAAAACGAAACACAGTCCAATGTTTCTGAGGCTCTCTAAGCAGATGTATTATGAATGAAAGTTGAAGACGATGCAAAAGTACGTCTTTAATTCGAACTTTTATCCCTTTTTCATAGCCGGTTATTAAATTTATACTCACGAAGAGGCTTTAATGGTTCAATTAAATCAAATAACTACGATCCTGCGCACGTCCAAAAGTTCATACACAAATGTTATGTAGATATTTTTTATATATAATATGATAACCCCTCGCATTATATGAATAGGTGATATTAAAAAAAAAAGGGGAAGGTATTTATGAGAAGTACGTATGGTTAAACGGATCTAAATAAGGAATTTATATAGTCTGCAGAGTTATAAAAATTCGTCGTTAAGTACGTTACATATTGGTTTTACTTAATATTCGGCGAACAGGGTGTCTAAACAATTTGCAAAACAAACAAAGCTGTGACACAACAAAGCATAACTTTGTTTTGTGGAAATTTGCTGCATACCACACGTGACTATACTGTAGGTATAACAGACTGAAGGTATGTTTAAACAAAATTCTTTTTCCACATTCCCAATATGTTACATCGACAAAAATCATATAAAGATGTACAAACGAGAAAAAAAATTTATTTCGATAGGTAACTTAAATCTGACGAACAGGCTGTGACTGGAGCAACAAAGGGAGAATTTTTGTCGCCCCGAGTCGAAAATTATTAAGGGTTTCTATTCTTCGATAATTAAAACAATTAATACTATAAGACCAGCTGGCCTTACCCCGATATTTTGCGGCCTTAATAAAACAGGATTAATTTCGAAACGAAATACGAGTGCACATAAACATATTTTACGAGTACATAACTTTTTTTGATTTCATTTTTTTCTGTTATAACGCCGTTAGCTTAATTAAAATACCAATGTAATAAGAGGATGAGAAAATGAGAAAGAAGTGTACAGGGGAGGTGTAGGAAAAAAGGAAGAAAAAAAGCGATTTGAAATGCAAGATTAGTGACTTTACGAAGCGCATTATTTTTAGGAATTATTTTTTTTCTCTTTTTATTTTTTTATTTTTATTGAAGCCTGCAAACGAGTATTGGTCAAGATAAAATGGGACACATTAGGTCTTAATGGATCTTACGTCTCCATAGGGTAGATGGAACAGGGCTGGATGGAATTTATTATTGATGAGATAATTTACGCAATATTTCCATCGTTACCGTGTCCCATTTTCCTAGTTGAATTGACGTACAAATTTAATCGCCATTATGGCTTTTAAATTGATTTGCAAACGCCAGCCACAAGAAAAGACCTTTGGAGGATCGTCCGCAAATCACGGAACACTACTCTCGTTTTTTTCCCTCACTCTTCGCCTCATACAGTGTACACAATTCAAAAGTTAATATTTACTCCGTCCGATCCCTTCGCACCCAGCCACCCAGTGTCATATATCATTTCAACGTATCGTTCAGATGTACAGCGTGAGGTTTTCAGTCTATTCATGAGTTCTTAAAAGCTAATTGGAAAATAGAAAAATTTGCTGCTAATCTGAATTTCTCTTTCATTTTCTTCGCATTGGTAAATAGAAGAAACAAGATTTGAGAATCTGTTAATCAAGTTCAAAGACAGAGCTTTTTTGAAATCACTTTTAAAGTCACGCTCGACATTAGATATTTAAGACTTATTTATACCATCTTTATCATTTTCATACGGTAGTACTATTCCTTTATAAATGTTCAACATTTCTATTGCATCTGCGACAAACTTTTTATTTATATTCGTCAATCGGTGTTTTGTATCAACTGAAATGGCAGCATAGGAATAGTTATTACAAATTAAGTCAAACAACGTGAGTTACTTATAGGATGTTCCTGCTCTACGTTGAGCCTCTTGACACCTCTAAATGGTACTGAAACAAAAAGTTCAGGTAAAAATGTTAATTTATTTTAAGAGCTGAACTTGGGAACCAAAACTGAATTTTCGACTGACCTGGGATATCTAACTTCGGTTTGGTAAAAACTAAGAAAATTGGGGGATTTAGAGTTGACATACTTTCGAATTTTACCTAAGCTGACAATGCAAAATCAGTGTAATCATCTCGTCATTGTTTTAACTGTCATTCAGTCTGTTCCCAGTCCACCTTCAAAATAAATGTACGTAATTAAAAAAAGAGTCTATAATCTACAGAGTGAATGTTGCTGATTTCGCGGTACGTGAGATAGAAATTCTGATGAAAGAGGAAAACAAAGTATATAGGCAGGAAAAGATAAATCTTTCTGACTACATACCAGTCAATTACTGACGTCATTATAAACAAAATTCTAAATACCCAATTCAATTAACCTTTTTCACAAAGTTAATAAGCAGTTCTTTATGAGAAAATCGCTGTATACTCGTTAAATCGAATCGAAGTAAAAATCAGAACAAAGAAAAAAAATATTCCATTCAAAAAAAAGTGAAGAAAAAATTCGCAATTCGATATTCGATTTACACGCTCGGTTACAAGAGAAATTTGATAAAAGACGTCTTTTCATGGTACGTCGTCATTTAATTTAAACATTCGTCCTTTAACATAGGTGAAAAACATCGACATGGAAGAATTCAATAAATTTCAACTCAGTTGTCACCTCTTTCTGGTTGTTTTTTTTTCTCCCTCATCCTTTCCAACAACATACAAGAAATCTTTGCATATAGAAGCGGACAAAAAAACGAAGAATCTTTTTCTTTTTGCATTTTAACACAACGTTAAAAGAATATTTTATTTTGTTCCTGCAACTAAAAAGAAATAAAAGAACACGAACGTACCAATATCGTGCCAAAGCAAGGCGTAGACAAAATTAAAAAAAAACAAAAAGAAAACCCGTACATGCCATGTGAGGGGAAATTAAATCTATAAATACTTCGAAAAAGTGATTCGCTACTTTTTTTTAGTGTTTTTAGAAGGGGGTCTAGCGAATTAAAGTGTGAATGGGTGAAGAGTGAAGACTGTAAATTTCACACCACTACAATTTTTCATTCCCAGTTGCTTTGTTGACTTCGAAGGTATTGGAAAGAATGAACCAGAACTAATATTGAAAGTCGAAGAAATACGAGACATCGATAAGAATTACAATAAAGGTCTTAGAAAGGAAACTAGAGCATGAAAGAAACTCTTGTTGCAATAATGAGTCTTTAATAGTTGTATTCAGTCAATAACTGATGAGATTTTGGCTATATAATCAAAGAATTATAGACATACAAGCAACTGAACAAAAATCGAATTATTGAAAATAATACTACAATCAGAATCACTAAATTAACGGAAGGGGAAAGTTATTTTTACTTTAAACAGCATATTTCTTTCAAACTGATTATATTCAAACGTGTACAGTCGATTGCGAGATTTCTATCGCATCAATTGAAATCGCACACGAATATGGAAATGAAATAGTGAGAAATTATTGAAAAATTATCTGAACTGAGAAACCATTCATCCGAAATTGGCAAAAGCTATGGAAACATATTTTTAAAAATTTTCAAAAAATACCAGATGAAATGTTTCGATAAAGTTGTCAACTGAGGCTTTTCCATCGTCTAAATGAGATTTTTTAGAGTAACTATTTAAAATTTATCTTATAAGTATGAAAAATTCTAAGTATTTTAAAGCTAAGAGGAAAAATTAGGTTACAATAAAATGAAACTTAATTTTAACTGGCCCGAAATAACAAAAATTCGAGGAACAGTCTATAAATTTCTTGATATTTATTCAAGAAAATTATCATTCGGGTCGAAACGGAATTAACGTGATTCTTTGACGTTTATAGCTATTGATTACAAATTTCAAATTAAAATTCTAACAAAAAATATCAAAACATGTAATTTGTAAACGAAGAATCACTAAAATATGAACTTTCGATAACTTAATGCAATATTTAGTATTTGAATTTCAAGGAAAATTTAAGAAAAAAAAATTATACATACTACTTATCATAGGTATGTAAGATTATTTTTTCTGAGTGTTTGTGAGGAATTAAATCAATTCACCTTCTAGATTAGTTCTTAATCGCATAAATGCTGGTCAAGGAAACAGATAAAGAGAAAAACAAGGGTTTCCATCAGCAAACAAAACAAATCACATGAAAAATTAAAAATTAAGAAAATTATGTATGTTAATAGCGAAATTTTCAGGTGGCATCAACACAATGATGTAAGAGATTAATATTTAAGGAACATCTACAAGGGAAAAAATTAATCTAAGACGAAGGAAAACTATTCGATTGCCCCTTCGCTTCGGACATAACCACTTTTTCTACGTTCATGTAGAGTACATTACGTCGCCATAAACAGTTGGTGGAACTTTGACCACTCAAGCCCTATCATACGTGTGCTTTTGAAAGCCGCATAATTTCAAACACGAATGAATTTCATTTTAAAATACACCTACCCACTACTTCGCAAAATAGATTCATGGATTCCCAACTCATTCTAAATCATAACTTATTAGCAACAGACGTAATTCTTGACTCTGATTATCAATAATGGGAATCGATTTTTCCCTACTCATGGAGAAAAAAATTTGAAAAAATCAACACTTTTATTCAGAAAAAGAAAATATTACAAAATTAAACCTAATGGAAACGAAAATTCTTTTATACTTAATTTAATCGCATTTCAGTTTTTCCGTTTAAGTTTACTTTTATTCCCATATTTTTCTTATTTATGCCAAAACACTCCGATACCACCCTCTACAAAACGGTAAAAGAAATATTCATGAGGAAAACGTAACATTCTAAAAAAGGGGTGCCTGACTTCTCAAACCAGCGTTTTCATTAAATTCATAAACAATTTAATAAAGGCATTCTGTATAAACGAATGATGCGTACAGAAGGGAATTCTAATTGCAACAAATAGTGGAAATTTTCTCAAATGAAAAAACGAGAGGAAAAGAAACAGGACGAATGTTGAGCATCATATTTTCCTCTCATTTTTTCCTTCAAGTTTTTGATATCGTGTTCGAAATAATAGCAAAAGGTGTTGTTTCCGGCTTTCGCTTTATTAGTATTTTGTTTTTTCATTCAAAAATAATTTAGCGAAGAAAGAGTGCACGAAGAATTCAAAGTTTTCGAAATTATCATCTATTCGAAAGCATAGAATAATGTAAGAAGAAAATAATCAATACCAAAAATATTTAATAATATAAATTATATTGCTACAGATATGAACTAAGATGAGGTTTAGGAAGAAATCGAACATCATAGATTATTCAAAAATTTAAAAATTGATAACAGATTGAAATTATATTTATGACTTTGAAGCTGGAGACCAGGTTAAACAAAGTGACTAATACAGTTTTAGTCAAAGTCATATAAGTTTAAATAAGACGTTCCGGACGGATATAATATAATTTCTCAGTTATCATTCTTTCAATTTCACTTTGTCTCTTAATTTAAATTTTAAAAACCCAACAGAATCATTGAACTACTTCCTTTTTTAATAGAACTTGAGATTCATTTTTTTGAAAACAGGTACAATAAACAGCAACAGAAAATAATGAATAATACGAGCTGTTATCTGCAGCTTCACAGTATTTATTCATCTGTGTTTGCCTTCTTCCCTTATTTTAACAACCTTTTGGCGGCCCTAAATATTTCAACAATTGTTTCAATCAAAAATTGGACCATATCAACAAATATACCTTGCAATGTATCGCTCAATAATAAACAAAAAAATTACCTTTGCTACTTTCTTGTATTCCGAAAGGGTACAAGAATTGATTTAATTTAAAACTAGTTAAGAAATTTGAATCAGCAGCCCTTACTACCATTCGGTAATACGAGGAAAAGTTATTTTAACTTTTTTTTATGGACCCAAATGAAACCTGATGGGGAGAAAAAAGAAAACACAGAGAAAGAGAGAGAGTGAGAATAATATCCGCCTATCTAACCAGTAGACGATGAAAAGAGATGAAGTTTTTTTCAATTCTCTTTCACTCGTTTTCGTTCGTTTCAAGAAATATTTTGTCATTTTCTGTTTTCACAAATGGTAAAAATTAGTAATTTTGCCCTCAGGGGGCTACGGACTTCCACGATGACTAATAAACCTTCTTTCCTTGAGTATCTCATGCAAATCCATCCACCTGTTTTGGAGTGATAGTGTTTGCAACAGTTTTTAACCATAATTATTTTAAAACATGTAGAGATAGAGATTGAGATAGAGATGTATAGATAAAGATTAATGCGTTCCAACCCCTCGAAATCAGCTACACAGAGATGTAAAATTTTGTTTGTGAGAAAAAAAATTATCCTCATTATTCTCATCGAGGATAATTGAATTTTTTTTCAAGGAAATAATATTCCATAGTTTTCTTAACCGAAACAAAATGAATAAACACTAAAATGATTAAACCCCTTTATCACTTTTTCATCACTTTTTATACTTCCACTACTAAATGTCAAAAACTTCTCAAATGAAGGTGTGGAATTCCATGCTACTCATACAAAACCAATTTAAAAATAGAAAATTCTCTAAAAACCAAATAGGAAATTGCACTAACCTGTAAATCATAAATTGTTAAATATTTTCCAATTTTTACATTTTTGTATTACAGTTACTCAAAAATCTTTTAAAATTTATCTGAATAATACACAAGGAAACCTGCTGTAATTTTTTACCTGAGAATTATTTAAACACAAAAATTTATAGTTGTAAAAAAGAAGAAAATAGTTTTTTTCTTATTTTCAAAATCGAAACTGAGGATACCTCGATGAATTTTTTTGTGATATAAAATAGAAAACATTCCGAGTTGAAAAAATTATGAATGAAAAGAACTGTAATGGGAGAAAGAGACTTTATCAAATTTTTAAAAACTCCAGTGGGAATTGATCGAGCTGAAACATAGGCATTTAGTCAAATATTCTTGATCCCTCATTTGCTTTATATTCATAAATTTTAATGTATACACTCGAGGATAATTTAATTTTTACTTAAATATACTGAGGTAGAAATATTTTAGGGACTAATTATGGCCATTATCAGTAAAAACTTCATAAATTGTTGTTTACTTAATGGTAACAGGATTTCAAAAGAAATGGCAGAGAACCATCAACAAACAGTATTTTTGGGATTTAGAAAATTTGATACTGAAAGTTAATATACTTTACACAAATTTTAAATTAAAATTTTTCCTGAAAACCAATTTACTGGTATAGTGTGAGGTATTTCTCTTATTCAGAGAAGCTAGGTATTCCACTAACACTTTACATTTTTCAGCCATTTACGCCGGTTAAACAAACTTCAACTTGGTAGATGGTTCGTTAGATTCTTACGTAAAAGGAGACGTGAATGGCTTAAGTGACTGAAATGACGTAAAATGTTAGAGGAATAGCTCTTCAGATAATAAGTAATAGGAAATCAGCAATTATTGGAATCTTTTATCAATTTCATATTTTCAAACTGCACTCCTCATTCTAGTGAACAATTCACTTCTTTTTTTATATTGAAATAGGAATTTTGACATCATTACATATACTTAGGTATCCTAAAGCAATAAATTGGATTAAAATTCCTATTAATGTTATCAAGATTTTCGTTATATTCTTCAATTTTCACTTTCTTTGAAGGTCTATCAACAATATCACTTCGGAATTTCTGAAATTACTCTATGTATCAAGTAACATAATATATTATTCCTATTAGGGTTTTCAAAAATTTGATAAAATCTTTTTGTCCTATTACAATTTTTTTATTTATAATATTTTCAACTCCAAATGTTTTCGATTTTATTTCTTGAAAAAAATTATCAAGGTATTCACACTTTTGATTTTGAAAACACGAAAAAATCTATTTTCTTCTTTTTTCTAACTATAAATTTGTGTAACTATATCAGCAGGTTTGCTAGTTTACTATCCAGATAAATTTTAAGACATTTTTAAACAGCTCTAATAGGAAAATGTAAAAATTTGAAAGTATTTAACAATTTGTGATTTACTGGTTAATTCAATTTTCTATAAGGTTTTTAGAGAATTTTTTTTTTTTTAAATTGGTTTTGTATGAATAGCACCTAGTAAGTAGTTCCACACCTTCATTAAAGAAGTTTCTGACTTTTAATGGAGATAGTATGAAAAGTGATGAAAAGGTTAATAGGGGTAAGATTATGAGAAAATACACTCAAAGGGGTAAAACCCTTCATATTCTTAAAAAAGACAAATATTAACAAACTAATTCATCTAATACCGTACGAAAATGCATGTTTTTCGTTTACAGCCTACAACACACATTTTCAATCGTAGCCCAGTGTTTTCTTTTTTTATTTATCGCTCTTCACTCAATTTACAAGTTTGTTTTCATTTAGGAAAAACCGGGAATGAAAATGAAGGAGAAAAATACACCGACGCGACGGTTACATATTATATACACATATAGAGTGCATGTATATGTATATTATGCGAAAACGAACCTACATCAGAAATTTGACAGGATTCCCGTCCCTCGGTTAATTATCGGTGAGATGTTATTATAGTAAAAGAACTTCAGCACATGTGTCTTTACAAAGGTTTCGTTTCTCTCCTTAATGATCTTTCAATCAAGATACCGACCAAAATACCTACTTATTCTATCCAACGTTGGGTACGATGAAAAAACAAAAGCGAGTGAAAGACGAAGAAGAAAGAAAGAGAACTAAATGACAGAGAGAAACAAATTTTCTTCCAAGCATTTAACAATGTGCCGAACACAACTTCATTGTTTATAAAAATACCAATTCCAGTTAAAAAACTCCTTAGTAAAGGCACCGGAACAATTTCGAAAAAATCTAGGTAGGCATTAATGAAAGAAAAAAAAAAATATATAATTCAAATTTCCATTCCTTTTGTAATCTTCTCATATAAAACAGGAAAACAAGTTTGAATAAACTTATTTTCAGTTTTAATATTAACAAAAAGAAGATGGTCCAGAAGTAGCTGATAAAGAACTTTACGATGAACAAGATTCAAGTAAAGCCTCAGAAATTATTTTGTACGTAACAAATTTTCACAATGGAATAAACTAGGTTCATTAATTATTTCTGTGCATAATAATCATTTTTGATACGATACAAGGAATTTACAGTTAATTGTTATTCTGTTACTTTATCTAAGAGAGGAGTTCGAAAATAATACTGTTAACTGAGAGAATTTAGGGTCAAAGGAGTATTTAACAATTTTTAGAACTTCATTTTCAGTTCCAAAGTAGAGATATGAGGGGGAGGAAGGGATTAATAACACAGACTCTCTAACACAGTGTTTATGTGAATACCATTGATAACCTTAGGCTACATTTTTCATAAAATAATAGGTATTCTTATTTTGATTGGCTCCAAAATATTTACCATTCCATGACCATCACTTGATTTCGTTCAACCCAACAAGAAGATGATCTGGCATCAATTTAAAAAAGATATCATTCCTTCCTCAAGCCAGGACAACTTTCATTCATATTATGTAATTAACGAAACCACGCCAGTAAAATATGATACAAAATTGTTCAACTAGCTTTCCTAAATCCACACAATCCGTAAAGCTGGGGATTGTAAAACAAAATATAAATGTAGAAAACGTGAAAAAAAAAAAAAAACATAAATCCAACTATATGCACTTAAAACAAAGATGAAAAGAAAAAAAGGCAACATAAAAAAAAAATATAATTACCAATTTCGCATTCATAACGGATAAGATGAATTGTCAAACAAGGCGCTACCTATGCAAGACTGGTTGTACTTAACGCCCACTTAAAATAAACTTTCAACTTTCGTACAAAAATCCCTACAAGCCAGGATATACGCAAACTTTTCATAAAGTACGACCACCACTTACCAGAGATTTAAAAAAAAAATGTTTTATACTCGCTTAATCGTAACTTTTTTATTTATGGACGAAAATATAACCGAATTAAACGTTTAAAAAACTCGTGTAAAAACTTTATAATAAAAAGACAAAACATTGGCATGTTTTAACGAATGAAATCCCTCAGCAAGTATCGTAATCGTATAGTGACAAAATTTTAGAGCGAAAATGTTTACAAAAACTATTAGGGCCTGACCTTGGTCAGATGCTGGAAAGTACACCAATACTGCTGTTTTATTTTGAAGAACAGTATAGGTACGTTATGAAACCAGCATCTACCAAATTCATTCAGACAAAAACATTTACAGCGCAACAACACACTGGGTTTTAAATCGAACAGTTATTTCCCGAAACTCAAAAAAGTTGGCACATTATGAACAGTGTAGTAAACACATCGTTGAACTAAAATGCACCTATGTATGATACTGACAGAATAAATTTTAATATTCATGATATCATCATTTATTCGTTGATGCAATAAAATTTCACACTAATTGTACGCATATTATTTTCCACTCTCACTCTTTCAGAGATATATAACCCTGAACGGACAGTACCTCAATAAAACATAGGAGAAGGAGAGTAAACTTGAGGAAAAATTAATGAGAATCTGAAAAAAAAAAAAAATTCATCCAACCAGCTGCATGCCTGCCCCAATCAAACAGTTATCATCTATTCGTTAATGACCTAAACATTAAAGTTAGCATCAGTCATCCTGATTTTTCTTAACACTTAGGTACCGGTGCGTTCTGATAATTTGGAGCAGTGTAGCAATCAAACCTCCATCAACCAAAAGACAAAGCCTAAGAGAGGAAATTTTGGCCCGGGAAAAAAATTTATGAGCCCTCTAAAAAATTAAACTTGAACACTTTTATATCAACAATTTTAAACATTTCTGAAAACGTCGAGCTTCTAAAAACGCGGACTAGGGAAAAATCCCCCTTTCCCTTCTCGCTAAGCTTACCAAAAATTCCACATTTATCCCGCGGATATTCTACCAGATTCAAATTGTCAGTCACCTTTCATCAGCTATGTTCTGACTAGTGTCTCTACTAAATAGAAAATAAAAAATAATTTTGAAGCAAGAGCCCAGCACAACTTTCAACATACTCAAGATACCTACCGAACAATCAAACATTTGAGCCTAATTCATTTATAAAATAACAACAAGATTCAGATTTGGACATACAGATCTCAGCATCACTTTCTTACTAACCAGTGTAGAGACATCCGTTTTGCGCGTTATGGTTAACGTTAACCTCTCTATTATTTAAAAACATTAAATTATCATAAATAATTTACATTTCAAAACATTATTCAATAATCATCTTCAAAAGTAGTCAAAAAGTTTTGTATGACTGAAAATTGGCTACTTTCCAAGGAATTCGATACTCCAAGAGGCTAACGGGATACTGCCATTTTGCTAACGTCATTTATCACTTTGAAGAAAAATTTTTAAATCTACCCTCACAGTCGAAGTTAACTGCGGGAACATTTTTTCTTTTCAAACATCATATTGGTAAGTACCTAGTTGAAGCAGTTTCTTACCAATACAACAGGTATTGAAGAGCTCGAAGTGAAAGGATAATGGGTATTAAATTTATCGCCGATAAAAATTTCTATTCACATCCGAAGTTGGCTCAGTCGCTAGTCACTTTAATCAATCAGAAAAATACGTAAAAACTCCAACTGATGATGGACGAAACAGTTAAGAAGAATACTCTAACCAATAAACATTCTGTGATTGTGTCAGGAAACTGGTGAACTGAATTTCCTTAAAAATGTCAGGTAGGCTGGAAAAAACAATGAAAGAGTTGGAATCAACAAAATACTGAATTTACAAACTAGAAAAACGTTAAGCTAAATATGCGACAAATAGAGCCTTAGATCAAGGTAGCCAATGGATTAGAACTGAGCACGGTTGCTCCACCAAAGAAATCTGCATGCTTAATGCTTTTGCCTCCTTAATCTATATTGCGTTATGGGGAAAGGCTGTCTATGTTTCAAAATGTTGTGTCATTCTCTAGCCTTCTCTAGCCCCCTCCAATGAACATACATACACGCATACATGCAGGTATTAGTTTAACTACTATACATAAGTCCAATCTTCTCAGTTATTCAAAAGTCGAAACCGCGTTGATGGATCACAAACGTAAATTTTGTAGCACATGTATTATATACTTGGTTACATTGATGACTAAGTATTGAAAATACAAGATACCGACAGGAACAACATAAAAAAAAAGGGGATTAATAGAATCGACCTTGCGGTCGTTTAAATCGATTATCTGACAGGGCAACGAACAAAAGCTCCCGACAGAAAAGAAAGAAAAAAGAGTAAGTTAATAAAGATAAACGATAAATGAAATGTGGGCAGAGAGCACAAACTGTGTGTACCTTAATAAGACGAGACGATAACAGCGTAACTTTAGGTAAAACGTGAGACCGTTGTAGAGTTTAGGTTGTAGACAACAAGCGGTAAAATCGACCAAAAGGAGAAAAAAAAATCTAAAGTGGACATTAATTAAACTAAATTGGAAGATATACCATGCACGTATGTACACACATGCACAACGTATATATGGGGGCTGTTCCAACGAGTGTACCTTCTCTGGTGTATGAGGGCTATCAACGTTTCACAGTAAAATTTTCACGAATACGTACCACACGATGAACAGCTAAATAACGAGGAGGTAACCTCTCTCTACCTCTATTAACACCAGTTAAAGAAAAAAATTAACCTGACGCCAGTGAGAAAGAGAAAGAAGTAGGAGATGAGGGGACAGGAAAAAGAGAGGCAAAAAAGGAAGTCAACCTTTCACGTGAAAAGCGTCTTCATATCGAAGGGGAGCATGTAGCGTTTTTGTTCTGGGTAATGTGTTCCTGAAATTTTTGAGGTTCTATTACCCTGCCACTAACGTTCTGTTATAAACTCCGTTTAGCTTACTACGCTAATTAAATGGTCCCAAATTTAAAAATACTTCCCAGGCCAACAGGTTTTACCCATTGTTGTTTCAAAAAGTACAATTCTAATTTCATTTTCAAATTAAATAAATCTCGTGAAATTATTTATTTCAATTTAGGATCAGGGACTGAAAAACGTTACCTTATCATTCCGTTTCTGATAGTTGAGTTTCTGAAATTCATCATAATGTTAATTATTTTTTGTTTCACCCATTTTGGTTTCCGAATCCATTATGTTTCCTGGTTTCACCAAAAATTTTCGTTCAGTTTTTGTTTCGGTTCCGTTTCCATTTTTTATTTTCTTATACTTAAAATTTTTCAAATCATATTCAAGTATCGATATATTGATATTATTTTGATGTTTTTCCAGAAACGTCAATATTTATTCCAAATTCTTCCCCCAGATCAAAAGTTATTCAAAAGAGAGAAATGGAAACAATTCATAATTCGATTTCTATTATGTTTCTGATTGTTTCCATTTCAGAATTTCAGTGTTTCCATTTATTTCGGTTTCGAACACAACATAATGTGGTTTCCATTTCCAAAAAATTTTCTTAATCATTGTTTCTAAGAAGCAAAAAATTTATTTTACTCTTAGCACTATAACAGACCGATAGTCAATTTCATCAAACAATGAAATTGTGATTTTAGTACCGTAAATTTAATAAAACCAAGTGTATAAAAGACCTTTTCAAAAAATCTTATATTCCAAAGAAGATAGGCAGGAACAGTAGGAACTGAGTGAATGGTAAGAACATAAAAACTAAATTAGATATAACAAAGTTTTTCTTTCAAATCTAAGTAAAGTTTTTCTGGTGTTCCGATTTAAATTATCATCAGATTTTTTAAAATTTCAAGTCTTCGGTAAGCAAGAACTGAAATTTTACCGGGCATACACTTTTGCGCAATTTAATGTCCATATTTATACAATTTTTAACTAGTCTCAACAAAAAAATTTTTTTAAATAATTATTTGTAATACAAGTGCAAAAAGTACATGATTTTGGTACAAGTGTAAAGTTAGCAACACGAGCCTAAGGTGAGTGCTGCATATTACAAGAGTATCAATCAACTACTTTGAACGCCTTTTACTCCCTATTTTGTGCCCCTTATGATGGTATATAAAGTACATGATTTTTAGAACAATGCATAACGTAAATTCTTTATGCATTGTTTTTTACATTACGCACCTTCTTCTGTGAAAACACGACTAAAACATTTTTTGATAATTTAGAAAATAAAATAGTTTTTGTGATACAAGTATATCAAGTAGGTGATTTTGATCCGAGTAGGAATTTTGCAGAATGAGCCAAAGGCGAGTGATGCAAATCACACGAGTATCAATCACCTACTATATACGCATGTATCACACAACATTTTTTGTAACATCCTCCTAAGAGACAAGAAAAAAAAGTTGCACTAAGAAAATATTAAGATACTATTTTTATCTTTCCTACATCAACTCGTTACTGCAGCCGCTCTCCTTTAATCCACTCAGTTTATCATACTCGTAAGTATGAGCCGTGTTCAAATCGAACCATACCTTTTTTTTTTTTTTTTTTTTTTGTCCAGTTTATACACCGTCAAGATGCACATACTCGTCTATTTAATCGATAAGTGTTGCAAAAATAGTATTATAATTTTTTCTTGGTTCAACTTTTTTTTTCTTAGGGGAGTGTTGCAAAAAATAATGCGTGAAACACGTGTATATAATAGGTGATGGATACACTTGTATCACAAATAACTATTTTCGGTTAGGTGTTGTAAAAAAATATTATTGGCGGATACAGGGCAAAATGACGGTAGGGGTAAGGAGAATTTGTGCCATGAACACTGTTGAAGGCAGAATAACTCTAGAAAGTCCTTAAGAAATGCATCATTCGTTATTTTTACTAAGATACTAACTTTAATTTCCAATTAGATCAATGTTAACAAATTGTATTTTGTACAAAACAAGTCTGAAATTTCCTTAAATTTTAAAGACAGTTTTACCGAAATAAAAGCTTGTAGAATAAATGTCAATGCACATACTCATATTCTTTACATTAGTGAAGTCAAGCTTTTCTGATAGCCTGAACACTTCATTCAACGCATCTAGTTAAGATGACTTAAGATGAAAATTTAGGAAGATTAGTAGGAAAAAATTTGAGTAAAACATATTTTAGTGGAATGGCATTTTGGTAATTTTAACATAAGCACAGAATTTAGGTCAACTTAACGTTACCTTTTTCGAAATTAGATAAAAAATGATTTTTTTTTTTTACGAACTATACTAAACAAACGGTCGGATTCATAATCAACAACACAAAACTAATAATTAAAACAACATTCCTGTTAAACAGATCGTAATCAATAAATGTTGGCCTCTACCATTTCACAGACGATGACGAAGGTTCAATTGTATTCGACTTAATAATTTCAACGCTTAATAAATGGGGGTAAGAAATAAAGGGAACATTTGGAATCGAGTACATTTAGCACCGCGACAATACCTGCATTCAACTACATTAATCCCGCATATTTCAATTTAATATTTTAAACCACTTTTTATTTAGAATTAACTACCTCTAGGTGGTCGGTAAGAGGTACTCGGTTCAACAAACCGTATAACGTGTCTCTAATTTCAATTCTCTTTTGTATTTTAAACACATCTTCAATTGAAGCATAGTCTTCACCCTCCGATATTTCCGTCTAATTACTCGCCATACGTTTAACTGAAGCTTAACTAAACACACACTACCTATACGCAGAACAGCCGCCTAAAGTTGTTAAGTTTGATTTAATAGTTTGCTATTTCCAGTTATCGCTATTCAAGAAGAAAAAAATTTGTGGCAAATTTAAGGGTACGTGATTTTCTTCACTTGACTGTATAGTTTAACAGTTGATGATACAAGGCCGAATAAATGAACAATCGTATTTTAGAATCTAAAACAACCGAAAACTGAAATAATTTGAGGGCTACATCAACGTAGAAAAAATCAGAATTTTAGAACAAGAATATTTTACCGAATGACAACCTTGAATTTTGTGAACACAAAAACCATTTTAATGAATGGTTTTGATTATAGTAAGAGAATCGAAAATGTAGATTCGTGAAAAGTAAAAGTAAGACAAGACCAAAGCCATAATAGTGTTGGTCTTTGACAGTCATGCCTTCGTCTTAGACTCGGTCGTGCATACAAGATTTTCATTATCATTGATGGTTAAATTGAACCAACATTCTTGATTTAAACTATAAATTTGGAAAACAATTCAAGATACAAGACTGCAAACATTTTACTGTTTGCTCATTTTTTTTCTACAATTTTTGCGTTTAGTCTTAATCTTGCTAACGCAGGTAGATGTGGTTTCTGCGAGAACAAGATAAGGCTGCTAGACTAAACCTCATTTTTTATGAAAACAATGTTTATACTTACAGTTTGCGAGCTGAAAGTAACGCTTTCCATCACCAAAGAATAACCTGGATGTAAAGAGTAAGGCTGCTTCCATGTAAATATTTTACATGGAGATCGCGAAGTGACAAGGTTAACTTTTTGATGCAACGTTAATCTATAAGACTGCTATCAAAATAATGGAGTCACTTACTCGTAATATTTATATTTTTATTTCAATAATATTAAAAAAATCAGCCCTCATCCTATTGAAATTAATAATAGAAATAATATGTGAAAAAAAATTCACAGGTTTCACACTTTGTAAGGACTGGAGGGCATTGAAAATGAATAAAAAAAGAAAAAAAAGAAAAAAGGAGTTGTTCATTTTTTGTTTTCTTTCATTTTCAAATTTCTTCCATAAACAACGAAACAACGTTACCACCTCTACTTTATTTTTTCATTACCATTTTCTCCTTCCACTTTTTTTACCATTGTTATATACTCCTTTTCTTACATTTCACACATAAAACATTGGTGGTGGCACTTTTTCACAAACTGCTTCGAGAAGCATTTTCAATGCTAAAAAGACATATCCTGAGTGAAATTTAACCTTGCAACCTACTGCATGACAGTGTATTTCCCTGCACATAGCTCTACAGTTGTTGATAGTTGAAGGGGAATGTTCACTGTATTTTATCATTTTGAAAGTACTTCACCCATCATTAAGACTATGTATGAAGAATTTTATCAACATTCTGTTGCTTTCTGATCATTAATTATAAAAAATATCTCCCTCAACAAGGTTCAAAGTGAGTTTACATGAATTGGGAATTGCTCACTCACTGCACTTGTTTTGCAAACTTTCTCTTTCATGTAAACACTCATTTTTTAACCTTGGTGTGAGATATACTATTGCTAATCATTAGTATAAATATTCTAACAGTAAAATTTGAATAAGATTTATTACGATTATTCATTTTCAAAGTTTTTAGCTAGTTCAGTTTCAAGTACCATCTTGGGATATATTTTAAATAGGTTTTCAAACAAAAAAAAAAAAACTTAAATTTTTTTAATCATATTTCAATAATTAGGCTGTTTCATCCACGTTAATTTTTTCATTCATTCTTTTGCAAGTGAAAGTACCAAATTTACCTAACCAAGTACACTACCATTTTGCCACGAATATTTCAGTCAAATTTTTACTTTTTTAAGCTTTTATTCAATTCAGTTCAATAAGTTAAAATTTAGACTTTATAGCTGCTAACTGGATAGCATACTCACTCCAAAACAAAGAATAATGTAGTACGGCAGATCACTGCGTTTGTTCAGGGTTCTTTGTGAGTGCACTGGGTTTCACTTTTTATTTCATACAATATTCTACATTTTATACTAGATTATTTAAAAAAATTTATTTTTGGAACACACAAACGAAAAATACTTTTTTTTTGGTGCGCCTTTGCTGGACAAAAAATATGAAATTTTAATACCATGTGAAAAAATATGATTTAGCTCATGCACTCTTTCAAGTTGACTTTCTTGTACGACTCAAATTTATTTTAAATGCTTGGCTCTGAATGCAAGGATGATACTTAAGTATCAAAAGTAACTTAAGAATCACTTATCTCAACGAAGTTACACATACACAAGCCCTGAAGCACCATTTTGGGGTGCTCTGGCTTTTGCCAACCTAAAATTTCTACCTGCATGGACGGGGTGTAACACTGTTCAATTCATCATTCATTCAGAGAAAACAATAAAAAATTTTCATAATTGGCGTATGGGTAGGTATTTAATTTAGTGATAAAGGGGAATTTTAGGAGAATGAATTTTTTGGCTATACATTTATTATAGTGATATATGACAGGCAAAGTATGAAATGCCTGGAAAATTTTTGGATATTTCATAAAATTCTAAGCAATTGTAGGTTATGTGTGAAAACAGTTGAAAATTATACCTACATGATTGTTCAAGGCATTTCATGAAATACCTAGGCATTTTATACAATACCTGACCACAGTTAGGCAGAATGTGAAATGATAAGAAATAAGTACCTGATAAATGAAATTAACAAGTCATTGTAATATTAATAAGATGAAATGATTATGTACTGTATTAGCTCCTTCCCTCTCGCTTCAAATTTTATTTATCCCAGCATGTAACGTAGGTACTTCACTCATCTGGATATTGGCTCAGTGATTTCCTCATATTCTCAAAATCAGAGTTATGAGTAGGATGGGTTCAAGAAACCAGATTTTGATCCAATTTCACTTCTGCTTCCGAAATAAAGCAGCATTTACTTCGGCTACCTAAATGGTACCAAATTATAATGTAATTTTGGTTCCCTTCTTAGTAATTTTACCGACACTTTTTCCTTTGTGTTTCTTTTTGCTTTTAGTTCCTAACAAAAATCATTTGGGTTCCATTTAATAACGTTCTAAAAACCACTTTCGCTTTCAGTATCACAGCTCTGATTCGAAGTAGGTAATTTCTACACATGTGATTTTTAACATTCCTCTTTGACTCGTAAAGTAAATTTCACACTCGTAGAAAAATCACCAACTTTTCACACTTACATCAAAAATAACTACTTTGTAACATGTGCAAGGCTTAATTTTTAAGGCATGTTTAGCAATTTCAGAACAGTGAAGCAATTTACTTTTCTACACGACTTCTCTGATAGTTTAGCTATACTTCTTGCATGTTTTTACAGTTACTTACCTACTTTCTCACAGGTCTTATGTTCAAATTCATCATACAAGCCTACTATAAGGAACTAAGGACGTTTTACTTCAATTACTTAATTTTTTTAATTAAAACTTTTTCTGATAATGAAGGGATTCGAACCTACAACTCAGCTACTGTAAAATTTACCAGTTTAGAATAACTAGGTAACTAAGCTACAGCTTACAGGAGCATGTTGTTACAGACTCAAGAGTTGTCCGATATGTGTTTAGTTTCATAAAGTGGAGCATTAATAATTTTATTTATAAACCGGTGTGGGTGTCGAATTCTATTTAATTAAATTTTGAAAAAATTTCAAAACTTTGTGTCACTTTTTTTCAATATTTTCTCGGTTTTTTCATTTTTTCCCTTCCTCTCAATTGTTCACATTTTTAAATACCGTGCGTAAAATTCAGCTTTCCCTACACTTGTCACAAAAAATATAATATCTAACAAATGCGTGAAGGCAATTTACACTCGAATGAAGTTTTCAGTACTCCCTTACAGCTATTGCGAAATTTTAATGTCCTAAAAAATTGCAGAATATCCGCACTATTTAGACCTACTATTTCCTTAACTTCTACATGATTTTAAATAACAATCTGAAATTGAAACCAACCATTTTGAAACAGAGCATATGAAAATTTTAGCAAAAATTTCAAAGAAAAAAAATTCCCCGAACATTACCACATTTTCAGTATTGAAGGGGAGACTAGTAAATAATGAATTCTTCATTAGAATTAAATAATCATTAACGAATAAAATTTTCATATGTAGAAAATTTATCTCTCTGTTTACAAAATAGCCATTAAACTTCGCAAACATGCTAATGAGGAAAGGTTTGATTTTGAGGAGGTTATATTTTCTCCAAAGGTACTTATATAATTATTATTAATTCAAAAATAAATCTCATATAAGGATATTTTAAAGGAAGATTGATCACGGTAAGTACGAGTATTTCATTAACAATTACGGCAATACTCGATACAAAATTTGTTTTACTAGAATAATTTCTTAATTAGTAACAAACACACTGCCCAGCCTGATAAAGGAGTAATCACAGCAATAAATAAATAAATAAATTCCCATTCATCTATGTCAACATTCTACTAGAATAAAGTGAACGCATAATACAATCATTCGAAGTTTATCTATATTATGAATATGAAAAGTTCATTTTCATTAGAACAACTTTCTTGCAATGATTACTTTCAACTTTCAAACACCAAGTATCAACGACGAATTATCGGGAAGATTATTAAATAATTTTTTCTGCACCCGGTAGCGCTATCTTCAAGAAAAATAAGCAACTATTAGCTTCGTCACAACCCTCATTTCTATAGTAACAGGACACGTGCTTTGGGTGAAAGGAGATGGGCGAATTACAAAATGAGGAAAGGGTGCCAGAATTGTTCCAACATGTCTAAACCTTCAAGTATATAATTTCGTTAGAACGTCAAAAGATAGCGTTTCATGTGCCTTTACACGTTGGCTTGAAATATAATATTGTAGATAAATACAATTGAATTTTATTGATCTATAAGGCCGAAGGACACTTTTCAAAAAGTCACGGCGAACGTTGTCTGGGAGAAACATGTTTAAAATTTTGTTTTCAATAAAGACATTGAATTACAGTTCGCTAAAAAAAGTTTTTCAGGGAAGAAATTTTAATTCGCAAATTCATTATCTACATAATATAATTATTGAAAAATTACAAAAAAAAGTTTGGAACTGAACTCGACATCTCTTCTACACATCGCTTCAGTTTTATAATTACAAATTTATTCACGGAAATTATGATATTTTATTTTATTTCTCAAAAAATAAAAATCTCTACCTAGATTACTTACTCCCCATTTTACTTAATTCTCCCTAGCCTCAATCAAAAATGAAATCGGATAACGTCTGAAAAATATTTTTTATAAAGAGAACAAGTTTTATGTTGCAGTGGTGATTATAGAATACCAACAATTGTAAAATTGTAGAATACGAACAGAACTTAATTAAAAGTTAAAAATATTAGAAAAAAAAAATCCAATAAGAACAGATACACATAAATGCGAGTAATAATACATTTGAAACATCAATATCTAATGTAGTATACGAAATTATAGAAAGGAAAGGAACTTAATAAGGTCTCTTCAACGAATGATCTCATTTTTTTCTAATAAAACAAATCTACTTTCTGAATCTGAAACTAAGTTGCCCTTCGAAATTCCTTCAGGAGTGTTAATACGATGAAACGTTTCAATGTCTTGTTTCAATATGGGAAAAATACGTCATGGTGTTTGAAATGGAACCCATCACCAACAATATAAATAAATTATTTTACAGTCGTAAGATGTGCGTAGTGACAAAATCATTCAAAGCCATTCTAAAACTAGTTCCGAGTCTATCAAGAGGGAGGTATTTATGGCAGCGGTTTGCGTTGGCTTTGTAGTTTGGTGTTCAGCTTAACAATCGAAAGGTTTTACGTGCTACGTAGTGTTCGAGACCAGAAGCCGTCACATTTCTGACCCAAAATGGAGATGTGTTCGGCGCGGTTCTATTGGTGTTCCAGCAGGTGATTGACAAATTCATGTTGATAGACCATTGGTCGTCGGATACACATCATCCTCTCCCTCACTCAGACATCAATATAAATATCTCCAGACGCACTGGCTAAAATGGCAAAGTGACCGAAGTCTATAAAAATAAAAAAGTGTAATCGTAACGATAATACTTTCAATTTTGTTAATAAAATCCATGCAGACACAACAGTATGGCGGACAAAATTTCACAACAATCAAAGGTTACTTTTTTTGCGCATAAATTGGTCATAATGTAGGATCGTGGATCACCATAGCAAACTGCAGCGTGGAAGACACTTGACGCAACTGGAAATTCATTCGGCGTCTCCTGATAGTGTTTTATGAATTTCCACGACCAAAACAGTAATTATCAAAGGCTATAACAAATTTAAACAGTCAGTCAATGACTCCGACGTACTACCACAGAATAACTTTCATCAATGTCACTCAATTTTCCACGAATATACTTTAAAAAATTGCAATTTTCGAAAATTCGCTGCACGACCTTAGTGGAAAAAAAAGTAGATTACAACATATCGAAAGTGTTCTGGGTTTGGAGGGAAAAAAAAAAAAAAAAAAAAAATTGAAACAGCAAAAGAAAAGAGACGACGAGGTTTAAATCGCGGAAAGCTAAGCGAAGAAAGGCAGAAAGAATGAGGGGAGGGAGGAAAAAGAAAAAGAAATGAGAAAAGCAACTGACAGGAAATCTCTAACGTACAATTTAAAGGATTGTATACGAAGGTATATACATTATTTCGTATTTATGAACTGATAACGTCGTGGTTAGAATTTGTACAAATCTTATTTATTTTCTTCGAAAGTACGTGCCGACGCCGAAGGGATGTTAACATCACGTACGAGATAGTTGGGCCGCTTTCACCCCCGCACCCTCAGCCTGTCTTTCTATCCACTCATGAAGTGAGACAGCAGTGAGACAGACGAAAAAAATACAACACACAGAAAGGAGAAGGAAACAACCTCCCAGGCTTTATAACGGTATAACTAAAAACTTTCAAGAGCAAACGAGGAAAACGATGACCAATCGGAAAAAAAAAAAAAAAAAAACGAATCAGGTGGGTATCGAAATAATGGGAGAAAAGTCAATCTTACAAAAATGACGTAGATAGCAAGCAGTCGGTGAATGAGAAAATTAGGAAATTAGGAAATGTCACTGCGAGTTTACTGAAAACCATTTAGTCCAAATAATGTACGAACTCGAACAATACAAAATACAATTTTCTCACACCAAACTGAAAATATTTGACTAAAGAAATAGGACAACAAATAGTTCCGTGTCGAGTAATTCGCACAGCAGTCATGACGAAAGTGCGATTCTGCTCAACCTTTTGCGCAGCATGACTTCTCTCGTATAATAATAATAAATGAATTAATCGAAATAGGTACACCAATCTAAACAACTTTAAAAGTATATCTACCACACACTAAGTAAAATAATGTTTCACTGAGGTTGAAGGACCATCTAAGACAATAAAACACTCATTAACTAATTGAGTATTGGACGAGTCTTTATAACAAGCTTTCTGTACGTGATTTACTCGAACTTGTCTCCGGGGGGCTGCACGAGAGAAATTTGTCATCTCCTTCAGCAAAATTCCAAATTTTTACCTGCGGAATTAAATGTTCATTTCTATCTCTAAAAAAGCGGATTACACCAGATTCTCGCTGCATTACTTTTAATAGCTACGCTGTCAACGCAAGAAAGCAAGGAGCTCTTAAATTTACACAAACTACAAATAAAAGGTCGTCTTGGCAGTTTCTTTTCAAGTACCACACAACCTATTACCGATTATTTTACAATAATATACCGACCATCATTAAATAGGGAAATTTTAAGTTGTTACTGCGGCTAGGGAAGCACCAAATGTAATTTTTGTGCCAAAAGTCAATAGATACCGGTTTATTATAAACCTGAAATCAATTTGCCGATACGCTCAGATCTCTCGGCGAGAATACACGTCAATCGTTCCGTCGAGCATTAAAAAGAAGGCCTCATTAGTTCCCAGAAGCAATGACGAACCTGGGAATCGATGAGAGTATGATTTTCATGTTAGCAATTAGAAAACCAACAATAATATGAATGCTGTAAAATTTCTCCATTAAGTACTAAATTTCGTAACTATACTGATGGAATCATCCTGCGCCACCTCACGTCTGATACTAAATCAAACAACGCAAGGAACGCGTCTCCACGCATGAGACGATTAATGAAAGAATTTTAATTTTCCAATCCGATGACCATTTTTTCAATGACTTCTTATCAACACTAATTAAAGTATATTTTGGTTTTGTACGTTACCCAACCACAACGAACACTTACAAACTTCAAACCGCTGTGTTGGTTCTTGAAAATGTTACTAATGCCCGCATTTTAATGGCCACTCACCTGGTAGAAGACTAAATAACTGCGCAACGTGAAGACACTCAAAAAAATCCCAACTACGATTTTTCTCATACATTTTTTAAAACAGTTCCGAGTTAACAAAACGGCAAAGTAGAACGTGTTTATTTTCAGCACAAATGAATGCGAACTTCTTCATTGTCATTAAAACATGAAATTAACGACTCGTTAACGCAGAATTTACGACAGATTACTCGTACCGAGGGGGGTAATCTTCCTCTTTTTTTTCTTTTTTTTTTGTAGGTAGGAAGGGCATGACGCTTTAAAAATGCATGCGAATCATTCGCGTATTTGGTGAAAATGAGTGCACGTAATGTACTAGCAAAATTTAGTTTCTTCGGAACTTTTGACGACAAACGATGGAATTGTGAAAATTGAGTAGTCTAACTACCTGAGTACTTATTCGACATAAACTATGGAAACAAAATTAATTAAGTCAAAAGCGAATTTTTAGAACGTAAGTTTTTATTTATTTATTTTTTTTTGGCTTTAGCTTCATGGGAAATAAACGTTATTTTGTTTCGCAAGGTTGGCTGCAGTATTGGTATATTTTAAAATTGCAGTAGTGAGTATAATACAAGATTATAACAAGAATGGGCTCCTTTACTCACTTAATCATGCTATGCAGGAAACGAAAGAACGAATTTGTATTTAAAATAAATTATCAGATAATGATGACTGGTGCCATTTTTCGATAGTGAGAGCGTAAAAACTAATGCTTAGCTTAGACCAGTCACTGTTAGATTAGATTTACTACAGAAAAATTAATTAATTCTTCAGACTTATAGGTAATGCTGTTGCATTAGCAGCCATGTGTTACTCTGTAAATTTTATTATTTGTTATAGGCCGGTCAAATTAGATGTTTTTACTCAATAAAATCAGGGAAAAGATTTTCCTTTAAAACCCGAAAGTTTCAAGTGGTCTATTGAACGTATTGAAAATCCCCCAAAAACTGAGCACGGCTTTACCGATAGAAATCCACATTTTGTGCCCCCAACAGGTTTTTAGTGATTAACTCATTTCCTAATAGGGATACTGAAAACTTTCTAGATCAAACAATTTAGTATCTAAAATTTTCAACAATAAAGGTGTCTTGACTTTTTTTTTGTAAGTGCCATAGAAATCACAGAAAATTACTCGAGTTTGTATATACGAAAGTTATATAGACTACTTAGAGAAATTGATGCATTCCGACAAGAAATTGTCACAAAAGTCACTTAAAAAATTTTATCCCATAAATAAGCGTTATCGTGTCGTTTGCGATTCAATTCCCTTCACCTGCCTTTTACTTTGAAGAACTAACAACACTTGCGCTTACTTAGTGGGATAATTTATCCCAACTAGGAAATGATGACAATTTTATTACATTAGCTTTATGGCAGTGCGTCAACTTATCTAAATAGTCTATATAACTTTAGTACATACCACTAATAAAGTGTACTATACTGGATAAGACTCAGTCTCCACTACACATAGTATACCAGTATACAGGGTCAATTTAACAGACATGTCATATATCCAATACATATAAATAAATAAAAATTTATTTGTGTGTGTTTGTGTATTTACAAATGGTATCTTACGACATGTTTTATGACTTCAACCAGTACTACTGACATTTTTCATAAAAACATGAGATCATTTTAACCACGTTTTTTGAAATCCTGCTCCAATGTTTAGCCTATAAAATATGACCCCCAGTATTTTCTACAAAAAACTTCACAATGCAATCAAAATATGATGGACGCACTCTGAATCTAGTGCATACTATACACACATTGTGTGTAAAATATAAGCTACTTGGGGGCAAAGTTGTGGATAAAAATAAAAAAATTTTATTTATGATTTTTAGTTAGAATGTCAATGAAAGAGACATATTTCTGAATAAATGAAGTTTATTATTTTCATCCACAACTTAGTATCCAACAGAGCTACAGATTTCCTAGTAATCTTAAAACCTTTGGAATAAAACAGATATGCACAGGAATTTAATGCTTGTTTTATGGAGTGGTTCTGAAGTAATGGTGTTGCAAATAAACATACACACATACATACAAACCCAATCACACACATGCAAAAATAAATAAAATTTTTATTTATATACATTAGATACATGGTAGGACTATTAAATTGACCGTTATATTGGTGTAGTATGTATAGGGGAGACAGCCTCATCCAGTACAGTACCCTTTATAAATGGTATGTACAAAATTTGAGTCATTTTCTGAACTTTCTATGACATTTACAAAAAAATGTCAAGACACCTTTATTGTTGAAAATTTTGGATGCTGTATTGTTTGGTCGAACAATTTTTTGGTATCGCTAGTAAGAAATGAGTAAATCACTAATAACTATTAGAGGATACAGAAAGTGGATTTTTATTCATGAAGCCACTGTCAGAATTTGGGGAATTTTCTATACTTTTAAAAGGGCACTTAAAACTATAGGGTTCCAAAGGAAAATCTTTTCCCTGATTTTATTGAGTGAAAGACCCTTTTCTGATTTAATTTGATTTTCCTGTAACTAGACAAGCGAAAAAAGAAACATAAATTAAAATTCATTCAAACTCTTAAGTTAAAGGAGCAGACGAGTTCAGCTACACTACCACGAAAAACAGAAAAAAATCAATACAAAACCTTGAAATTTTGAAAAAGAACCAACCAAGATTTCTATTTTTTTCGTCTCTTTTTCTTCGCACCACAATGTTGAAAATCATCGAACCTATGACCTCATTAAATGTTTTTCACAAGTTACTTTCTAATTTTTTTAGCCACGTTAGTTTTTATTAATATCATTGGAATCAAATTCAAAGGCGAATAACGAACGTGGGGACAAGGGCCAGTTTCCAATGAGATGTGAGATCAGGTATACAGTCACACAAAACCATTTCCTGACCAAGGGAATAGCATATGAGATGGAATATTTCATCTGGTAGTCGATTCCATTTAAACTATGATTAACAGTTGCTTCTTATCGTATCTTATAAAATTTTCAAAATTTACACGATTATTCCTAAAAATCTTAGATATTTTATGAAGAATACACCGACAATTTTTCGGTTACAAATCTACACAATAGCTTATATATTCGTAGCTATTTCAGGCAATCAAAACTTATCAAAACCAGTCACTGGACCCTTTCGAATATTACATTTTCTTCTTTAACGCATCCATTGTTTTTTAATTTTCATATGAAGGTTCTAAAGGGTGATAACTTTCATGAGAATCACAACCCCAATACGGCAGACATTAATGGGTCGACAATGTACTAAAAATTTGAGAGGCACCAACAATAGAAAGAAAAATATACCGGCTAATAGTGGTCTATTCCACATGAAAACTCCCGCATACAATATCACCTAAAAAACACTTAAACGAAAACTTTGCAATTTATACGCGGCAACTTTTCTCATATTTTTCACTCTCTCTTTCCTTCTCGATTTCGAATTAAGAATTTTCACTTGCGGTGTTCAACAACTACACTGAAAAACGAATATCTGTAGCATGAACACGATGGAATAAGACATTTCTTGTACGAAGATTGCACTATTTCTCTTATAAGTCGCTTATCAGAACGAAACACACGAGAAATTAAACCATCTTTCTTCAAACACGGGTAGATCTCAGTTCCTTTAGACAGTCTTATAATTTTTCAGATATAATTTTTTGGTCGACCATAAATTTGTAGGCCAATAAGCGTAACTTCAAGTAATTAAAAAGGAATTTTCTTACCATATTGAAAGTAAAACAAACGAAATGTCTTATTCGGAGGGAAGAAATTGATTACTTCATACGAGTGATTTTCGATCAATGCATAAGAAGCTTAATAGCTCGTGTGAATACTAGCCATTCGTTTGTCCGTCATCGCACAGTTGAAAATTTGATTATCAAACAATGACCATAGAAATCAAACGAAAATTACAGGGTCAAATTTGCAGCAAATTTTCAATCAACAAGAGAGAGAGTCTTATTTGGGTTGAATTTATTTACGCTGTCTGAAGACACTAATCTTTCACAACCAGTAAAATGACCGAAAAAAAATTTTAATGAAAGCAACAATCGCCTGACACTGACTTGCAACCTTGAAATTTTAAAATAATGATATTAAGTACACTTTTGAGATATAAAACGACTTTCCACATTCGACCATTCATTAAATTCAACTTGCTGACTACACTACCACAAATTTAATTTTCTTGGATGTCTGAGATATTAAAACCACAATCTTTCAAAACCATACTATTCCCTCAGAAGCAACAAATATTTCTTAAAGCATTATCACCTTCTGCGACAGGATCATCGAGGGTAGAAAGAAACTGGTACATAGTAGGTCTAATGACCCTACCCTCACAAATTTTCTCAATCTTCAAGTCATTCAGAGTGGCTCAGGTACTATCAGTTAATATACTTGGGCTGGGCCAAGTAAAAATAATAAAAATGCAAAAATTCCATAGTAATAAAACATATAAACTTACATTGATCGCAGCTGAATATTTTCTTGTGGCTTCAAATTTCTCTCGACAAATCAAAAGCAGCACAATATTTCAGACTGATCAAGGCTATGGTTTGTATACATAGATGAGGACAAAATATAAAAATTTAAATCGATAAGGAACTATTGTACAAAATAATTTAAAAAAATGGAGGTATTATGTTTTGTGTTGTAGTAAGTTACAATATTTTGTGTATTTAGCACTCTATATTTTTGTGTAGATATAGTCACATACTTACTTGATTTATTGGATGTTACAACGTTCTCGGTGAAAAAGTACTTTAATTTAGATGAGATCTGCAAGGGACGGGTTTAAAGCAAGAATAATGGGAATAATTTTTTGTGCAGAATTACAAAAGAAAAATAACTTTTATTTGAAGTTTCTATAAGTATGAACAATTGTTTTTGAATAAATGTAGAAAAAATAACTATTCAGGGTGTTTTTGGCCTCCTATAAAATTTAGCACAAGTAGTGGAATTTTCAATATGTTAGTTCGAGGACCATTACCAATAATTTCAACCAAAATTCCGCTAGTTATGAAAACAAATTTCAATTTTTCCTTATTTGCCTAAGCTGAGGGAATCTATTTGTGCAATCATAGACTTTTATTTTTATTAAGCAGGTTTTCTAAGAAAATCTACTTATTAATCTATTGCTCATAGAAGGACCCAGGGGTATAAGTAAGTAAATTATTCATTTCATGATCCAAGGAATATTTTGGCACCATTTTTAAAAATTCATATGTATTTATACATGCATGTATGTATGTATGTATGTATGTATGTAGGTCCAATTTTTGTTAACACGATACAGGGCGTAATTTTTGTTCGATGGTCACAAAATTTGGACCAAACATTCCTATTAAGTCGAAGATGAGACTATTTGAATTTGGGGAAAATTGTTTTTACGGTACGTCAGAGATGGGCGATTATGTTGTAGTTTTGGCAACTTTACGGCTCTAAAAAACGAAATTTCGAAGCAATAGTCACGAAATTTGGTATAAAAATTGATTCAAACCTATTCTAATACCCTGCTAAGTTTGGTTGCGATTGGTTTTATGGCCTGGAGCTGTTGGCTAATTTTCGATGTTGACTCACTAAAACTTTCAATTCTTATCCAATAGTCGTGAAATTCAGTACAAACAGCACATTCAACATAAGTGGAAGCTCTACCAATTTTGGTTTCAATTGGTCAATTTATTCCCAAGTTATATGTTATTCAATGTGATTTTCTCTATTTTACTTTTCAGATAACAGCCCTAAAAAATCCATTTTTCAAGCTTGAAACGGAAAAATTTTTTTTTTAGTTTCATGAAAACGGAATTACTTTAAAAAGTTAATTTTCATCTTCCTGTCTATTCTAATTTTTAAGCAGATTCAAACCTGATACCTCTGAATTATTTGATTTCCATCTTTGAGTTAAACCAATTTTTTATATTGTGTCCGAGATTTTCAACTTCATTAAAATTTGCTCACTATGAAGTTTAATTCTCTAATACGCAGTAATCATTTAAAAATTTTAAAGAATTTCAAATAATCAGTAATAATGCTTCAATTATTTGAATCGTTATCTCTGAAAACCTACTTTTTCTAATGGAGTGTAGCTGCGTTAGAGTTTTTTTTTTTACTTATACTTTGTTCACGCTCAGAATTGCATGACGTTTAGGATCACCAATAAACGTAGCAGCTGGTTAATGAGAGAGGAAAAGGTGTAGATGCACACTGTTATACGATGATAAGCATAATTTTGTGGAGTAAACAAGAACCGTGTTTCATGCAGGTAAGTGTTGAAATGGTTTATGACATCATGCACTTCTTAGCGTAAATAAATAGGAAGAAAATAAATACTATTACATACACCATCCATAAACAAGAAAGATTCCTCATTACAGATACACGTACATTTTTAAGAACTAAACTGACAGTGATAATACAAAGTCTAAAATTCGAATGCACAGATTTTCTTTTTGATCAAAACTACAGGAGTTTCTTCTCTCCACAAGATCAAATAATTTTTCATATTTTGAAGAATTTACCATCAGAGAAAGTTAGGAAATTGTGTACATATCATTTAAACAGAGAAAATAAAAATTTTGAAGATAAAATATACCTACTATTCAAAATAAACGAAAAAAAGAACTTTATAAAAAATGACAGAACACAAAAACCTACTTCTGGCTCGAAATTTTACAATTTATTTAGCGTCTCACACAGTCGCTCTCAAGCGTTAAATTCAATGGGATAACAGCCGGATCCTGCTTCCGTATTATCAGTTCGTCGAACAGAATTCCCAAAAAGACTGCAGAAAGTGACATTTCAGATGCCTCGGCGCCGTTATTAATGAATTTCATTCTTAGCGAACAGCTCACGTATACCTCTACTGAAACTTAAAGGCAAAAAAACTGGAAGGGAAAAAAAGAAAAAAGTCGCACAAGCTGTTGCCGTCAACTCATCAGCGTTTTTGGAACCTGTGCGCCACAAGGACGTAATAAATGACTTTTTTTCCAGCTTCACGAATGAAGGACCGAGAAGGGGCAGCAAAAACGACATGGGGGAAAGGACTGACATCAACGTCCACGATATCTTCGCATTTGGCTAAGTTAGGGCTAAAAGGGATGTACGACAGATGTATGATGTGAAAACCAAACTGGAACTATCGTTTAATTAAAATAAATATGATTTAGGTAAATAAGTTTCTAATCCTTGTGAAATTCATTTTTCCCAATAAATTACAAATCCCAAGAGCAGTGAACTATGTATGAAGGAAAGATGATCCGCACATGGAAAAGGGACCCCAAATATGCGAGTTCTTCTCTGAAAATCATAGGCACGCGCTATATTAAAATGAAACGACGAAAGTGACTTTCTGCTGAAAGTGAACCCTGATCATTATTAATGAGATAAATAAAATGTTCAAAGGGGAACCCTGGATAATCTTTAATGATTCCGTAATTTCATGGTTTTAATCGCATCAAACATTTAAAATTGGCATATGCTCCATTTTATCATAGATCAGATTTTAAAGACTGAAAATTTTGTCCTTACATTAGTATAGCCTTTGAGTAAACAAAGTTGTTCATGTAATCACGCACCATAGGAACTAAACATTGAAGTGCGTGATAAAATAAATAAGTCAGGTAAATGTCATATTATTTGTCATTTATATTGCACCGAAATTCAAAAGTAAAATACACAAATAAAATTACAAAATACACAATTAAGGAATCAAGATAATGTAATAATTAATAAGTAAGATAAACATTTTTAAATAAATTGTTCAAAATGACCACCAGTAGCCATGACACAAGACCATGGGCAATCAATAAACTCAGCTTGAATGTGCTTTAACTGAGCACAGGTAATTTTGAGCCAGCAATCATTCATCGCCTTCGACAGTGGAATACAGTCCATATTTGTATATCACAGATGACATGTGATCTCACAAAAATACATCGAACCGATTGAAATCAGGAGCCAAAATTACCTACACTCAATAAGAGCATGTTCAAGCTAAGTTTACGGATTATATAGGGTATTAAGTCATGACTACTGGCTGTAATTTTAAACTATTCAGTTAAAAATCTTCATTTTACTTATTAATAAATTACATCGTCTTGATTCCTTACTTGCGTATTTTGTTACCTATTTACATATTTTACTTTTAAATTTTGGTGCAATTAGCGTTTTCAGGAGAAGAAATTGCTCCATTTTGCACGTTACAATATCTAGATTTATGAGTATACAGATATTCACCTCACAGTAATTTTGTTCCCAAATACATTCTATTATTGAAGAACAGAACTAGGAGAACCAGCCCTTCATTACATATGTACTCAAAGAGTATAGCCAAGAATGTGACATAAATTAAATTTTGTGGCTGCCGAGAGCTTAAGGTATTAAATCATGATTTATTGTGAAACGTACAGGAACGGTACGCTACAATATTAGGTTGTAATGATTTTGAAATACATTTTTATAAGCTTTTATTGCACTCATTAACGCTAGTTCATATATGTTCATCACCAGCAGCGCCACTTGTCATTATTACTTATCAGATATCCCTTATTTTTATAAGATTTTATTCTACTCACTACTGCGATTTTAAAATGTACCAATACTGCAGCCAACCTTCGGAAACGAAATAATGTTTACTTCGCAAGAAGCTACAGCAAAAAATAAAATATAAAAATTTATCTTTTAAAAACTCGTTTTTAACCCAAACTTATTATAATAAGCTTTTATTATACTCACTTACTGCGATTTTAAATTATATCAATACAGGAGCCAACCTTCCGCAACGAAATAATATTTATTTCGCATGAAGCTAAAGCCAAAAAGAAATAAATAAAAACTTATCTTTTAAAAACGCGTTTTTAATGTAAACTTATTCAACTGCTTCCTCTCCTCATATTCATAACTGCCACAAAAAAAAAAAAATGGTCACAAAATCAAAATTACAGTCATGTAAGCAACGTTACATCCTATATCGAAAAGATGAGTACGCACAGGTACGAGTAGGTATATAATAATGTATGTCGTTCGGTAGTCGGTAGCTAGCTCCTTATATTATGTTTGACGACTACCACACATCACTTCATCGTCATGCTCTAATACAGCCAATTTAGTTGACTTATTTTTAACTTCTCGCTTCATCGAATATACAGGTAATTTGTCGTTAAGCCGCCGTTTGGCACACCTTTGGCGTGTTTTGAAAACGTTTCTCGTATTTTCCAAAACGATTATGGGTTGGCCCGCAATCCGAGCAAAGGTGTACGCGTTTAAGATATTTGGCGCCGCGATGCTTTTTTATTTTTCTAACTTATTCTCTTTCAAATATCTGTCTCTGTCTCACTCTGGCTTCTATTCATTTTCGTTCACCTTTTCTCACCGCCATTCCTTTCTTCGATTCGTGAACACCCGTTCATCTCATTTCATCTCGACGTCGTCGTCGTCTGGCGTCATATAAACACGTTTCGACGGTTGACACTAATTGGCAAAACACTTAAGAGTGAGAGAGAACGAGAAGAACACAGAGGCAGAGAAAGAGAAAGTGAGAGGCAGTGAGAAAGAGAGAAACAATGAGAGAGAAATGGCAACGACCACACTCCTTCTTCTTAGCTCTTCTTTTTCGTCGATGTCATGACTCTTGATCGCCATTAGCGTACAACGTTATCACCTGTCTCATTTTGACAGAGATTCGTTTAATAAAGGCGGAAATCTTTTCCCTCAAAAAAAAAAAAAAAAAAAAAAAAAAAAAAATTAATAAACCACGCATACGTATGATATAGGTATACCTTTTCCTTCTTTTTTTTTTTCTCCATGTTTTCTCTTTTTATTCATCACATCCACCCCTTCAAAAATGGTGTAAAATTTTTTCACGCCAAGTTTTCATTCGTTATGTGGCATGTGTTTTTGTGTTGTCTTCGTGTAACCGTAAAAAATATTTCACCTTCTGATATCGTAGACACTCATTAGCTGGCTTTTAATTTTTTTTTCTTTTTTTCTCATCTCGTTTCTGTAGATTCTTTTACCCCTCCTCACGTCGCCACAACGTCTTCTTGATGTCAACCGACATTTTTAGTTAATTAACTCTGTTCGAGTTACTTCGGTAACTCACGTACATTCAACTTCAGCGTAGGTAGGCCCCGCACAGTTGAATTTTTTTCTTCCGTGCGGTTTCTCGTCTATTTTCATTCTTCTACCTTTTTTTATACCTCATTCCTTTTTTTTTTTCAACAGTAGGTAATCCGTATTCGGTAATGAGAAACATACGATCGGATCAAGGAGAATTCAGTTTTTGCCTGTAAAATTCAACAAAACAAAATATGAAACATAAATTTAACTTTCCCGTATGGTCGACAAAACAAATTAATTTTGAATTTCCAATAAGTAACCTACCCAGTATGATTTGTGATTCAAGTTACCTTGAAGTGAGACAAAATAAACAAATTCTGTAAGGGAGATGAGGTGGAGTTGTAAATAAAAAATAGAATATCCAACGTTATTTCAGATATAAACCAGAGAGCGAATTTATTTATTTTTTTTAACTCTAGCGAGAAAATGTAAGTTTTCTAAACCAAAATAAATAAATAAATAAATAAATAAATAAAATAAATAAATAAATAAACCCGAAACTATAGGGTATACGAACAATAATTGTAAATGCCATTCAAAGTGACATCCAGGTCGTGCATTGTTCAACTGATTTCCAGCTTGGATAATTATACGTATTAAATGTATATCTGACATCATTAGAATGTATTGCATTCTGACATCCAAAGATATATAAGTTTTGAAATAGGTTTACTATTCAACTTCCATGCCTTGTTCCCTAATATGATGGATGTCATTTGGTAATTCGTTACTTTTTATACACTTACATCTTAATCATATACAGAACAGAAAAAGTATATTAATGTCTAATTTTCCACTGGAAGTCACTTTGGAAAATTGTGTGAATTAGGTTATTTTAGTGATTCTGAATAAGAAAAATTTCATTATCTTTTCTCCGCTATGAAGAAGGGTTGAAGTTGAATTTTTAATGGTTTTAGATTTAGTCCAGGGAAAATAGCATAATCAAGTAATAAGGTATAAGGTATCCTTTATTTGGAAAATGGGTAGAATTTTCTCAAAGTCAATTACCACTCTCCAGCAGCAGGACCAAAGAAACACATACCGGTTCATATTTTATTGTGCAATACATCATGGGCTAACGTTTTTGATATACCGAGTTCAAATTTGATGTTCATTTTTTCATTGGACCAATTCTTTGACCCCCAGGGCCTTCCAAAGAGAGTCCAAATTTTGACTTTTAATATTTTATTGTGTAATATATCATTTAGAATGTGTTTTGATATACAGAGTTCGAATTTGTTGTTCATTTTTCTATTGTACCAATTTTTTCATTTTTTATAGCGTAATATATAATTGAATATGTTTTTTTGATGTGGCAAGTTTGAATTTGAGGTTGATTTTTTCATTAGACATATTCTTCATCCCCAAGGGCTTCAAAAAAGGGGCCAAATTTTGTCTCTTCATTTTTTGGTGTGTGATATATCGTTGGGTTCATTTTAATGCGCTGAGTTCGAATTTGATATTCATTCTTTTATCGGACCAATTCTTTGACCACAAGGGGCTTCTAAAAAGGGTTAAATTTTGACATTTCGTATTTTATTTCATATTATATCATTTTATAGGTTTTTTGACGGGCTGAGTTTGAATTTGAGGTTTAGTTTATCATTCAACATATTCTTTGTCCCAAAGAGGCTTCTATAGAGGATCCAAATTTTGATTATTCGTATTTTATTGTGCAACATATTGTTTGTAATGTTTTTTGATATGCTGAGTTTGAATTTGATGTTCATTTTTTCATTGGACCAATTCTTTGACCTCTAGGCTTCAAATAGTAGTTAAATTTTGATATTTCATACTTTCCTGTGTAATATTTTGTCGGATATATTTTTTTTTGTGCTGGGTTAGAATTTGAGTTTCATTTATTCATTCAACATATTCTCCATTCACCAAGGAATTCAAAAAAGGGACCAAATTTTGACTTTACAAATTTTATTCTCTATTATATTGTTAGGTATGTTATTTGATGTGCTAATTTAGAATTTGATGTTCATTTTTTCATTGTTTTAATTCATTGACCACCAGGGGCTAAAAAACAAATTTTTAAACTTCCTATTTTATTGAGTGAAACATAGAGAAAATGGAGGTCATATTAAAACACAGTGCATCAAAAAACATACGCAATAAAATATTACAAATTGAAATATGAAAATGTTAAAATTTAACATATTTTTGAGGCCCTAGAGATCAAAGAATTGGTATAATAAAAAAATGAACATCAAATTTGAACTCAGTATATCAAAAAACATTGTAAACAATATATTACACAATAAAATATAAAAAGTCAAAATTTAAACCCTCTTTGAAAGGAAGAATTGGTACAATGAAAAAATCGACATTAAATTCGAACTCTGCACATCAAAAAACATATCAAATGATATATCACACAATAAAATATGAAAACTCAAAATTTTGACCCTTTTTTGAAAGCCCATGGAGGTTAAAGAATTGGTCCAATGAAACAACTAACATTAAATTTGAACTCGACACATCAAAAATTATACCAAACGATATATTATACCATAAAATATTGAAATTCAAAATTTGGGACTTTTCTGAAGCTCTTGTTCAAAAAATTAGTCCAATGAAAAAATGATAGTCAAATTCCAACACAGTACATCAATGTTACAGACAATATGATTTTTTTTCTGACTGTTGTAGTGTGTTGAAGACACCAACAGTTTTACTCAGCTTATAATATGCAGCCAACACAGTTCCATCAGCACTAAGTAGATGTTGCCATATAATGGACTTCACTTGTACATACAGTATTGGTGTTTCACTTTGTAACTCACTGTAAACTTAAGAAAAATCAATATATAAGTATATCTGTTACACTGTCATCTTGTCCTGAAGATACTGAACTAAAATGTATAAAACAGAATATTCATTATAAATATCACTTCCATGAAAATTTCACAATTTTCCTAAGATGGGTTGCAAATGGTTTTGAATAGGTTCATTTTGGATGAAGATGCAACTCACCCAAAAATGTTTTCAAGTTGCCTAAGTGGCCAGTAGAAAGGCACAAAACTCCTTTAACATGGCATAATGAAGTTATTTCCAAAATTGGAAGTTAGATTGTAAAATTGGAAATCTGTTCAACAACATACATGAGATTTTGATGTCACATTGAAAAAGTTTATGTATGTATACAGGGTTAGTTATTCATTTTCATTCACACCATATGAAAAATACATTGTGATGCGAGTGAAAATGAATAAGCTATCTTATATGGGTAAAAAGGAGACTGTGAGATGCACCAAACAGAGGAAGGAACCACTGAGATCTAATAAGGTGTTTATTTTTTTTTTTTAAGAATTACAAGAATTGTTCAAAGTGACCACCTTCTGCCAAGACACAGTAATTTACGATTAATAAATTCAGCTTGGACATTCTCCAGCTGAGCATACGTAATATTTACCCAGCTATCATTGATGGTTGTGAGGATTCCTTAAACTGTGGAAAATGGTCCATGTTTGTAGATTACCAAAGACATGTGGCCCCACAAAAAAAAATCCAGAGAATTCAGGTCTGGGGACCTCAGTGGCCAGGCCAGTGGCTCTTTGTACGTTCCAATGACTTTTCCCAGATAAGAGTTACAGAGGAATTCCATGGCAGGTTGGTAGTCGTGTGCTGGACAACCATCTTGCATGAACCACAGCTCTGAGTTTCCAGTAACTGCAGTAACTTTCTCACTTATCTCATTCTCTAAGAAAGCATGATATTTCTTACCAGTAAGCATTCCATCAATTCTAATAGGCCCGAGTAAGCTGTGATTAAGAATTCCAGTCTACAAGTTAATTTTTTGAGGATATTGTGTGTGGCTTGGGTAGATCTCATGTGGATGTTTTTGACTCCAGATACAAACATTTTGGTGGTTGGGTGCATGGTGCAAGGAAAGGGAACTCTCATCTGCAACGACAATACTCCTCCCTAAATCTGGATACTCTTCACATATTTCTAGAGCTTTTGATGCTAACTGGAATCTTTTATCTCGATCCTGAGTACGTATTTCCTGAAGGAAATTGGGCTTATAGCACTTGTACCCATAATTCTTCAGTTTACGCACCACTGTGGGTTGAGACACTCCAGTTTCCTGCGCCATCTCAGTAATGCTTACCCCTGGATTAGCACTGAAACTAGCCAACACTAACAAGTCACTATCTTGCTCCTCATGGCATGGGTGCTGAGTTCTATAATCATACTGAACATTACCATTTTTTCAGACCTATGAATACTACTTATCACAGTGGTGTGAGATGGTTTTGAGGAGTCTAGATTGGTTGTATGAAATAAATAACTTATTTCACGATACGATAGTCCTGCACAATTTTTTTTCACCTACCACACTTTTTCAGGAGTTGTAAACACTCTTAAGATTTTGCACTAATTTTTAAATTTGGTACTTTTTCACAGGTATAAGCTCAAACTGCAATTAGATATCAATACTTTCATTCTCTCTCACATTCCTATAAACTTGCATTTAACTTTACTTATCTTATCTCTGACAACCATACATTCAACTTCTCTGATCTTATCTCCAAAGACCAATCCCAACTCGAGCATCATTGGTGCGTCTTACAGTCCCCTTTTTACTTATATAAGATAGCTTATTCATTTTCACTCTCACCACAATGTATTTTTCATATGGTGCGAGTGAAAATGAATAATCCTGTATATGTATATACGTATATATGTATGTATGTATGTATGTATGTATGTATGTATGTAAACGAGTTATGGATAACTAGACCAACAATGTGGCTGAAATTAACAGGATGGAGGTTATTGGGTGAGAGGAAATGATCTAGATAGGTCCCAAATTTGATAAAATTTGTTAAGTAGAAATGTAAGCATCTCAATCTATCTATAAACAGTTAGTGATCACTATGATAATAGCTAACAATAAGAAATTTGCTTGCAACAAAAATTATTTTTTTAAATTTGCAATCTGCCTGTGAAATATCTTGTCATGAAAAGATATTCTCACCAGAAGATAATCTACAGAGTTTGCATGTTCTACCACTTCATATGTAATCATACGGTTAAGCCAAAACCTGGGTTAACACTGATAATTTTAGAGCCAATTCAGATAGTTTATACACTGGTTTATTTACACACACACACCAACACACATCCTTAGTAATTACATATGTTTGTGTGAACAGACTGGTGCATCATTTCTTGTAGTGATAAGTAATGGCAGACTGGTTCGTATATTGAATTGTGACATCATCGTCATTGTTGAGATTAGTCACACTTTGATACTTATACATTACTTGTATGTACGTGCAAGTAATTACAATCAAATGTAATTTGTGTATTTGGTTTTACATCATAGAGACAAAAATTTTCCAGCCTTGTGGCGGCAGTCTATCATCAAATTTTATGATAAATGCTAAACATAGTGGATACAAAATGTCTCATATTGAATCTTGGATCATAGTAAATAATTTAACATTGGCCATTATTGAATTTTATTAACAAATTTTAAATTTGGGTAGTGAATTTAAAATACCTTTATTTACTTTACAGTGTACAGCTACTAATCTGAGCAAAGCTCGATGAACAAGATAGGTACTAAATTTTTCAATGCAATAAAAAATCAACATATCAAAAGAATTTGACACAAAGCTGGATAAAAATTAGGTTTAAAATGAAGTGTCAAGAAAACTCAATGAATTTTATTGTTGTGAAGTTACATGTAGTTATGCAAGTTATTTACCCTTTCATCATTTTTTATACTTCTTAATAAAAATAATAAACTTTTTAAATGAAAGTATAGAACTAATTACTATTCATACAAAACTAATTTAATAATAGAAAATTCTCTAAAAACGAAATAGGAAATTGAATTAACCTGTAAATCACAAACTGTTAAATATTTTCAAATTTTTACATTTTCTTATGAAAGCTGTTCAAAAAATCTCTTAAAATTTATCTGGATAATACACGAGGAAACCTGCTGGAATTTTCTACCTTCGAATTATTTATAAACAAAAATTTATAGTTATAAAAAAGAGTGAAATAAGTTTTTTCTTGTTTTCAAAGTCAAAATTGTCACCTTGATGATTTTTTTCATAATATGAAATCGAAAAAAATTCGGAGATGAAAAAATTAAAGATGAAAAACACTGTAATAGGACAGTAAGACTTGATTTGAAAAATATTATTAGAAATTAATTCGAGTTGAACGTTCAAAAAGTAAATCTTCCTATTTTTTCTTCTTATCGGGCAACACTAGACAAAGCGCATGCGCTTTTGATGAATAGGAGAGTTATAAAAATTCAAAATTTTATTTTTACTCAACATTATCGTGTGCTGTTTTTCATCGGTTGAAATATGAAACTCCCCTATCTCATCCCACCAAATGTGAAGTAAATATAAATATTTTATAACGGTAAATGAAAAGAAAAAATTAATGATTTCTAATAAAACTTGATACACAGTAAAAATAAAATGAAAACCTAAATGAATTAGTTCAGAAGTCATCCAGGCTAGTAACGAAAAAAAATTCTGAAGCCATTAAGGATCGCTTAAAAACGAACAACCTAATCTTGTTTATCATACAATTATAAGTTACAAATAGTTCATAGTTTTTACCTAGTTTAAAAAAAATATACTTAGTGCTGAAACAAAATTCTACGAATGTGACAACTAATCATGAGGGAATGAATTGCCTTATAACTATCAACAAATAAGAGTATTTCATAAAAGAGTAAATAATTTCGATCGCCCCAGCGATATGGCCAAGATACGTAAAGAATTCTAGATTTGGTCTAAAACAAAAGTTAAAACAGAATTTAATAACAGATTCGAAACAAAAGCGCTTCTTGAATTTTATTTTCACAGATTCAGAGCTTATACACGGCAAAAAAAAAAAATTCTTGTATAATTAAATAAATCAGTCCTATCAAGTTTATTCTGAATAGTTAAAAGTTACATATTTTTTTCAACATTTCATTGTCTCTGCTTCTTTTGTTCGTTACACAGCTCCATGAACGCAAACAATATAATTATTTTGAATTACACTATATTTCAACACGAATTGTTTCAAAATGACTGAATTAGAACATGTAGACAGAATTTTTTTTGGCCATTGAATAACTGTACGTGTCTAAATTATTCTGGTTGACGACAACACATTGTACTCTCTTCAAAACTAAAATAAATTCATGATTATGTTCCTTCGTTGGTAAGCATCCCAAAAAATAGCAGTTATTTAAACTTTTTATAATTACGTGGATTATTTAAATTTTTCCGGGGCATTTGAGGATTGACGTCGAATTATATTCCAACAATTTAGGTACCTAAGTTTATACAGACACGGGTAATTTTGATCACCAATTAAAACTGATAAAGTTACTTAAATTTACATGCGATGTTATTTTCATTTGATAGAAATCATTTGAAAAAAGTTATTTTTCTATACCTAAACCTTATAATTCTGAAATTTTTGCCTATCTACCCCGTTTCATACCATTTTTTAAGAATTTCTTAACCGGCTTTGGTCCTTCGATATTATAGTTGCTAATAAATAATACCTAATCAACAACTTTTCAGTTTGGCACCATTTCCTTCTTCGATTTCTACCTTCGAATTTTTTAGTTGTGTCTTAGTTTTCTTATGAAAATTCAACTTTCATAATAATGGTAAAATAATAATTTTTAGAAGTTTCACACAAATAACGTTATGACAAAATAAATAAATTTTAAAAGGGATATCGCAGATTGAGAAGAACCCTAATATCTTATACTATAATATGAGCAATAATTGTATGCGGGTATGTGGGTATGTGTGTATGTAAATGCGTTTTGAAGAACTAGACTGACAATGTTGCTGAAATTTACAATAAAGGGGTTCTTTGGTTCGAGAAAAAGATCTAGATAGGTCTCAAGTTTGAGAAAATTCGTTAAACTACCATATTAATAACACTAACATATTTCAATTATATAAATTCAGCGATGTGGTGATTGATAATGACAACTTTTAATGTTACAATTGAATCCAACGAATCACAACCAAATTTCACTTTTTGGTTTTCAGATAGACAGAAACTGTCTTCAAAAAACCGTTGAAAATTATTATAAGAACTATTATTTTCAAATCCATATCAAAGGGAATTCATGTTGTATACTTTTTCATTTTGCAGTGGTCTTTGTTAGTGAAAATCATAGTTAACAAAACAGGATTAAGGACACGGACATATGATGTGTGGATAACTGGTGAGCAGTGATTCGGTTCATTGCCCTTAAATTAATCGGGATTCAGCGACGAATCAAAGAGAATTCTTCTACAAATTCTCTTCGAATCGTCGCCATTAAATTAATCAGGATTCAGAGACAAATTGAAGACAATTCATTACGAATTCTCTTCGATTCGTTGCCCTTAAATTAATCAGGATTTAGCAACGAATTGTAGAGAATTCATCTACAAATTCTCTTCGATTCATCGCCCATTAAATTAATCAGGATTCAGCGACAAATCAAAAAGAATTCACCTACAAGTTCTCTTCAATTCATCACCGTTAAATTAATTAGGATTCAGCTACGAACTGAAGAGAATTCACTTACAAATTCTCTTCAATTTGCCGTTAAATTAATCAGCATCCAGCGACAAATTGAAGAAAATTTGTAAATCCTATACTATAATACGAGCAGTAATTGTATGTGGGTATGTGTGTATGTAAACGCTATGAAGAACCAGACTGACGAAGTTCCTGAAAATTAAAGTAGGTAGGTATTTGGGTATGAAAAAACAATTTAGATAGGTCTTAAGTTTGAGATTTCAGTCTATCCATCAACAGCAAGTGATAACAACGAACATTGAAAAACTGATTAACCCTAAGAGTAACAAATGAGAAGTTTTGTTAGCGAATTTTGTTAGGCCTAAACTGCATATGATTATTATGATTTATGACTGATGATGTAATATGAGTTAAATAATGAAATCTTAATTCTTGAAATGTACAATATACGATAATACCGAAGGATGTACCTAATATTTCCGAAATTATTCAGTTTGATTAAAATTAACAAAACTTTCTTCTTTTCCACATCCGATTGCTCGGTGAACCAGGTACTACAATTTTATATATTCTGTAGGTGGCAACAAATTCATGGCAAAAAATTAAAATACGTGAGTTTTTTTTTTTTTAAATCGAGACCTATCTATGATTATGCACCATTTCCACCACTTCCTCACATCTAAACCTTCAAAAAATATAAATCAATAAACAAACTTGAGATTCTAGAATTTAAAAGCGGCTTCGGAACAATGCTTGGTCAACCAGTTAGTAATAATAAAATTAGATACGTGCAAAAAAAATTCTGAATTCACAAAATTTTAAAAGAAATTTAAAAAAAGCACAAGAAACTATTACAGATGACACAATATCGAAAACTATATTGAGTTTTTTTTCGATCGTTTTTTCACCATAGTTTACTTGATAATTTAAACAAATTTGTCAACTGTTGACCTTTTCTTTTTCTTCTTTAACTTATAATATGCCAAATTAACGATTTTGTATGTGTTTCATGGACACAGTAACGGTGGGGTGAACTAGTGCTCTTATCTCACCGAAAAATTGGCAAAAAAGGGGGGAAAGAGGCAAAACGCGGGAACCAAAGAAAAATAAAATCAAGACATGTTGTGGGCAACTTGCCGATAAATTACTATTTTCTCATCAAGATGTACAAATGTACGATGTTATTATTTTCAAGTATGTAGGTTTTATGTAAAAATCTATTTATTAATTTCGATCTTATGAAAAAATCTGGAGGTGGGGGAGCGAACAAATTTTTTTAGATGTTTTGTGTATTCTGAAACATTCATTATGTATATATACATACATATGAATAGGTTTTTTTTTTTTTTTAATTTTTTGAGAATACACTGCATATGCCCCGGATTAGAACACCCCTGCATGTATCTAAGTGTATTTTAGAAAATAATCATTGAATTTTTTTTTAGTAGGGATTTTGGATCCTCTTAGAAAATTAAAGGCCGGGGGAATCACCCATTTCGTCCCCTTTTTTTGACCCTGGGTAAGGGTGGCAACGATATTCATTTTCACGGATAAGAGGTCCATCTCCGACATACTTTCTACGTTGTTCTACATTTTTTGCTTCTTCACATAAGCAATATTCGACACAGATTACATACTCAGCAGATACCTCCGCAACACCGTAACAGAAACCATTTTACAAATAAACCTTCGTTTTGTACAATATTTACTTTTGACACACGACGAAGTCAATATTGTCGCGGGTACGTATTCGTCGTTGCCAGAGCCAGCGAGCGCAGCCTCTTCGTACCTCGTAGATACTCGTCATTAATTAACGTAAACAAAAGGCAGCCACACGGCAGAGAGGTGTATTTCCACGTTCGTTTCTCACTAATGGACCGTTAACGAAACAGCACACTATCTAACCTAAATTCATGATACACCAAAAATTATTATTACGTGTATGCACGTACACCGAAACACGAATATACATGCACCCGTAACTATTTTTAACTAACTAATGTAAACACGAGTCCGTAAGGTTAAACTCATTACCACTCATCAGAATATCATCCTCCATTTAACTCTTTCTCTACCGTGAACACTCAACCACCTTCACCTGAGCCTCTTCTTACAACGACGTCGTCGCCAATTTAACGAGTAGCAGCCATTTCATATACCTACCTACTCGTAGTTTAGGTTATTTCCACACATCAATATCATTACACGGCACACATGCATGCCACTAAATTGATCGTTTCCTATTTACGGACGAAAAAGTAGGTATATTTTCAAACACTCCACGATAACGAAGGTCTAGTTTCTCATGGGTACAACATCAATGATTATTTCGTTTCTCCCCATATCAACGTATAGAAATTTAAAAATTACTTTATATTTCACAAAAAATTCGAAGAAATTTTCATCTTTGCAAACAGGTGGATACAAACCTCAAGTAAAACATTTCAAAGGTCTAATCATCGCGACAAAACGTTTTATAAACAAGCCAGCCTTGAATTTGTTTTTTGCGTAGGTATATATCTCTGTTGACACTAATTTTATCGCAAAAGCTACTCACTCAAAAAATGTTCAGCATTTAATTTTTGACGAAAAAAGTTATCATCAATATTCACATCCGATATATCGCATGGCTATAAAAACGGTTGAAAAAAACTGCTTTTTGCATCGAGTTCTCAATTAACAAGCTGCTCCAACTGACTTAATTAGTTAGTAAGAATGCGACCATCTTCTCAGCGTCGGATGCGTTGGGAGTGAAAATTAATGGTAACTTTATTGCTACAAAATGAAGTGCTAAACATTTTATTATTGGGCTACTTTGACGATTACATTAATATGAAGGGAGATATGCGCAAAAAATCAATTTGGGGGCACATTTTCCAAACTGGTAATGGTCGCTAAAAGGATGAGGAGTAAGCCTATTTCAATGTTATTTTGGTGGTTCATTTCAATTCATTTAAAAAGAAGAAAATTTTATCAAAGAAATTTCCGTGATTTGAAGTGCTCATGTCAGAAGAAGAAAAAAAAAGTATAGTAAACATAAACTATAAACTAACAATAATTATGGTATTTTGAACACAAAATTGTCTTTTCATATTTTTAATACAAAATTTAGGGCTAAAACTTCAGTTTCAATGAAGAAAATAAAATATTTAAAACTTCTCATAAGGGCTAAAAATCTCCGATTATACGACCCACCTCTTATCTCGCTTTCAACGAAAATTGGTTCTCTCTCAATACTCGGACCAAATAAGGACCATATATTATTCTAACGACTGAGGTAAAACCTTTTCAACGAGAGCTTTATTTGCAAAAGGCGGGGGAAGGAACTGTTTCTCCAGAATTTTAGCTCATACTGAGTTTTGGGATTTAATAATTATTGATACCTGTGGGGACTCATCGGTATGAGGTGTAGGGGCTCGGACCCCCGACGACAGTCGCCGCCCCATAGGGCAGGCAACTTATCGTCCTTGCGACGTTAAACGAACACACAAAATTACGTTCGATCGTAATTACCTGCGAATACGTGCAGATAATGTACGAGTACGAATCGTGACGTCATCCATCAATCAATGTCACGATTCGTACACGAACCGGCCAGCCGCCACCTACGATAGTAGGGGATGATGCGACCTGGCCGTACTTAAACAACGTACGTATTTTATTACGTACGTGTGTTTGTGTGCACCAGCCAAAACCGGTATAAAAACTCTCAGAACCGGCTCTAAAATCGCCAGTGTTCGGTTTGGTTTTGGCTTGCCCATACTTTCGTATGTAGTGGCTGAACACGCTTAAATTCTGTAGAATTTCCTTCTGGTGAGAATATCTCTCACGACAAGGTATTCCACAATACCCATCAAATAAAATTAAATCCAAGAAATTCAAATTGTTCACCTTTTGCAACAAAACCTGCAAAACAAAAAATTGAAAGGTAAAGTTTAGAGCAGACATTTTTCCTGATCACTCGATTCACTTCGTAGGATGAATTATTAGAAAAAATCGTTTTTCTTGAGAATTTTTACAATGGCTAGTTCTTCAGAATATATTGATAAATTGTACCGTAAACTGTAGTTTCATGTTCCACGTTACTGTTTCATAAGATTTTGCGAGTCCACTGTGTATACTGAGAATAGCCAAACTCTATATCGTCCATCTTTTAGATGAACAATCAAAGAAAATTTTCGTTGGTCGGAATTCAACATTTATGTCAATGAGTAAAATGAAGAAATCATACAATATATGCCAATATATTTAGAACCAACGTAAGAAACATGATATGATTCTTCTAGGCAGAAATAAAGAAATACTCAAGTAGAGATGAAATGAAAGATAAAAGTGCGAGGGTATCTTAAGAAGAAGGTTGAGAAAACAATTGAGCGAATCTGACACAGACCAGTGTCGCCTCATAAAGAAAATTCTCGGGTACAACCCGAGAGAGAAATTATCCAAAAATAAAATTTTTAACACATAAACAGATAGGTACAGACAGAAAATGAGAAAACAAAGGCAACAGTGATGTTTGTAAGGTAACGGATAAAATCAATTAAGGCGTGATCAGGTAAGTTTGAACTACACGAAAGTTCGACATTTCTGGCTGGTATCGAGTTTTAATTGACGAGCAACCAAAAAGGAGCGATGAAAAGTTATTCCCGACTCTTTATTGAACAGAAAATTTCATCAGTTATTTTTCTACTAATGGAAAGTAGCTGCATAATCCAGCCTAAAATGAAGGAATGTCGAATGATTAAGAAAAAGGTGAGATGATCGGAGATGCAAGATTTACAGTTACTTGAAATGGTCTAAGTATTGTTTAAGACTTCTAATTACAAGAAATGCATTCCCTAACAAAACATCGAAGAAAAATAGTTTAATAAATAGAATTTAGCTGAACTTTCGAATTCAAACGACTTATATACAAAAGATAATACTAAAAAGTTACGTACAGTCTCACAAGAGGAGAAATCGGAAAGGGGGAAGGTAGAAGAAAAGGGTAGAAAGAATGAAAATGTTATTTACATTTTCGTCGTTCGGTTGTAAATAAGAGCTCAAAATACTAACGAATTACTACTTCGGCGAACGATTTTTTAACAGCGTTCTACTCGATAGACGTATTTCTAGTGCAATATACGACTAAAAATGAGAAGTTAACGAAAAGTGAAAAGAAAAAATCGTTTCATCTTTTTATAAACATGAACGCGAACCGAAAATCGTATGACTGGGTATACGCATTGTAGGTAAATATCTCTCTGTCTCGCACTTCTAGATCGTAGGGTATTTGGCTACGGTTTTAAAATTAAAATTTAAACAAGGTAATATAAAGGCGATAAAATGGCGATAAATCTGAACCTTAACTAGTTTCGTAATATTAGCAACTTCTCTCGTAAAATGGTTAACTTTTCTAGCGAAACGGTCGTACCTATTTAAATGGCTTGTAATTTACGACTTTTTACCGGTAGCCAGAAAAAGTAAATGAACGCTAGAAGGTAAATATAGAAAATTAAAAATAAACAAATTACCATTTACCGAAACCGAAAAAGGCCGTCGCACTGTACTTACTACTATAAAAAACAAAGGATAAAAAGGAATGAAAAATGTGCACTGATACTTGCAAGAAATTACATTTGTAGTCGAATAATAATTGTGGTGGCGCCTCGACCACTCGCGATTGTTTTTAATCCTATTATTTTATCTAAGCCAACCTGTAGAAAAAATACATAAAAATTTCAATAACGGGTATAGCAGTAAAATTTTGTCAAAAACTGTTTTCAAATAGGTTATTTTTGTAAAAAAAAAAAAAAAAAAATTAATCTAAAATGAGATAGGTTTATTATTCAGTAGAAAAATTGAAAAAAAAAAAAGAAGAAGAGCGTAACACCTTTTAAAACAATTTTTCATTAGAAAAAAAAAGACTTTCGTTAAACTAATACTATCCGACGAAATCTGAACAACTATTGCTGTGAAACATTATGATGAGAAAATTGACTCATTCCAAAGTTTTTAGGTCAGCCAAATGATAACAATAAAATGCGAACATTCGCAGAATATTCAAATATTTTATTAAATTTCTTTTAAAATATTGAAAGACCTAATTCTAATTTTTTTTTTTTTTTGAAAGTGTATAGCGACAATTGTAAATTCAAATATGACCGAAAGTCTTGGGCAATTCATGTTTTATTTTTTTCAAAAAAATTCTCAGAACAATTCGAATGAAGGCTTTGATAATTTTTTCCCCCAAGCGTTTGAAACAATTAGAATTGTTATTCGAGACTCCAAATGTCATCTAATCCCAACAATATTTTTCATTGTTATGCACGGTGTTTCCTAAGAACCTCCCCACCCGAACTTCAACTTCGGATAATAATCCTTATAATACTGATGAAAAATATTAATAAACATAAGTATGTCCTGCTCTCAATGGTTAAGGAGCTCGGTATACTACAAGCGCGAAGTTAAGAAATGTATTTTATTTTTCCACGTAGGCTCATCGGACTCACCCCGAGGAATAAAAAAATTCCTTATTTTACCGTTCCCTATTAACTTTACAATCCATTAGAAGAATTTCAGTACAAATTTGGAAACCCCATAGCACTTTTGTTGTAAAAAGTGAAAAATGATATTCTTGTTCCTCGTATACAGTACTACGAACATACGTAGACTAATAATTTCAACGTTAATTTCTTACTGTCATGCTTCTAGGATACCTCGTTCTTTCACCACTGAGAACAGGACACAATCATGTTTATTCAACATTTTTTATTTGTTTAAAGGTGTAGGCATTATGTACTGTTTAAATTCGGAGATATTCTCAAGAAACACCATGTATACACATCAGAGATAGAATTTATGGATGTGAGGATTTCAACCTTTATGCTTCGACAAAGGGATTCAATCATTTATTCCAAAAATTGATGCGCAAACACTATGATTTTGAAAATCAAATATTCCTGTCGATAGCATATAAAAATAGTAAAAATTTGTACCACACATGCATTTTTCACCCACTCACATATATTCGAAGCCAATAATTTAAAGATACAAACGAAAATGCAGACATGGAGACATGCAGGGCAGCTTTAATCCACGATACCTGTTAGGAAGTGCTCCTCGAGACTAAAAAAGTCGACCACCACCTCTACGCTTCCCAAAAACGAAATAAATTTTCATGTGGTTCATTTTTTTAGAACATTGATAGATATAATAAAAGTAATTTCTTTTTGAAGGGGGGAACGAGACAAAATTTTTGTATTGAAAAAAAAAAAAAAAACTAGCGCAGCAAGTCTCGCTAGAAAAAATAGTTTTTCGATAAAAAAGAATTATGAATTTTGAAAGTCACCTTAACTGTCTTCAGGTTTATATGCGTAAATGATATGTTAGAATTGTATGAAATTTGTTAGCTGCTGATAAAATATTAGGCGATGTGAAATTTAAAAGCATTATTTCTTGAAAAAATTAAAAATTAATTAAAATGATAAAGTACGGTAAACAATCATTATTATAAAATAAATTCAAAGAAATACAACAAAGTTAGAAGAAAAAAAAAACATGAACAAGTAGATAATTTTTGTAAAATGAAAAGTTCATGCAAATTAGGAAAAAAAAAGAAAAAAAAGCTTTACCGGAAGTACCGTCTGTTCGATCCGCACCAAAATTGCCAAAATGCTATAATAAATTAAAATAAATATTTATTTTTGTACATATTGTTCCAAAATTCCGTATTTTATGGCCAATGCAGAAACAAAAATAACGGTACCGGAAGTACCTTCCAGCCAATCCGCGACATAATTGGTAGCTTACTACAATAAAATATAATAGGTAAATATTTATTCCGAATTTTGTCGCTAGTGGTGCAAAATTGAACATTTTATAGCTGAAATAAAAACAAAAATGGTGGTATGGGAAGTATCTGGCCGATCCGCAACAAAATCAATAGGTCTGGTCTTTGGTTTAGAATAAATTTTCCTACCAAATTTCGTGATTATAGGACAAAAATTCCGAATGGAATATATACACACACACACATATATATATATATATATATATATATATATATATAGTATATACACGAGTCGTCAACTCTGTCTTCGCCACTCTATGAAAAAATAATGACTAAATTGCAGGTGAAGAGATCGGGGTGTATGCTCATCAGCCCATTGGCACTAGTCAATGAAATTTCCAGGAAATCTCATCAGTCAGAACATATTCGGTGAGAAAAACGAAAAAAGCAATTCCCGACGGTCACCCATCTAACTAACAGCAGAAAAAATTATGTTTCAAAAAGTGTTTTTGGCTCATATTTGCTGTCCCTTTCACATTTTCAGAATTTTGAAAAAAACGCATCTAAATGTGATACTGATGCACCCTCATACCAATTTTCAGTCTTCTAGCTCAATGGGAAGTACAAAAAATAAATGAGAATGGAAAACCGGACGTTTTTAAATTTTATATAGTAGATGTGAATTTTAGTTATTGGTGCCAAAATTTTCCTGAAGTCGTGAAACGAAAAACGTACCCAACCCATCCCTGGGGGCTAATACCGCACCAAGCATAATAAATAGATTTTCTGAAGAAAACCTACTTCAAAAGTGCCCCCATAAAAAAAAGGAGTGGAAGCGCTCAACTAAGTAGACTAGCAGCAACCCTGCGGATATGTAAACAAACAGTATACGCAGCAGAAAACACAACTAGCACCAAATATCTTGACACTCAAACTAACGAATGTAACACGCTAAAACGTGTCGAGATATTTCGCGCTAATTGTTTATAAAGTCAAACATTCAAGTTATCAGGTACGATTCTGAAGAAAGAAAAAAAAATCGCCAATTAATCGTCATTTAGGTATCATTATTTTCCTTTTCGCAGCAAAATTGATATCCTCACTCGATGATCTCATTTCGTCGAAGATCAGGCACGAATAAATTTCATTGTGAAGAATTAACATTTTTCAGACAGTCTTTCTCAGTAAACGTGAAATATTTCGACGAAATCATCGTATTTACACGCGCGCCAGTTTTTTATTTATTTTCTATTTCACTTCAACGTATATTCGAATTATTAGTACATTATATGACAGATATGGTGTTGGTATAGGTACAACGTATTTAGAATCGCGATAATTAATGGTTGTTGTTTGATTGTTTTCTACTTTTTTCCCAACTCATAATCCGTTCAAAATAAGAAGTAAAATTGTTTTAAGGCCGACCATAGCGTACTGACACACAACAGCAGAACGTAACACAAATTTCTCATATCAATTCTGAAAAATATGTGCTCACTTTTGCTCAAAAGTGTAAAACACTCTGTTTTTTTTTTGTGTTCCGGGTGGTGGATTTACCTTCTCATTTTGAATATGGTATAGCTTCATCCTGTTTCAAACATGACAATAATTCGTAAAAATAAATACATAAAAATTGTTTGTATCGTTTATAGTACCTAGATACCTACCTGTATCTTGTATTTCACTCAGAAATAATACTTAATTCAGGCAAAACCTGGCATTCTGTATCAGTCAGTAACAGAAGCGTATTAAAGTGGATTTTGGGATGTTCAAACACCCCCTCCCATCTGATACATAAAAAACTTCTCAACTTATTGTAAAATTAATAAAACCAATGTAATTCTTCGCACACTTTTCTTGTGTCTGAACGGGTATCTTTTTGAATAGGACACAAATATCTACGCCACTGGTTAGTAAGCAGATGTATGTCCCTTCATAGAAAGAGAGAACACTGCATAACGCTATAGACTGCCTTTACAAACTTAAGTTGTAATCGTAAATTGAAGTAACTTGAATCATTGTGCACATGCGCGCAAACAGGCGATATACAAAAAGAGATAAAAAAAACCTGCTTGCTTGCAGAGTACAGACAGGTATATCTTGCGATGAGAAACCAATGAAACACGTATCCCCAAAAACCACACCTACGAACAGTAACCTAGGTAACAACAGGTACAAAAGGTGGTATCGGAATCACCTGTTCGTGTGCTCGATATGACGATGGCTGCCACGATGCGACTGTACTTCGGTTAAAACGATCTCTATCAATTACTCTTGAGGTAAGAACAGATCTTCACTTACCTGAAACAAAATCATAAACGTATAAATCATTTAGCTATGATTACATTATTGAAAGTTTACTTAATGATAAGCAGCAGTGGCATATATACGGGAAAATTCTGCGAGGGAGGGGTTTTACAAAATTTATTAACGCAAAAATATGTACCCGTTACTAGCAAACTGGGAATTCAGTTAATTCATGGAATAATTAGGTATTTTATGCAATACCTTTTTTGACCAAGTAGAATATGAAACCTGACCGAATTATATACTATGCCTCGTTAATTTATAAAATACCGACTCGAGAATAGACTAAGTATAAAACCGACCGATATTACACATTTTACCCAAGTAGTTCTTTTATGGAACAGCTATCTTGCACTAAGTCACGGGTCTCCAACCTATGGCTAGGGGGCAGAACGCGCCCTACAAAAGATTTTTGCCATCATGGAAAAATAATAATAGTCTAAATATCAAAAAAAAACTTAAAATATTCCCAATTTATACATAATTCAAAATTTAATTTCTTAGTTGTAAATGGGTACAGAAAACTTTTTTTTATCAGGTCCTCTCTTTATTAAACCTACGCACCCATCCGAATCTTAGACGCATAAGTCAGATTCTATATGCACAAAGATATAAATGTATTAAGTGGTATAACCTAAAAAAAAACCAAAAAAAAAACTGAAGAGTTATAGAAAAACAGGCACAACATGAACAGTACCCTATCCTAAAAATTCCTGCAATTTTTCAAGGAAAACAAAATTTTCTGAAGTTTTTCAAATCAATAATTCAAAGAATATAAAAAATAAAAAAGTGAAAATAGAAAACAAACTGCATTTCGCTAATTCTTCTTCAGACTCCACAAAGAATCAATAAACCAAACTTTTAAGGCTAATTCAGCAGCGAAATTCTAATTGAGATGTGCGTACCTATATTATTGCATTATAACTTGAATAATACACAGTGCTGAGGTTGGTGAAAATATTACTGAACCATTATGATATACATCATTTAGGTACTTCAAAACACCTCGAGGATCTAATATTTCACGACGATACCTGGGTACACCGCTTTCTGTATTTTAACAAAAATTCACATTTACACTGCAATGAAACTCCAATTATTCGCGACAAAATCGTTATGAAAACGTCACATTGAGAATAATAGACGGTGAATGTCGATAAATTAGATATAATTCGATTTAGTGCATTTGAAGAAACTTTTCTACATAGAAAGCAGTTATTCATCTTCTAAGAAAAAAATGAAAACATCTTCAATAATATAAACTAGGCACTGGTTTTAGTACACCTACACTAAGTAGTATCCTTATTTCTTCAATATATTTGTAGCTAAAAACATTTACAGCTTATTTTGAAAGCTGTTTGAAATACATCACATTCACGCTTCAAAAAAGACATACGAAAACCTGATTTTTGAATTACGACAATAAAGCATTGCTGGTGATACTGTTCTGTGGTCACAAGTCCAGCAGATTTTTTGACTTATATGTCACTATTGAAAGTAAGAGAGCGAAAGAACAAACGCCTTAATTAATGACCAAATCTCAAAATTATAAACAAGATTCGGTAAGTTTAGTACGAGGTAGCGTGTCAAGAATCGAGCAACGGGATAGAACACTTTGTAAATACAAATTTTATACTGCAATAATTAATAAATTTTTCATTAATAACAACAAATAAGAACGAAAGTATATTTTCTAAACATACGGAGTACCTAAATCACAACAGAACCTCAAAACACCTACAATATCATGGGGGAACCAGGTATGGAGAGAATAGGGTTTATATTATACTGAAACATAATCACAGAATAAATTTGGTACACTTTGATTTGAATACATCTATCCAACGCACCTATGATAGAATGTTTAAGCAGAACCAAAATGAAACTCAAGTTCAAAAAAAAAAAAGATCGAAGTACCAATTTCAGAACCAAATATGGGACAAAATTCCTGAGAAATTCAGAGGCTCAGATGGCCTTCAATTTCGAGAATGGACTATTGACCACGTATTACAAAACAATGTACACCTAACACAAATCTGTATTAATGGTACGTACTCCTCATAATCGAATACAAAATTCTTTCGGAAAAGTGTTACCGACTTTAAGTGGGGCCAAACAGCGTCACGAAAAAGCTTCCAAATTTTCCGATGTACGACAAGAGAAACCAATATTTGCTTGCTGAGCGAATGAAAAATTACCAGTAGATGGCGCCCCTCGCGGCGATGCTTAAAAGCTTTTCAACTTTTCTTTAATACTCGTCAGGGGGTTACTCTTTCTCTTCAGGTTATACGTTTCAAAAAAGGAAAAGCAAAAGAAAAAGTAAAGCTTTGAAAGAAATAAAAATGTGGGCTAAAGGTAAATAGACGAGAAAAAAACTAGAAATAAAAACGTAAACAGAAAAGAAGAAAAAAGAAAAGCAAAAAAAGAAGGAAGGGGAAGAATAAATAAATTATATTACTTAAGGTGTCATGTTGCTTTGCACAACTCACACCGGTACTGTTACAAGATCTTTTTTCTGCCGACTAGCACACCTTTTTCGCTAAGAGGCAACAAAGGCGAGATAAATGGATTTTATTTTTCATTTCTGAGGGAATTTTTTCTCATTCTAAATTACCTTAAATACGCACAAAAAAAAAGACACCCTGACCCTCAAAACGATGACTATTATCGCTACAAAGCAGGTTTCAAATATTTTAATTTTCAACATTTTACTACAATTACTGTCGCTTAAAAAAAAAAAAAAAAAAAACTGTTTTTATTCGCTTTTCTTCGAATGCACGTTGGCTATTTTTTACACTTTTTTGTCAAAGGTTTCACAATTCTCCTCGAAAGAAAAAACCAACAAAATATGGAATTGATGATAAAAAAATTTACAATCAGATTGACGGTAATTCGCTATCTCCCAAATGTTCTCAACTAATCGCCATAGGATCCATAAGATGTCCATTCAATTCATACTCATTAAAAATGCTGACTTTTCCTTTTGCTTCTCCCCCTTTTTTATTATCTCTTCTTTCTTGCCTAGTTTTTCATTTCCTAAAAATAAAGATACCAACTATCAATTATGAATAACCTCCGAATTTTTTTTCACATTAAGTAACTTGTAGCGTAGAGCGATCTGAGGGAAATTTCCTCAGTCAAAGTTTCGTTAAATGAGATAAATCAGGTGCGAATTAGCAGGTAGAGGAAAAGCAGATAGGTCTTATCGGAGTTGGAGAAGATATTTGGTGGAAGCCGAATTTGTCACGAAGAAGGTAAGATATGCCGGAAAATACGTTTAATTCGTAGGAAATGTTAGAATGTTAAGGTTTGGCAACTCTTCAGAACAACAGACACAGTTCATAGGAAGCAAGAATGACCGTGGTGCAGACAAGTAAAGATAATTTCGTTACATTTATTTCGACGTATGTTGTATGAGAACCGCGAATGACAGAGATACGCTCAACGGGGAAAAGCTCGTTATGTCTTAGCTCAATCTACGACTGCTGCCATTTCTACAAGATAAAGTAGAATATGGCGGTTCTTTATAATTTAATAGGGGTAAATCTGACGGTTTTGAAGGAATTCGGACTTCGAGGTATTTGTCTGGTGTCCTAATGGCTTAATTCTCAAGTTCATTTCACAATAATGGAAATGAATATCGAGTGGAACTTACCATAGAAAGGTGGAAAAGAATTCGATTGAATTTAGACCTATAACTTCGAGAAAAAATTATTTTCCTCCCAGCGAAAATTTTCTATCAGCCTTTCACTCTTCCTCTGAGACAAAATTTAAAGTATATTCCCTCGTTTATTACAGAGTTATAAACAGCAAAACCAAAAAGAAAACTGATAATCTCTCAAAACGTAACACTTGCGGCGAAATTTTCAGCAAACATATTATAAAAGTCAGAAGAAGAAATTACAGTAGGTTTTTCGAGAAAAGATAGAGAAATACAGAAAAATACCCACGATGATGGCGAGTGAAAGAAGTAAAAAGAATGAAGAAAACGATGTAAGAAAAACTAGGGAAAAAGGGGAAGAAAAGAAGATCGGAAAAAGAAATAGCTACTAACGTTTTCGAATATACGTTTTATTATTTTAGAAGAACATCGAAGTGGTTGTTATCGGTTATAGGGCAGTAAAATGTGTCAGGTGCATGTTAGAGGAAAGGTAGTAGACGCTCCCTAGGGGTGACTTTTACGGTTAACTTATCGGACCACCACACACACTAAAGGAATTATATTATATCGTTTCTTGCTAGACTATGTGCTTGCCACTGCTGCTGACTCAACGGGGGTACACGGTTCCATCTTTGCAATCCATTACTTATTTTCAGCCTTTAACATCACCGCTGGATGGGTTTCGTTTTCCCATCTGCTGCTCTTTTTTTTTGATTTTTTTTTTTTTTGTCTGCCTTTTCTATTTTTACCTTTACAAGTAGTACATAGCAGAGTTGTAAGAAGACGTTTTCAGGATACGAGTTCCATTTTCTTGAGAATTATTTTCTTGACGTAACATTTTTTGTGGCATCGAAATGGTTCACCATGAAAAAAGGAAAAAATAAAAATCATTGTATAGGTACTGTGATTTTTAACCTCGTTTTTCCAGAACTCTCAAAGGCTAAGCGACGCAATTGATTTTCGTGGCTTTCAATGGGTTATATATGCGATACAGTTCAAAAAAGTACTTGCTTGGGACAAGAAATTAATCATTTTTTCTATCAACAAAATTATTCAGTAAAATAGTTTTCAATTTTCATTACTCTTTTTTACGATTTTAAATTTTTAATTCAACAAATTTAGTTTTACAAATTTCACTTTGGATGAGGAGACAAAAAAGGCAAAAAACTAATGAATTCATTAATCCAAAATTAAAAGATAATCAAATAATTAAGAGAAGTAAAAAGACAAATTCAGCATCTCTTCAGTAGAGGACACGGATACATGCAAAAAAAAAGCACGCGGAGGAATATGCTGGATCTTGAGAAATTTTTTGAAACGAATTATTTTCCTTGTTTTGTTATACCTACCATTTGTTTACATTTTTGCACAACTTTTCAAAATTTTCCCCAAAAATTATACGTTTTTCATATTTTTTCTTTCTGTTGTTTTCAATTAAAATTTTCTAATAACTTTTTTCCGCTCTTAAAGTATTTGTCTGTTACCTAACTGAAATTCTGCTTCGGTCCGTATCACCTGTTGCCACATGCTAAAGATAAAAAAGATAAAATAACTGAAAATTCTGTTCTTTCAAATTGAGAACGACAATTAATCTTTTGTAACGTTCCAGTATTATTAACCACGATTTAGTTTATTTTATAAGACGTATCTATGTATCAATAATATAGTACCTGACATCCCAAAGCACGTAAATATTAGAATGAATACCTCTCATCTTTTATCTTTTACCTCTTCAATCATACTGACATAAGCCAAGTTGATATTGATATATTACCCATATGAATTTTAATAATGAAAATGCGACACAGGGATTGAAGATATTTGAATGGATAATTACTATTAGTTTACTTGAAAGAGTAATTTTGTAGGAGAGTGAGAGTCTTCAAGGGGTGTTGGTCAGCACAGAAGATTAGAACACAATTTAAACTTCTTATGTCCTCGTACATTGAATAATCATTTTTTTATTCTTTATTTTTCGATTTCCAATGGGAGTTTCAGCCCCTCAAGCCACTCCCTTGGATACGCCACGGAGTCAAACTCATGGGTAAGGTCAGCCATAAACAGTCACACAAGCAAGAAATTCAGATTCCGTAACATGAAAATCAGAATAATAATTAACATCTCGTTATATAATTATTGTATAACATTATTTGGGACTTTGAAACAAAATTCAAGAAGGAGGTAAGTAACAACAAAAATAAATTTAAAATACGATCAATCTTGAAAAATGTGTTTTTAACACCAATTAAAAAATATTCACCATCGCAACAAGAAGATCAATATTGTCTTCACTAATATAATTTTTTCCAGAAAAGCTGTAAAATTTACCATTTTTTCGGACTGAAATCTCATTTTCATAAGAGAGTAAGTACCTAATACAACAACATTTTCTTAAAAAACTTTTGTTTGTCCCATTCATCATAATTTTTTTAAATTTCAGGAAAAGAGTTACTATTATATGATGGTTTGGCACTCCGTCTTGAAATCGAAAGGTCATAGGATCGAAACCAGATGCCGTCACATTCTCTGTTCAAAATAGCGATGTGTTCTATTGGTTCAATTGATCCTAATACGTGTGACTGAAAAATTCATGCCGGGAGACCACTGACCATCAGTGCCTTTACGCATATTAATATCAACAATCTTCAGATGCTCCTAGATAAAATGGCAACGCTACCGATGCCCAGTAAAATAGAAAAAATGAATAACCTTGACTTCACCATCAATTGAATTTGAAAAAGACTACCTACTCTATTTTCACCTAAATGTCTTCAATAAATCTGAACGGATAAATTGCTTATTTGGCTGATTAACCATCAGTAACAGTGGTTCAAGTGGTTCAACTGCAGTTGACCCTCAAAATTTCAAATTTAATCCATCCCACCACTTTTTTTTATAGGCTAGAAAATATTCTACGAAAAGAAAACAATTGTTAAACAACAACGTTTGGCACCTAATAAACCAATCTCAAACATAACGCTCAAAAACACGTATTAACCGAAAAAGCCATAATCCGAGCATCCACAAAAGTACATAAGTATAGTATTTTAACTGCGCCACGAACAAAAAAAAAGAAGCAAACCGAATGAATCGCAGTTAATCAGAGGCTAGTTAACTCAAAATCAACGATTCCGAAAACCATTTTCTCTTTCATCGAAAAAGCAAATTTAAAGGATCAATTACGGTATTCAAAAAAAATAAGCATCTAAGTGTATATACATATATAAAAGACGAAAACGACTAGGTAAGGACTTGGGTAATTCACCGCAAAGAGAGTGAGCAAAGGACAGAGCGATTGGAAAGGAAAAACGGAATAAAGAAGAAAAAAAAAGACAAAATTTGTCCTGAAGGGTAAGAGGAAGGGAGACTTTGGTAACGAACGTGTCTTTAATCCCTTTAAAATATCGCGCGTCTATCGAACGAAAGAATAATTTTCATCCCTTCGGCGCATTATTATTACATTGGCACAACTCCTCGCCACCGTGCACTCGGACACGCTCGTGTGCTTTCAAAAATCACCTGAATGAGATTTTAACCGACGACGGTAAGCCCTTCTTACCCTTACACACACTCATTCATTCACTTACTTTCTCTCTCTCTCTCTCTCTCTCTCTCTCTTTCTCGCTCTTCGTCTCTTTCTCCACATCACCAGTAGAATATATATGTGCGCGCTATTTTCAAAGGGGGGCAGCAAAAGGTAGTTATAATCTGAAGCCCCCAAATGTGGCACGCGTTTATCGCCGCACCTATCGTTCTCTCTCACTCTGGTTCTCACTCTTCTCTCCGCCCTACTTAAAAAACCAATTGAGAAAGAATAAAAGAGAGTAAAACCCGGTTAGCCCTCCATTTGGCGAATAGAAAGAGAAAGAGACATATAGAGAGAGGCAGAGTGATAGAGTGCAAGGATCCTTTTCTCTTCTATACACACAGTCAGTCCATCTGCCTGGCGATAACTACCTCTATTGTTATTTTCAACCCACGCCGTGAGAAGTGATTGCACTCCGCTCCTCGATGCACCACCACATCACCGGCAATAAGTACTTCCCTAATTTACCTTACGGCTTGGCTTCGGCTTGGGCGCGTATATTCGTACAATACAACCTACTGGAGTAAAGGCCTACAGTACACTGTACGTGCATGCTCCTGTTGTGGTGCACCCGTGTACGTGTGTATGTACGTATGTGTGCTTGTGTATTTCTGTACGAATTGGTGCAACAACGGTGCACCATCTGTCGAGATTTTTACCGAGGTGGTGCAGCGGTGGTGGCGACGATGGGGGCGGTGTTGAGAGCATCGTCGATGTTGAACCGAGAATTGATGCTGGGGTAAAGCTGAATCCACTTCGCAATTCTACTCACCCAAAAACTCGGGCACGTACCGTACTGTACGATTTTTTTCATTTTTTGTTCCTTCCTATTCTTTTTTTATACCTTTTTCATTTCCTCTCTGTACATTATACGTCGGCTTACGTTAAAATAAAAATAAAAAGAATTCATAAGAGACGAACGCGCGCGACTGGGAATTATAAAAAAATGAAAATAAAATTATAAAAAACGCCAAAAGGTAATTAAATGGGAGCAAACGTTTTTGCAGTTACGAAAGGGGGTGGTCAATTGTTAAGGTAAACTGGTAAAATAAAATAGAAATACAGTCCCATTGGTCTCAGTATGTTTTTTTTTTCTCACTGACGAAGACTAACTTTCACCTACAGCCTACCTTCAAGCTAAAAATATGATCTAAGGAGATGGACTATGTGGACATAATATTTGGGCAGCAGTCTGTTAGCAAAAAAAGTTAAGCGACGCGGAAAAAACCAACGAAACTAATGGTTTTTCTTAAAGTCGCGTTGAACTGGTTTTCCGTGATATTGAAGGCTGCCAATAACAGTTGGTGACCAAAACTGACTTCCAGATGAACAGCAAGTCAGTGTTAAAATTTAGGAAGTAAACCGAATGGGTTCAAAGTACACTTTGAACCAACATTTCTGGTAAAAGTATCGAAATAGGTGATTCTTCCGTTAGGAACAGACCGAAAAAATTGTCTATAAAATAGATAACAGTATTGATCAGGAAAAAAAAAAAAAATCAGGGTATAAAAACCAAGACCGACATAATGCTGTTTCTATTTTATTTAAAATTTCTTTCTAAAAAAGTATTTTTTTCACTTTTTTTTTTTTTTTTTTTTTTTTTTGCAGTGTATCTGCGATTAAAAACAACCTTCATGTTTATATTGAGATGATAAAAATTTTGGCTGTGATTATGTCGGCAGCCTATTGTCCAACCAATTGTTTTTTTAATTTGTTATGTAGCCGCATCTTGGTGTCCGAGAAAATATTCTCCTATGTCAAATTTAATATTACTGACATCAATAATTTGTGGGATTTCTTTTCCCCAAATTGTAAAGTATTTTCAGCGTACATAGTATTCCTTAACCAAGAGGATATTTGGAAACACTCTAGAACAAATTTGGGATAACAAGAAAACCAAGTATTTTATTCCCCAGGTGATCCGCTCACAAAAAACCCAGGAGATGGCGCAAGAGTTCAGCTCTTCCTTATCCCATTGTACCTCCTCACTCAACTCTTTTTCTTTTAGTTGTCTTTTCTTTATGTCCATTTTGTATCTGTTGGCGATGAATTCCATTTTCTTTTCTGAACTTTTTATTTTTTATTTCACTGTAAGAACGAAACAATGTTTTGTTAAGCTAGTTGACTTGGTAAATCATTTTTCTCATTTCTGTAATCCAAAGTTATGTTCGAGCAATTAAAATATATAACTCTTGTTAAAGAATCATTTTATTTCTACTTTCTCTCTACATCATCTCCTTTCTGAGTCTATTGCTGGTTGTTAGATTTTAGAAGTAATACACTTATCACGTTACATCATTTCCTTGTGTTTTATTTTGTGTTATGTTTCTACAATCTGTCCTTAATTGTTAACTTTTTAATCCCTGGGGAGAGGCTGATTCCATTTTATCTGTTATTTTGTGGCACATATAACCTTTTCTTTCACTTCTTCATTTCAGTTGATTTATTCCTTTTTGGCCATATTTAACAAAATTTACCTTGGATTATATGACGTCGAATGTTACCTATTTTGGAAATGTTTTACCTCCTATTGTCTACACCTTTGGTCTTAGAACCCGCACTGCTTACTAGTTATGTCCTATCACGGAGATACGGTTGGAGCTGATGATGACCACAGAATCTTATAAATCTTGTTGTTTTGCTTTGTCATCACTTTTGGACACCACAATATTAAGCTTTTTTTTATAAATTCAGGTTTGGAGAAAATCAAAGTAAAATAAGAAAAAATTTAATTTTTTTTGTTTTTTAATCAAAATTCTACTAAAATTATCACCATATTTTTATTTTTGGAATGCTTATATTACAGATGAATTGTGTCCCATTTCTTCACAGAGATATCACAAGAGACACTCATCAAGTACCTTTGAAAACCCAATAGAAAGTCACCACTGAACGTTGACGTAGCTGATGATTTTTTTTGAAGTGAAACCTTCCTTGCATATGGTAGTAAACTAAAAAACAATCATGAAACGCATCATCATAATTACGAGAGCTTAGCCCATTCAACTCTAATTGATTCATTGAACGAAAATTATTCACTGATAATTTGACAGAGAAAACATTACGGAATTAACTATGAAGGTATCGTGAATCAATTGTGAAGTGTTTTATTTCACCCATTAGTGAAAATATTATTTCATTTGACATGAACCATTTATTATATGCTGCCATCAGACAGAAGTTTCACTTCAATTGCGTGTACATCACACCTAATTTTCTTTGTTTACTTAATTAGGGTGTGCGCGCGCGCGTGTGTATATGTGTATATTATATTACATAATTATGCAGATTCTACAAGTCTGAAATAAGACCATAGAGTATAAAATATACATTCAAGAAGAAAAATAGACAGCTTACATAATTATCATTTTGCTACCACATAAAAATCAATGTTATTATCGACTCAGTAATACCGAGTTTTTATACATAGGTGCTTATAGGTATCTGAGTTCAAACTTTTAATATCTCTTCCTGCATCAACCGTAGCAAGTGTATTTTCCAATAGTGTTAAATTTTGTATCGACTGCCATTTTGAAAGTAGTTCACCGATTCTGCTTAAATTAAATACCAAACCAATCCATAATAGTCTCTATCATAAAACTTTTCGGGCAAAATCTCTCAATTTACGTGAATTGTCAGTATTACAACATGAAGAGTTTGTAAAACTTTGAGAGCCCCTGCATACTAACTATCCCCTTAATTCACTAATTAGAAAGAGCTAAAAAAATAAAAGCTATGTTCTGCCGGAAAAGACATAAATGATTATCATTTCGGACTTCGTATAACTGATCCTGTTCAAAGTTGATTAAAAATATAATTTGTACAAAACGCCCTGATTATCCTAGAACGGTACAATTTCGGACTTGATACGTAACATACATATCTATATACACATATATATCGTGTACAGGAGACTTTGAGTGACCTATATATTTGTGATCTACGAGTCAGGATTGGTGCTTTTCCTCAGGTTTCGACCCCGGGGCCAGCTGCGGCACTGAATGCAATAGATGTATTTTCAAGCGGTCATTCACATTTATGAAGTCATATAAAATACACTGGTTCCCTAAGGTTAACAATTTAATCGAATTCTATGACTATTCATTTTGACAAATTAATAGGGGCATACTTTTTAAAAATATTGCTAGATCAAGAAAATAAATTTTACGAACTCATCCAAGAAAATGCAAAACATAAGTACAACAAAGCGAAGGTATAAAATAAATTTCAACTCGAGCGTAAATTTTTGGCGAACAACATGATCTTGTTTCTAAGGATTTATGCTATTATAAATTAACATTCCACCTCTGTTGCATATAAAACAATGACACAACAAACATTTGAGTACAAATTAGTAGTTGTAGGTTGTAGGCTACGTGCGCATCAGTTTTTTTTATTTTTATAAACACAAAAAGTAAGAGAAAACAAATCTCATCTCCTTACTAAGACAACTGACTGTTGAGAAAAAGAGAGCTAGTGAGTATACACGGGTAAACATAGGTACGTATTCGATCTAATTTCGCATTAATTCTCTCTGCGACTAATTTTTTCATCGATGACATCGACATGTACAACAAATTCGACAATATTTCCCCAAAAAAATAAGAATTTTTTATTTTATTTTTTCTAGTAATTTTGTAATCTGAACTTATTTTTTCAGTCTTTCTTCCCCATACATTAGTCTAATGAATACTTTTTCTAGGCATTGATTATAAATTTAATCAATCAATTTATTAATAATATGATCCTTAAGAATAAGAATTCAACTTTTTTTTCTTAGGAAAACAGCACTGGATGGGTACTTTTCAAAGAAGGACATTCCCAACTTCCTTACCTACTGCGCTCTTCAAGGCTCTATTCTCCCAAGGAACACTGTAACATTGACTCTGCTTCACCAGAGGGCTCCATTACTCTGAGCTCCTTCAATTTGACAATTCACACTCACAGGTATTGACTGAAATAAAAAGTAAACATGTTTCCGGAAGCCTCGAAACACCGTTCTCCAACACTACAGATCCTCTGCCTCTTTGCAGCAAAGGGCATTCCAGTCCAGAATCCAGTAACAAAGGGAGACTTGGGAAGAAGCCTCCCAATGAAGCCTGAGGTTCTGAGTACAGGAGGTAAATTTGAGATGAAATTTGGAGACAAGTTTCAGGGATTACGAAGCCTAAAATGTGTTCTACACTTGAAAAGAAAACTTCCAGCCAATACGAAAACAATACCAAGGTGAAAATCGCATAAGGTTTGGCAGCTGTATTAAAAATTCATGCAAAAATTCACATTCGAATTTAAAAGCACACAAAAAATAATAAAGTTACTACATGTTTATGTGATGGTTATCTTTTCAGATTTTTGACAATAGAAACTTGTTTTGAACTTTTATTTTTAATCATTTAAATTGCGAAACTTGATAAATTGGTTCCGATAGGGAGTGTTTTCTATCATTTTTCATTTGTCTAAAAAACTTACTGGCAAGACTTGTCACTTTTGTTGACTACGGTTGCATATTATGTATGTGGAAAACAACCTCTGTTAAAGATCTATGACTTTTACGTAAAGGCTTGAAAAATTTTTAATCAACACAATGAACACTACTTTCTCATCGCGGAGCTACTGATTTGCAACAATAAAATATGCAATAAAAACAAAAAAAAAACGAACAAAAAAACAACCTAAATCAGATCAAATCGCCAAATAACAATTTAGACAAAAGAAGTCGATAAGAATCAAAAACACTACAAGGTAGTCCAACAAAAGTATACACAGGAGCAAAACCCTTCGCTAATTTATCTCGATTGGTGGCGCATATATTTTGAACCATCTGTCGAGGTTTTTTCTTCGTAATGTGCTTTTTTTTTTCGCTGCCTCTTTCTCTTGGAAATATCGTCCGCACATATAAATCGAACAGTCAGTACGCGTATAAATCTCATCTTCGGATGCTATTTGAAATAAATAAAGAAAAATAAAAAAAAAATAAAATAAGCTGAAGCACTGTATCTATAACAGAAGAGTGAAGAAGGGGTAAGTAAATGGGAAACGCGAGAGGGGGTTGAGTAAGAAGAAAGATACTATACGTATATGTTCAGGCTAAACAAGGAAAGAAAGAGTGATATAAAGAGACAAAAAGACCAAGGGAGTAGTAGACCTTTATTATGGGGATGTCGCTTCATGAGAAAATGCTTCAGGGAATTGCGCATACAATTACCTTTACGATAGGACGGTACTGAGGTTCTGTGTTTCAATGAAACATGCAACAACAAAACAAATTCCCATCAGCGTATTTTTATATATTTTTTATGCTCTCCTTTCACTATACCTCAAGGGCATCAATTTTTTTTCATAACAAACACTTCGCCCTCTTTTTCATCGTCGATTTTAATCTGACGCAAATCTCTTAACAGTTAACTCGCCCTGGCGAAAGTGTTTCATAAAATTTATTGTTGTTTAGCAACCTAATGAGGAAAAAGAGAGAAAAATTAATTGATACATATCAATTAAATATTAATGCCACAATTATAGTTGTACACTGATCCATAAAATTTATGAACAGTTATTTTTCCAAAAATAAAAAAATTTTCGACATCGAGTTCAAGAATGAAGGCTTTATTACTTATTGCCCAGCATCCAGAGCTTATTTAATGATGATATTTATTAAAATACAGGGACAAACGGTATTTCAACATGAATTTTCCAATCACATACGGGAGCGTCAAATGGACCAAACAGAACAAATCACTATTTTTGGACAAAAATAAAACAATGGTTCATCTAGAATTTACTATTCCACGATCGAGGCCAAGCATCTAATCACTATGCTACGCAAAGTCCTTCAGATATTGCTTAGTCACTCATTAGGGCAGATTACAGCTACGCAAAAATGTGCTATTTTTTTTCATAAAAAAATAATCAAACATCGAACGTAGCTGAACTATATTTTTTAATTTGTTTCATCTACACAAAATTCAGCGACTTCGCTGGACGTGAAAACGTAGCGCATGATATTGCTGCAATGTGTGAATCACAATTGCTGAGTGACGTTTTGAAGGTGTGTGAAGAGCCTTAACCTTAGCGACCTATGGTTGTGGGGCTGATCTCATTCGATTCAGCGTGAAAAAATTCATAGAATACAACACCTCCATAGACCTAATTTGTAAAATGACAAATTTTCCCGAATTTGGCCCCCACCCTCTAACACTGAAACAGTATTCAGACGCCTGAATATTCACGGACTCTGCAGATCCTCAATTCTACTGTCAAGATAGAATTCTGAGCAGAGTTGCATGAATGAACTAACTTTTCGGCCAAGCAGATCACTTTGGGTCTACAATTCCTGTACTACCTCTCTTCAAATAAAAACATCTTTCAATTTGAACATGCCTTATAAATTCAAATCTTCGTAAATGAATATTGAATCACTGAATGTTACATAATTTCTATTAAAATCAATGTACCAATGTTTTTATCGAAGTAAAGTTTACGTCATTATGTCCTCAAAATAAATAGGCATCAATTCGTTGAAATTTCTCTTTTCTCTGCTACATATCACGCATGGCTATCGTCTATCAAAAATGGAAGGCGAGAGAAATAGAACTTACAGCTGTTGTCTTCCCTTCTTTTTTAAGAAAACGATGATAGGTAAAAATGCCCGGTAACCGAAGCCTTAAATAGGAAAAGGTAGCCAAATGGAAGAACAACAACATGGCGGTGTTTCACCTTTTCTCGAAGATGATCAATCACTCCCCCGTACGTCATTTTTTGGTCCCTTTTCCTAAGTATCATTCTACCCTCGTTCGCTACCAAAGAAAAAGAAGCTGACCCTCTATCCTACCGCTCACCCTCTCTTTTTCTCTCATTCCGTCTTAAATTTCGACATACAGTTTTGAACCACTACCGAAGTACACTACACCAGCAGGCGCGTACACATACAGGTAAAAAAAAACTTCCCGTCTTTCTTCCTTTATTTTATCCTCGATCTTCCGCACCAAACCAAGAAAGACGGTAGCCATCTTTTAATTTCAAGGTTTCTCAAGTTACTTTCCACAGTCAGGCGTACACATTACACACGTTGACAAATGGATGTACGATATCGTAATTTCTTACGACGAGCAGTCGAATACTGCAGACCCTCTGCACGATAAGGGGTTTATTTTAGAACCATGTGCCAGTCACAATAAAGAAAGAAAAAAGGGGGCTAGAAGGGTGTTAAAAACTGAGAGCGATCGACAGCGGATGCCCTTTCGATAATTCGTAAACGTTTCCATTTTAGAAATTTTCACAAAAACACAGGACTCCAAAAAATGAGTTCAAACAGAGGAAGTATTTTTTCTTACAAAGTAATAGTAACAAGATCAACACAGATCTTCTTAGGAAGGTTTCCTGCGTTTTTAGTTGCATTATTGATGACGAAAAAAACTGATAGTGAAGTTATTTTTCAAAGGTTCAACAAATTTAAAAATGAAAAAAATATCCTGAAAGAGTGAAATTTCGAAGAATGAACAATGTGATTTTTTGTTGACTAAACAATTACCTAATTTTATACAGAGTTAAATAAATTGAAAAATACACTGTTATTTTCAGAAAGTAAAGAACTGAAAAAACATTTTTCACAAATTAACAGAAAAACAAAATAGAAAATTGAAACCATTCGGATGATTTATTTATTCTTCAGGGTATATTAATTTATTATTATTTGGTTTTTGAGAATATATTTTTTCTTAAATGTTTTCATTGAAAAACATAAAATGTTAAAACTCAAATTATTTTTTTAAATAAGCTAGGAATACATTTACTTACACAGCAAATTGTAAAATCCGCTACTGAAATTAAAAAGCTAAGTTTCACAAAAAAAAAAAACCTAGTTAAAAATGCAACCTGTTAGTATGATGGCCACAAAAAGAATTTCATGAAATCACAAAATGAGGTGTCTTCTAAAAGCTGTATCGATCAAACTGAAATCTGTAATATTTTTAATTCCAATCATCGAATCCCATAAAAAAATATATATACAGCAAAAAGCAATAACGGGTATCAATATAAAAAATTTGGTAAGTACCGTATTTTCTCTGACCAGTTTGTTTCAAAAAATTCTGGAGGTATAATGAACACAAAAGCACTTATCTATTAAGAAGTTTCTTTTGCAAGCCAAAAAATAATTTTCCCTCTTTTTATTTTCACGGTTTTAGGCGATAACTTAGGAAGGTTTCACTATGATTTCATTAAACTTATAGGTTATATAAGCAGGAGGATTCAAGGTTAACATTTATCAAAACAAAAATTCCGTTAATTAAAGTTGTAAAATTAATGTCTTTTCTGAACCAAGCACCAAGCAAAATTTTCATCTTATTTTGTTGGTCCCACACTTTACCTTTCCTGTATACACGTCTTTCTACATATTTTAGACCCCCCCCCCCAAAAAAAAAGGCCTCTCGGTACTCTCACCGTGTTTACCTTAATAGCACCTCCTATTTTATGTCTTACCAATAATTCACCTCATATTCCCCTGTCCAGAGTAATAAAATTGACACTTTAGGACCCGTCAAATTTGACACTTTTTGACAAAAACTTTCGACCAATAGACTAACCAGAACTCACACTGTTTTTCCATGATTTTTCCTACATCTCTAGAATGATACGAATAAAGGTTAACGCAGAAAATCAATATATAAAAAATTAGTTGAAATTCGATATGTTTGAATATAGAGTACATTCCTTCTTGATCCCTTCGTAATTTGCCTGGAAGTACATATATTCACTGGCACCCTATGAGATGATACTACTTGATATTTGCCCACAATGTACCAAAATTTGTGAAGATACTTTCATTATATCAGGATTTTGATAGCCTCGCTTACTCCCCTCTGTTGGAAGAAACCACACTTCTCCTGACGCAATCCCCCCAAGATATTAGCTGACATTCAAAATTCATTTCAATGGCAAAATCAATTTTGAACTAAGAACAATAGAGCTAATATCTTATATCTAAGGTTTCTTAAGATTTGAAAAAATTTCAGTGAAATGTCTGAGATAAGATGCAGAAGAAATAAAAAAAATATTTAAATTTTTTAAAATTTAAAATACGCCTAAATGTAAAAGGGTGTGAAGTGAAACCTATAGGGCATTCACACAGAGACATAGCCAAACCCAGCCATCGTGATTGTAGATCTTTGATGACGGCATGAAATACTTTATAAAATTAAAATTGTGAGCAAGTAGAATAAAAGAGTATAAAATAAAGACAGCAGAAAATTTGATCAGAAAAACATCGAGATTTTTCCCAATCATGATCAGTAGTCTGGGTAAATACGGAATTTAAAAAACTTTTTTCATAACAAAGGGTGTTTTGCTTTAAATTGTTAGTAATGATCTTACAAATAACATATTGAAAATCCCACTCCCATCTCTTGAGCTAAATTTTTTAGTGGGTAATAACCACCACAAGAAATGGTTTTATGGGAATCCCATAAGGGAATATGTATCAAAAATATCTCTGCCACGCATCAACCTATTTTCAAAATTAATTTGTTAGAGAACTCAAGCAAATATTCTCCTCTTTTCAATAGTACGAACCTTAGCTTTGTAGCTTAAATAGTAGCTGAGAAATCGTAAGAAAAGAGCCATTTTCTCAAAATTAAAATGTGAATGTTGGAAAAAACGTGTATAAATATACAAAAAGTGGGATTAAATTTTATAATATAGGTTGCAATGTGTTTCGTAGAAACGCTCTGTATTTAGCACGAAAACAATTCGAGGAAAACAAGTCTCTTGCCTTCCATTGAATAAGCTTTTGCTTAACCTTGGTGTTGTGAAACAATCTGGGGTGGTGGTAGGTACATTTTTTGTTTCATAACTGAAAGAAAGTTGTGGCACCAAAAACTCAAATTCATATTATATATATAAATATATGTATATAGGGACCTATACAATTATTTAAAAGCCAATTTCTTCTTACCACAGTACAGGTTGCAGTTTTTTTCTGATAGTCACGAAATTTGGAACGATCATTAGTACTAAGTCAAGGACCTGACCTACAAATTTTGGTACTAATCGGCTAGGCCTTACTTCCGATATTATTATTTTAGTTTTTATTTTGGCTTTAAAATTCTTAATTTTGAACTAATAGCAACAAAATTTGGAACAAATATTCATTGTAATCCATAATAATTTGCTGTTCATTTTGGTGTGGATTGGCCAGATGGTACTACAAGTAACAATATTTTTGTTTTTATTTTGGCCTTAAAATGTCTAATTTTGGGCAATAAGAACATAATTATGATCTCTTTGAACATACTCCGATTTTTGGCGTGGATTGGTCAGACAGTTATTATGGTGCAGCTATTTTTGATTTTATTTTGACTATAAAATGCTTAATTTTGAACTACTAATTAAGAAATTTGTAAAAAATATTAATAATAATTTATTGAAATATGCTGGGTATCAATTCTTGTATAGATAGGTTGAGAGGTACTTACAAAAAATTTTTTTGTTTCGATTTTGAAAGAGATAATTATTTTTAACTGCGTAATTTTTGACCAACGATACAAAATTTAATACAATGGGGTATCGGACATGATTTTCAGTAAAGATATTTTCAAATTCTTTAAAAAAAATAAAAAATATCAGTGAAAACCGCATTAAAATTGGTTGGATAGAATGGGAGAAAATGAATGGTAAATTTGAGTTGTCAAAAAACCTTGTGATATTTTTTGAGCAGTGGGTGTGATGTCATAGAATTGACACATCAGCAAACTTTTCACCTCTTTCATAGGTTTCTCATTCATTCATTCCTCACTCTCCTGTGTTTGTACATTGGTTTAGTTAAGCTCATCAATTTAGAAAGTTCATGGTGACTGTGAGGGAGGGGATAAAAGGATGTGCACTTGCACCCCCACTCCCTCATTTATAGACAAATTCAAAATATTGAAAAACAATAAAAACTAAGAAAATCAATAACCAATTATTCCTTATTTGTTTTTATATTCGAGCACAGCCTTGGAAAAAATTTTTAGTTGTGCCTGAGGAGTTATTTACTTTGAGGGTTGAGTTCATATTTGCAACCCATTTTTAGATTTAACCCTTCATTTAGCCCCCTGTAGCCCAAGAAATAGAATTAAGATAATATTCTTGGATATTATTGAATGATACATTGATAATATTGTTTTTTGAGGCTCTGAGTTTACATTTATAATCCATTTTTAGATTGAACTCCTCCTTGGCCCCCTGTGACCCTAAACAGGGGGTTAAGATAATATTCTTTGATATTATTGAGTGATATATCATTAATAATGTTTTTTGAGGCGCTGGGTTTAGATTTTCAATCCATTTTTTATCAAACCCCTTATTGAGCCCCCTGTGACCCCAAACAGGGGGTTGAGATACTATGCTTAGATATTATTGAGTGATATATCATTAATAATATTTTTTGAGGGGCTGAGTTTAGATTTGCAATCCATTTTTTGATCAAATCCATTATTAAGCCCCCTGTGACCCTAGACAGGGGGTTCAAATAAAATTCTTAGATATTATTGAGTGATACACAATAAATAATGTTTTTTGAGGCACTGAGATTATATTTACAATCCATTTTTAGATAGAACCACTTTTTTTCTTCCAGTGGCCCCAAAAAAGGAATTGCAATTATATCTTCACTTATTATTGAGTAATTTATTAGGTATTGGATGCCCATGTTTTTTGAGACCAACAAAAAACAACAAAATTCAGTAAAACCACTTACCCAGCTTACTTGTAAGAAAAATAAGATTTTTGTATTTGTACTCAGAAACTTGTAAAACATTATAAACAATATATCACACAATAAAATGTGACAAGTCAAAATTAGCTACTTATATCTGAACCACTTTGGATAACATTAAAAGGAGTTGAATGAAGAAATACATGTCAAAATAAAACTTCAAGTCTAAAAAAATTACCAATAATGTATAACACAATATAATAGAGAAATTCAAAATTAGCCCCTTTCAGAGCTCCTGTAGGATCACATAATGGGTAAAATTAAGAAATTATGTCAAATTCAAAATCAGCAGCTAAAAAACTATTACAAATGATGTATTACACTACAAAATATGAAAAGTCAAAATTTCCCCTTGGGCGTCAAAAATGAATCAAATTAATAAAATAATGTCAAATTTGAACTTGTTGCCTCAAGAAACATTACAAATGATGTATTACATAATAATATGTAAAAAAAACAAAATTGGGCATTTTTATGATCCCTTGGGGTCGAAAAATTGATCAAATTGAAAAATTATTGACAAATTTGAACTCAGCACCTCAAGAAACATTACAAATGATGTATTTCATAACAATATGAAAAAAAACAAAATCGGCCGCTTTTATGAGTCCCTTGGGGTCAAAAAATTGATCAAATTAAAAAATTATAGACAAATTTGAACTCCGTACCTCAAGAAACATTACAAATGATGTATTACATACTAAAATGTAAAAAAACAAAATTGGGCCCTTTTTTGAGTCCCTTTGAGTCAAAATATTGATCAAATTAAAAAACTTAAGGTCCAGTTTGAACTCAGTTCCTTAAAAAATATTTTTTTAAAGCATAAACAAACAATATTATATCACCTTTGTGTTGAGTTGGATAATTTCAGTGTATATATGTTGAAAGTTCTAAGAAAATGAATTTTTGGCCCATATCTGCTTCTCCTTTCTTATTTTTGGGACTTCAAAAAAAAAAAAAAAATTAGATGTGATACTCAAGCACCCTCATACCAATTTTCAACCTTCTACCTCAGTGGGAAGTACAAAAAATAAATACAGATAGAAATCCAAACTTATTGAATCTTATTTACTTAGGTGATAATTTAGACTTTGAGCTTTCTGTGCCAAAAGTTTTCTTGGGTCCTGAAATGAAATGTGCGCCCACCCTTGCTTCAAAGTCATTTTTTAAAGTCAATTTTGTTCTGTAAATTTTCACCAAAAACCTACTTAAAAATAAAGTATTAATGAGATGTATTGAAACCAGCAACCTCTGATAATGCAAAATACAAAGATGTCAATTCTATGACATCACAACAACAGGGTGCTCATCAAGGTACTGTTTTTGGTGCAGCCCAACTTTGACATCTTATATCTTCCTTTCTATTTAATATTTTTCAAAAAAAATTTCAGAACCTTCATTCACAGGCTTTAGACTATCTCTCCCATTAATTTCAAGTAATTCTGAGAGTCATGTCCGGTACCCTATTAGCAATTATGATCTATTAATATAACTTCTTACAGTACCATCTTATTGGTGGGACTGACAAACTGAATGATGTAATCTTGTTGGGGGCAGTCTTGTATTATTATTCCCTCCAAAGAGGATGTCACGCAGGGCTTGGCCTAGGGTATGGCCAGTAAAGGTACCTGTATGATAAGTCAGGAGTCGTCTCTGTTGGTAGAGGGCCCTGGATTTGGCACCTCTTTTTTTAAACTGATGATTCCTTTTTGCCTGAAGGTTGTTGGATCAAGAGTTAAATGTGGAGTAAGTCTCGGGGAAAAAAGAGAAATTTGGGTTTCTAACTGGGTGGTTGTGGTTTTGGAGTGATTTGGCTGGATGAAACTCCTTGCTTGACTAACTTCCAAGGGGTGACTTTGGATAACTGGTCAGAAGATATTCCCCCACCAATAGGAGTGATGCGAGGAATTTGCTGCGTCATTTCTTTCACAATTGGGCTGATGTCAGGTTTTGATGATGGGGCATTTGATACATTGGTTAGGATGGTGACAAGCATTGAATCATGCTATGTTTTGTTTCATTCAAACTCTTCTCTAAGGAGCATTCCCTCGTAGTCGAGTAATTGTTCGAAATTTTCAAGGGTTTTGATTTCAGTTGGATTAAATGACATTGTTTCGAATGAATGAAATGCAAAACAAATTGCAAAAATATAAAAATGGCAAATATCTGTATAGACAAGATATATGAGAAAAACTCAAAAGCAAAAAAGCAAGAATAGTTTTAAGAAAGAAAAAACTGTGGTGAAAAGAACTTTGATCTAATTTTTACTATAACAATTTCTATACAATTGATATCAGTGAATCAAGACGAGTATTTGGTACCCCATTTTACAATAGTTCGACAATTATTTGCAATTTTGTTTACTAATATTTCATTTATTACAAGTGCAATTGGGTGAACTTGAATTACGCAGATAAGAAAATACCAACTAAAGTTCATCGTAATGATGTATGATTACGCCATTCATGATATCGAGTTTTGGCATGTGTGAGGTAAGAAATGTTTTTGTTGTACTTTGAGATTTTCCAGTTGTTAGGGCAGCTGATTTTTGTTTCTCCAAAGTGCCCGTAGATTTATTTATTTTATTTTCTATAATCAATTTTATTTTCGTAATTTATTCTCGTATTTTTTAACTCGACGTCTCAGGTTCAAATCGAAGTGATGAAGGAATTTAAAATTTGATATTTGGACATTTTTTTTTATAGAAAATTTTGATTTTTGAATATGACGTGTATATGAATACTATAATTTATGATGCGTATGAGCTGTGTATGAATATTTCAAAAAAATTTTTTAGTTTTCAATTTTTGGGTTTGAAGTAGAGTCTTTAGATATGACAATAAATTGTGGTGGTTATAGTATGACACATTTTTAGGTTTTAGCTTGTGCTGGACTAGTCAGGATTTTTTAATTTCTTGAAATTAGCCTTTGGCTAATTTGTTTAATCGCCTTTTTGGTGTTTGATTTTGTTTCTAGTAACTGCCTAATGGCATACCTCTTTTTTTTTAGGTTTTTTGGGTTCATTGGGATTATATGTATTGATTTTTATGTTGTCACTGAATTTTACTTTTTTCTTAATTTTTGTTTTTATATTTTCGACTATTTTTAGTGGTGTAGATTCTACCACTTCACTATATGTTTTTTGTGAATTTGATGTTTGTGAATCTTGTTTATTTTTGTCGTTATTTTGTTCGACAACATCGTTATTGTTTTGCAAGTAATCTGGATTTTCAGTGATTTCTTGGCATTGAGTTAAATTTTCTATTTTGTCTTTTCAATTTTATTTTTCAGATCTGTCTTCTACTATAAAGAATGCAGGTTTCACTCGATTGATTTAGAATTTTTTCCTTTTATTGGCAATTAGAAGTATAAATGATTTTTCAGTTCTGTCTATTACTTTATATGAACCAGTATATGGTTTTTGTAAAGCTGTTTTTAATTCTTCTTCTCGCAAGAATACATGGGTTGTATTTGCCAGATGTCTTGAGACATAAATTTTTGGTTTGCTGAACCTTTCTGCTTGTTTTAAGAATTGACTTGAGTCATCCTTAATATTTTAGACTAGTATTTTGGGATCAATTTCCTTTTATTCAGAAAAGAAATCACCTGGTAATTCATCATCTAATGCTAATTGTGCTGCAAAATGACCAGTATTGATTTGTAAAGCTGGTCATAGGCTTAATAGGATGGTAAGAAAAATGTCTATCCATTGTTGTGTTTCAGATGCCATTATTGAGGCTTTTAGTGCCCTGTGCCACCTTTCAATTTTATCATTAAACTGTGGATGGTAAGGAGTGGTAGCCCAATGTTTCACACCTAAGTTTTTCTTATTTTGTTAAAAAGTTGACTTTTGAATTGTCATCCTTGATTGGTAGTAATACTTTGGGGCACTCCAAATATAGCAATCCAGTTCAGTAGCCATTGTAGGGGCTGTCATTTTGGTTGGCAGAATTGCTACGGGCCAACAAGTAGCACAATCTACCATGGTCAGTAAATATTTATAGCCCCAAGAAGGGGTAATGAATGCACTAAGTCTATATGGATATGTTTAAATCGATCAGTTGGTCTGAATTTTTCAAGTTCAGATTTCATGTGTCTTCCAATTTTTGATTTTTGGCAGTTAGGACATTCACAAGCCCAATTATTACAATAAGATTTTATTTTTGGCCAAGCAATTCTCGAGATTACAAGTTTAGTAGTTCTACAAAGTCCTGTGTGTGATAGATTATGCACGCTGTCAAATGCCATTTTCCTGTATTATGATTGGAGGTATGGATGTTCTAGACCTTGAGATATATCGCATATTAATGACATGTTTGTACTGGCAAGTTTCCTCCTTTTCAGTATGAGGTTTGTTTTGTCTGACATAAGTAATTTGGATAATTCCTCATCCTTACGTTGGTCAATAGCTATGTTAGCATAGAGTATGGGAGAAGGTACAAGGACTGCTTTGATTTGACTAAGTGCATCAGCAGGTTCATTATGTCCACCTTTGATGTGTCGGACATCGGTTGTAAATTGACTAATAAATTTGAGCTGTCTTATCTGTCTAGGTGAAGCATGTTCACTTTTCTGCCTATAGGTATGTGTGATAGGTAGATTGTTTTTATATATAGTATAAAAGTTCTGCCTCCAATATTATGGTGGAAGTTCCTTATTGCATCATGTATTGCCAGGACTCTCCATCATAAGTACTATAGTTTTTCTCAGTTTTTGATAGTTTCCTCGAGAAAAATGTTAATGGCTGATTATTGTCATTTTTGGTGAGGTACAGTGTTGAACCAGTTGAAAAATTTGATGCGTCTGTTGCAATGCATAATGGTATACTTTCATCAGGGTGAGCTAATAATGTCGTATTTTCCAGAATATTTTTTACATTTTCAAATGCTATTTTGGCTTTGTCATTCCATATGATTGGAGTTTTATCACATTTTTTATTTGTGAGAATTAATGCGAATAATTTATCATGTTCAGCAGCTGTGCTTTTATACATCTGTAAAAATTTGTCATTCCTAAAAAATGTCTTAAGTTCAGCAACTGTTTCTGTTTTAAGAAATTTCAAAACTGGCTTAACCCCAATTTTTTTAGGAGCAATACCAGCAGAAGTAACGTATGCTTCCACTAGAACAAATGCAAATGTCATCAATGTATGTGTATGCCAAAGGTAAATCCCTCAATATACTATTTACGAACCACTGAAAGGTTTGTGCTGAATTTTCAAGTCCAAATGACATACGTAGATATTCAAATAAACCAAAGGCGTTATTAGTGCTGTTTTATGGATGTCATTTTTGGACATTGGAATTTGGTGGAATGCAATTAATATTGACTTTTGTAAACAAGTCTTTTACATTCATGGCAAATTTAAAATCCATGATATTTGGTACTGGGTATTGATCAGGTTTAGTTTTGGCATTCAAGTCTTTATAATCTACCACAATATGCCATTTACCTCCAAGTTTAGGATCTATATGAATGGGTGAATTCCATGAGCTATTAGAAGGTTTACATACACCTTCTTAAACCATTCATGTAAATTCTGTTTTAGTCATAGCTGGTCTATCCAGGGCTAATTGCCTTGTTCTAGCAACACATGGCTGACCTTCAATTTCAATAATGTGAACTGTATTATGTCGATAAGTTGGATTTGTATTGAAGGTTGGCTGTGTAGTTAAATCTAGTAATAATTTAATTACTTTTAAATAGTTGAAGTATAAATAACTGAAGAAACAAAGTTATGCCCAAACAAGTAGGTAACATTAAACAAATTTTATTCAATAGGTCCCTAAACTGACTTTAGATTAATCATTAAATCTGACAAACTTAAAATTGTTTAAAAAAATAATAATCTAGCCCCTTTTAAAATACTGAAACAGTCTCCAAAACTCTTTTTCAAAAAGTTGATGCCCAAAAGGACCTACCCAATAACACCAAAATTTTTAATGTTGAAAAAGTGAAAAAAATGATATGATTGAGCCTGATTTGAAAGAAGTAGATAATTAGGTATGAAAAAATATGATATGAATAAATTGATAAATTTTTACGTAGGCTTATTTAAAAGAAAAACTGATTCCATACGAATAATTTCATTAGGTCTATTCGATATGTTGAAAATGTTCTTTATGGTGGGGGACATTTGATACTTTGTCCTCTAGTTTTATTTGACGAGGACATTATCCCTCTGCCCCTCTGGTTTTTATGCCTTTGTACTGCAGATTATAAACCCATATCCCCACTTCCTTAAATCGCATGATATTAAATAGCAGTGACGAAAGAAAAATGTAGGAGAAACATATATATAGATATATACATAAAAAATAAATAAATAAAACTTTGTTGCATATTACACTCTAATAGAGCATGTTTGGTCGACATGTTCGTAATTATACATGTTTTCTTTTGATCTCAGTTGTCTTTTCTTTCTCGATTATTTCGTAAAATTTTCCACCTTCGGTATTATTACCTCATGCAGTTTTCTCCCGTACATAAAGTTCGTATTTACAGACAGCAACAAATAAAACAACGTAATATCAAAATAATATTTTTGAATTAATTTCCTTTCACCAACTTTCGTTTAAAATCCTTTCATCACTTTACATATTTCCACTAGTTTGCATCGAACGTCACAGGAAAATAACAATTTAGTATTCGTATATATGATATAAACGAACCGGGGTCAAAAACTTGTCATCACAGCAAATGAAAATCAGCGTTCCCTCATTTTTTTGCACTCCACCTCTTCTACTTTTCCTTCGCAATGGATACGAAGCTGTTGATAATTGACATTGTAATGGCATAACCGCTTTTTTCTCAGAGGAGACCAAAGAACGGGAAAGGAAAATCTAGGTGTTGGCGGTTTTTACTTGTTTTAAGAGTGTTTCAAACTCTATGTCGATTGCATACTTTTGAATCATCTTTCCCCTGGTCGATTACACAGTGTGTTAATGCAACGGACGATAAAATTTCAAAGGTTTGTACAGTAGACTAAGTAGCCTAATCATAATTTATGATGGTTGCATGCTGGTTAGAAGTCATGTTTTTTCTTCTCGTGAAATATTTAAAGATGAATATTGTGCCTAGCAAAATGAAATCGAGTTTCTCCTCACACTTTTTGTATATTTTTATCGAAATAATTTTTTTATGCATTATTCTTGTTAATGAGGATTTTTACACTCTTATATAGCCACTAAATAGTAAAACATTAAAAGCAGACAAGTTATTCGGATTTCATTTAGTCGCTATATGTAGAGATGAAAAATCTTCACAACTTAAACATTATTCTTGTTCAAAATGAAATTGAAATGGAGATAATTTTTCGTCTTTTATCTCAAAAATTGTCGGAAAACTAAACCAAGCCAGATAGGCGAAAAAAGTATAGAAACTTTGTTTGAAAAAACACGTTTTTTTCTACATTTTCCGTACACTTTTGAATAGAATTTAGTTAGTATTTGTGGAATACCTTGTTGTGAGAAAGTATTCTCACCAGAAGGTAAATTCAACAGAATTGTTCAGCCACTTCATATTTAACATATGGGTAAGCCAAAACCAAGGCGAACACTGGCGATTTTAGAGCCGGTTCGGACTGTTTTTATACTGGCTTAATTACACGCACACAGACACACGTACGTAACGAATAGTAGGTAAGTGAGAATGGCCTGGTTGCGTCATCTCTTATGGTGATAAGAGATGGATGGCCAGTTTGTGTATGGATCGTGACATCATCGGATTGTCGAGATGTGTCACGATTTGGTACTTGTACATTACCTGCAAGTACATGCAGGTAATTACAATTGAATGTAATTTGTGTGTGTTTTACGTCACAAGGATGATTATTTGCCAGCCCTTTGGGATGGCGACTGTTGTCAAGGGGTCCAATCCCCTATTCCTCATACAAGTAAGTCCCCACAGTATTTTCTCAAGATAATTTAAAAATAACGTTGAAATATAATTTTTAAAATTATTTTTCTCCTTTTTTTGAATTTTTTTCAAGTCCATTATTGTAAATAGGATCTTGTTTTATAATTTTGTGTGCTAATGTAAGTTATATTCTTCAATTTGGTTTCCTGAAAAATAAATTATTGTTTCATTTGAAACAATTATAGGTGAAAAACCTGCTGCGAGTATTGTATGATTGAAACAATAATTTTCTCACATATCGAAGTCACCATTCCAGTCGTGGCAACTTACATTTATCGGCAAGTGAAGCAAGTGGCAAAAAAAAAGAAGGTCCTTCCCCACTTCTGGAAATTTCTTAGCCGTTATTTAAGCTAGAAAAATGGCATTGGTACTATTAGAAAAAAAAGAAAATTTTATCGCATTCTCTATCAAAAATTATTTTTTTATCATTAGTTTTTCAAGCATAAGCCATAAAAAACTGAAAATTAAAATTAATTTCCATCATCAGTTCTTACCTAAAGCAATTTAATTTTGAGTAAGTGGCGAAAAAAAATACACGAGGAAAACTTTCCACTCGGAGTAATTTGTATGCTCCGCTAAGTTATGTTTTGTCAAGCAACCAATTCATTGTTCCAGTTTGAGTCTCATAGTCCAGTAGGAAAGGAACAGTGCTACGGACTGATTTAGTTTAAGGGAGTAGGTTTAAATCCTAATAACTCCAAAACTTAAAAAATAAAAAATTTTCTCACTTTTTTTCTCTATTTATATACATGAAGCAAAAAAAGTAGAAACTAAATTAAGGGGTAGGAAACTCAGAGAGAAAATTAAATTATTTTTAAAAGTACATACTTACATAAAAATTAACATCTTTCGAGACGTGGTTTACATTATGTGCTGTAGAAACTTTGAGGGGTGTTATGGAGAGAGAGAAAAAAACTAAAACATAGGATTTATCTGGGAATTATTGAAAAAGTAATAAGTAATCGTCGAATGAAATTGTCTAATAATGTTTCTGAAAATTAGTGTTTGAACGACTTGAAATTTTGAATTAGTATTGAATTTGCAAACTGGGTAGAAAAACTAAAAAAGTTTAATTTCTTCATTATAAGCTTTTATTCTATTCACTACAGCGATTTTAAAAATATACTAATATTGCAGACAACCTTTTACAACGAAATAATATTTATTACGCGTGAAGCTAAAGTCAAAATAAATAAATAAAATCTAATCTTTTAAAAATTCGTTTTTAATGTAAACTTATTTTATATTAAACTAGCTGTTATCCGCGGCTTTGACTGCGCTAGGACTGCAATTCGACATTTTTTTCATTATTTTTTATTCCTTTTCGTTCGTTTTTGTACCTTAAATGACAAATTTTCCTTCAAAGCCGCTAGAGACTTCGGCGATCACTTCAAAAATGCCTCAGAATAACACCAATAAACATTGAAAATTTCATCTGGATCCGCCAAGCGATTCTGAAGTTATGGACGAACAAATATACTTACACTGATATTTATTAATATAGATAGATAGATAGATAGATAGATAGATAGATAGATAGATAGATAGATGGATGGATAGATAGATAGATAGATAGATAGATAGATAGATAGATAGATAGATAGATAGATAGATAGATAGATAGATAGATAGATAGATAGATAGATAGATAGATAGATAGATAGATAGATAGATAGATAGATAGATAGATAGATAGATAGATAGATAGATAGATAGATAGATAGATAGATAGATAGATAGATGAACGAGTAGAGCGAGTAAGAACAATGATGTGAGCCCACAAATTGAGGTCGAGAGAGAACGTATGCCCTCTTGAACCTCACTAGTTGTTTAAATTAAAATTCTGAAAGTATTCCATCGTTGTACTGGTAGAATTCAGAAATATTTCAACCTTCACTCAGAGAAGCCAAAAAAAAAAAAGTAATAAGAAACAGTGCTTTAAAAATAAGTATAAGATTGTACCCGTATTTCTTCATAAAAAAACATGCAGAGAAAACTTCACGTCACCTTTTAGTAGATTTCTACTGAGCGTTAAAGGGAGCGGTTTATTACTCGTACATTTTTTTTTATAGCTTCCGCCAGTAATAGCACACGAAATGCAAAACAATATCGCAACATCTGCAAATTGTTATCTTTCCACCTGGGTCACCGATTTGGTGTGAAGTACCCCCAAATCCTCATTTTACTAGCAGTGGTGAGCAAACAACGCAGTAGGCTGTGGACCAGAAATTACGGAGCTTTGAAATTTCATGAAGAAATTTCTTTTGATGCTCACAGAGACACCACATACTTACTGATCATGAAAGTATATCAAAATGTAAATCATCGATAAAAATTTCAAAGTTATATCTTAAATCAAGGAGCTCGAAATGATTTACAATTTTTAACCAGTCTAACAATAAAAAAAACAACAAAAACACAGTACTTAAGGTTGAGGAATAATTGAGTATAAGGAAGCAAGAAGCCAAGCAGAATAATTCACTTCGGCTGAGGTGGGATTGAAAAATTATTAAAACCATTTGCACAATACAATCATACCGTAATTCTGAAGTTTCATTCATTAGAATATTCTCATTCTCAACACGACTCATTGAAAAAAACGAAGACGGGAGGGGTGGTATACCTGGTTCCATAAATTCATCTTAGCTATGACATTCTCTTCTCTCAATAATTTAAAAATTGTGTAAGCGAAAAAAGGTAAGAAGGAAAAAAAGAAAGAATAAGTAAGCAACGAAATCAAGAAATCAAAATTTTTTGTTATCCCTGCTTATTGAAAAAATATTAAGGATTCTATGAGCTTATAATGTACTCAGTTTCATAAAAACAGGTCCATTATTTCTTCAGAAATTCTCAGACAAATAAATATACTGACATAGGTACATAAGGGTCAAATTAACAACCTCTTTATTTTTCAATCTGGTAAAACAACGAGTGTCATGGAACATGCAGTGGAAGTAAAACTTCTTACGAGATATTGTGGAAATACACTTGAATTCATTTAATTTTTTATTAAAAATCAATTACACCACCATACTCCCACTGTTTCATTTTCGTCCCTACATTAAAAATCAAAATATATTAAATTCAAAATCACACCCTCAAAAAACATACCTGACGATGTATCATCTAAAAAATATGAGAAGTCAAAATCTGTCCACCTTTTTGAAAGGTGGTCGGATTTTAACTTATTTTTTGTTTGTTAGTGTGTATGAGTTGAATACAATAAAACACACACACACTCAAACAAATTCCTCTTACTTCTTCCTTTTCTTCTATTCTTGCACCGAAATTTTCACCAAAACTAACACCAAGATTTGTGCCAACCACCTTCACCTTTTAGTTTTATCCAGTAGCAAAAATATAAATGTGTACAACATTTAAATTAAAAAAAATCAAACTCGCAATCAGCCGCCCAAAAAACATACCTAATGATGTATCACACAACAAAATATGAGAAATAAAGATTTGGACCCCTTTTAAAGTATCTGGAGGTCAACGGATTGTTAAAATTAAAAAATGAACGTCAAACTCAAAATCAGCGCTTCAAAAAACATACCCAATGAGGTATCACAAAACAAAATATGAGAAGTCAAAATTTGGCTCTTTTCAACCCCCGGGGGTTAAGGAATGAGTTGAATGAATAAACGACCATCAAACTCAAAATCAGCACTCCAAAAAACATACCATTTGAAGTTTCACAAAATAAACAACAAAACGAGAATAGATAACAATCCAAAATCCCTTTTTTTACCGACTGCGTTTGGGGGAGCTTATATGTTTGGTATGTCTTATCTCCGAACTAACGGAATTTCGTTTGCTCAGAACAAGTGTCCTGCTTTATAGATTTTAATGAAAGTACGCTAAAAATTTTCCTGACAATCCGAAGAATGTCCTAGGCTATTCATATTTGAAAATTAAAAAATTAGGAGGGGTTAATTGAAGAAAATGAGAATTTAAAGATTGAAAAAATTATTGCCATCAATTTGGGCATATCCACTAATAAGAGCTACTCATTCGATTAACAGTCGGTTTTTTTTTTAAATAGAATTTACTATCAGGAGCTTTACTTTCTACGCCCCAAATTTTTATTTTTTATTATAATGAGGGCTCTGCCCAAACTCCTGCTTTTTATTTTTCTCCATAAAAAAAACTAAGCACATGTTTCACGGTTCATTCCACTGACGTCAAATATTATTACTCAGAATTGTTCCTTGTATTGGTTCCTCCCGTGACGTCTGACTTTTTCAGGCTGTAACGATTTTTTTTGTCATATTCATCGTGTCAAGGTTACACGAGTTTACTACCAGATACTAAATGTAAAGAAGTTTCCCATAAAAAAATGCTCACTTATAAATTGTAAGAAATAGGTAGCAGACATACATAGGTAGTACCCAGAACCCACTATTTTTCTTCAATAACCGCCAGGCAGTGTCCAATCAAAATCCCCTCAATGCTCAAAAAAAAAAAAAAAAAAAACATTAAAATACATGTTCCAAAACGAACAAAAAAACACTAAAAAAAAAAATTACTGGCAGACAAATTTCTCGAAAATTACAAGGCAAGAGAACAAAATGAATTGCGACGTTATTGTAGAAAATTTCATCAACTATATTTTTATAAGGAACTATTTAAAGCCTTTAATTAAATGTTCGCTAGATATTTAAAAAAAAAACCGAAACAAGACATGCATTTTGGATGCCTTGGAGTTAGCTCACTTCGGTGATTCTAGGACTTTTAGTACATTCATCTCTAAACACCTCCAAATAAATCCCCAAAATGAAAAAAACTATCCAAAAATTTCTTTCTCGAAACCATTCATTGACTGGACTATTATTTTCAATCTAAATAAGAACTTCCATAACAAATTATTCATTCTCTTTTTTTTCACGTTTATTTTGTACTCTTCATCGGTGTCCTAAATTGGCACACGCTGAAGGTAAATAAAACGAAACATTCCAGGTGTGAGTTTTATTGCCTCCGAAAATAGCCCCATCAAAGTATACATGAGAGTTTTTGGTTGGTTAACACCCACAGCGGAATACGCATACGAAACGTACGTGATGTATGTTGTTATTTTTTCCTCTTTCTCGAATGAAATCGTACATCTACAGGCTACCTAAATTTGCAACTTGATGATAATACAATTTCTTTCCATAAATAAAGCCCATGTATACAAATTTTTTAACCAAATGAGTTTAACAACCTCATTTCTGGGTGCAAAATCTGCATAGATGCTTCAATGGATCGAGTGAGTACACAACAAAAAAGAAAGAAAAAAGAACGAAAAGAAAAAAGAGGGATAAAAATAAGATTAAAAACATCAATTACAAAATTCTTCCTTATCCCGTACTGCAAAAACATTGTTTTTCCAATGAGAATAATTGTTTTTGGTACAGTTGTTCATCAAAAAAACATTGTTGTCACCGTAATAACATATGCATATAATAGGGAGACCGGTTTTAAGTTGCATACTGTAACGGCCAAAAGAGGTGGTAATGTACCTAATTAAGACCACTTTCGGGAGTACACCATACACGAAATATCACGTACTTAAAAAAGCAGTAATACTTCTAAAGTAAATTCAAGTTTATCATCCACAGACTATCGTGGACCTTAACATTAATTAGAGACTCAATAATATTTTAAACACATGAGTGAGTTTACACATTTAATAAAATAATAAGTTGTACATCACAGTACATACATATACGTTAATATTTATACATATACAATCACAATTCAACAAGCAAGACTATCTGTTCACTAGAGACTTCTACAAGAGAGGTTCCAGGTACTTAGAAGTAGCTGTCGAGGAACTGTCAAATTATACTACTACTATTCCACTGAATCGAGGGATTATATACTCGTTCAGGGTATGAAAACGTACGTGTCGGATAGATAAAGTGAGGTAGGGTGTTGTTATTATAGGGTTGTGCTGACTCGTCGAGTACTCGAGGGACAAGTACAACTAGGTCATGAATATACAGAAAGTATATCTGTATACATAAAATTAAATACGGGTAATTTAGTGGTTATTTATAAAGAGTTATAGGATGATAATTGTTGATAAATATCTACGTTTTTGGTATTCGAAAATGAGTGAACGAATATGTTCGTCATCTCTAAAAATAGACGAAAATATACGTTACACATACTTATTAAAAATAATAATAATTAGCGACTAAGTAAACTACTTTGAACAACGATTTCTCAAAAAATATTGGTCAAGTGGACAATATATGAAAGAAATGGGAGGAAATATTAGACAATATAAAAAAGGAGCGTTATAACTAGCTGTACCCGCGAACCTTGTTCACTCATTCATGTTTCTGAAGATTAATATTAAATACATCAAGAAACAGAAAGAAATATATTATAATTATGTTGACATATTACATCAAAATTTCTTTATGTACAATACTGACATTTTACTTCTACTTATTCCAATAATTTTGAACTTTAAGTTCCATTTTATGTAACTTGATTCCTCTTAAAGAAGGAAGATACGATGTATTGTTATTCAAAAATGAAATATTCTTTAGAAAAGGTCAATTTTTGCTACCACCAAATACTGAGTTTACACTGTACATTCCTTTTATAAAAAGAAAGTAGGTTCTAATCAGTCTTAGAGCATAGTTGCTGTAAATATTTATTCAGAGTAGTTCATGGCAAATGGATTCTTTTACTTTATCAACGAATCTCCTCTAAATTTTTATTAAAAAAGTTCAGAAAAGGTGGGATTAGAACTTGGTATTCAGCACAAATGACAGCTTAAATATCATATATTCAACCTTCCAAAAAACAAAAACAAAAGTATATCATTACCTTGAAAGTTGAAACTGATATTGTTATTACACCCTTCAATGAAATGCAAATTTTTCATAACATTTTAATGGATATGGGTAGAATGGTAAGATTATTCAAGCAGTTTTTAATTAGTTTCAAGTTCACACTGATTGGCAGCAGTTTGGAACAAAGATATAAGTTAGGAATTTAATTTGTTGGTCACTTACTCGGCAATATTACTTAGGTATGTCAAAAACTAACTGTAGGATGGGTACCTTATGCAGTAACTTCAGAATATTTTAGAAAAAAATTCTATACCTACTCACTCAATTTCACCGGTTTTTTTTGAGGGGGGGGATTTTTAATTGAATGAAAAAATTTAAAAAAAGACCTACAAAAATTGCAACGCCATGAATTATTGAAAAAGAAAAAAGAGAATTCTAGAAATAGTCCAACAGGACGATTTTGCTAAATGAATACCTGGTTGCAAATACTCGTAAACACCTCACATTCGCCCCCTGTTTCCTATCAGACAGGGTTGCCAGAGGTACGGATTTATTCGTACGTGTACGGATTTTTCAAGGTATGAAAATCTGCGTACGGATTTTGTACAGATATTGTAAGAGGGTACGGATTCACACGGATTTCTTGCTACTAGTACGGATTTTTGAGCAAAAATACAATATAAATTATAATTAAGCGTTTTTTTCATCACACAGTTTAGTTGCTCTGATTGCTGATGAAAAAAAAAGTCAAATTTTCAAATTTTCAATGTTTGTTGGCTTTTGCCATCGAGAGTATAAATTTATAACGTCAAAAATATCGGAGAAGAGATACAACGGATAAGAGAAGCCAAAGCCCAAAAGTCAACAAAAATTAATAGAAAAAAAATTCACATATATATACACAATAACAGGATCACAGGAGTGACGAGAATCTAGATTGAGTTTGAGTAATAGGAATTCTTTCAAGTCAGTCTGATTATGAATGAAGCTGCAATATCATTGAGCTAGAATCAGCCATAAACATGCCTGGAGCTACAGTTAAGATCATACCCTAGTTTTTCCCTCATTTTATGAGAAATGAAATGCTAAACTCAGATATTGAAAGACTATAATGACGTTAATGACAAACAGCCTTAATTTTAACCTACTTATTGGATGTATTTCTACAATTCAACTAATAAAATTCTCCTGGTAAACTAGTAATAGCATTTTTTTTTTATCATTTTTGCAAATTCAGAAAAAAAGGCGAATACTTGAAATATTATCCCTCAAAAGTCTCAAAACATAAAAAAAAAAGAAAAGAAGAAGGTACTTTTCTTTCAAAACAAGTTTGCAACACTGTACGGATTTGTACGGATTTTTTGGCCGTTGAAAAATGTAGAAATATGACAGAGTACGGACTTTTCAAATTTGAAACCTGGCAACCCTGCTATCAGAAGTCGGTAACTGGTGGGACTATAAAGAAAATTCGTACCTACCACCCATCAAGTATTTGTAGTTTTTAGGTAAATTCTGCTGGCAACTGTTCGCAGAATTTTCCTAGTGAATACGCACTTTAATAATTATATGCACTTTAGTTGTGATCATTCTAAATACAATTTACAACGAAATTATCATACATCATCAAAACAAATGGTCTGTGGGATTCTAAAGTGGGCGAAAAGATGTTCGAAGGTTAGGTAATGAGAAAAAACATTAATCAAAGCAGAAAGCAAAAGCCTAAGTAGGAGAAGATATCATAAACCTTTTGAATTTATATCTAGTGGTCTAAATTTTCGATCGTCAGGAAAAGTTGTTTTAAACATGAAAATTAGAAGCGACAAATTCCTAAAAGGATGTAGCTGTTGCCCTAAATCGAAAATGTGCTAATTAGTACCTATGTAATTTTTGTGTAAGGTTAATCAACGAAAGATAACTTATATACCTTGTGACAATAGAAACAAAGATTTTACTAGAGTAATCCATACAGGTTGATCTTCTGAAGTTCAGCTTTTTTCTGATGAATTTTACATGAGACTTCTAAGAATAAATTATTTAAAAAAAAAAAAAAAAAAAAAAAAAACTCCGTTAATCTGAATGAGTAGCTCTTATTTGTCGATATGCTTAAATTTATGACGATAATTTTTTCAATCTTTAAATTCTCATTTTCTTCAATTACCCTCCTCTAGTTTTTTAATTTTCAAATACGAATAGCCTAGGACATTGTTCGGATGGTCAGGAACATTTTGAGCCTACTTTCATTAAAATCTCTAAAGTAAGAAACTTGTTCTGAGCGAACGAAATTCCGTTAGTTTCGGAGATATAATCTCCTCTGTACACAGTCGTTCAAAAGTATAAGATAATGTAAAATATAAGAAATTACAAAGGCAGAGACTCCAAATTTTTTACCTTCAGATCAAATAAAACAAAAAAATCTAAGCATCATATAGTTGCATGAATTTCTCAGATCTATGTGTTTGTTTTTGGATCCCCCTCCCTGTTGAAAACAAAAATCATACCTGAAGGGACAGTGAAGGTTAAATAACAGATTGATATAACGAAATAAGATAAATTAAATATAATCTTCATTCGACACCAAATTTGAAAAAAATCAAAGTAGGTACTGAAACGATATAAGATAGGCTAAAACCAACAATAAGCAATCAACTTTTCTGAAATTAAAAGAATCGTCCGATCGAAGACAGAATCTAAATGGAATCTAAGTTTTACGGTCTATCGACAAATTAAAATGAAAGTAGCTCAATTGTCGAAAATTTGGCGTCTAAGATTTGCCTCCATAACCGTGAGACCTCAAGTTCAAATCCCAGAACCGACAACTTTCCTAACCCAAAAACAGTGGTCTGTAACGATTCACTGTTTTCAACGATGAGATCCCACAATACATACCTACAACGTGTTATACCACCCAATGTTGCCCACTCCTTGTGCCTTCAGGTGCCTTCGCAACAAAACAGAACAAGTGAATACAATATATAAAAAAAAAAAAAAGTATAATTTTCACGACTCAATAACGACTGCAAAACAAATGACAAAAATAAAATTGAAACAAAATTGGTTATTATAAGAAAAAATCGCATGAATAAGGTATGGTGGTGAAACTGAAGCACAAACTCCACACACTAAAAATGGGAAGAATATTAGAAAAATAATAACACAAAAACTTGGAATCGGCTTTCCATTAAGTATTATTTATGATCCTCAAACAGTGACATGATATATAGACTCTCGGTAACTTTTCTTTTATCGGTACATATAAGAGAAATAGGCATATTCACCTCGCTGGAAAACTGTAAAGAACCCCATTTTTATAGGGAAAAAAAATTCCTCGAATTTTAACGAGTATTTTTTCTCTCACTCCTTTTCTATCTCTTTTTCGATATGATTTGTGATGTATTAAGATTTAAGACCACGTACCACACCTAATTCTAACGTACACTTTTGTGATTTACGATATCTGAACGCCAACTACTCCTCATCACCCAGCCATCCTTGAAACGAAACACTTTTTTATCTTATTCAACACCACTTCGATTAATTGTCTGCTTAACTGAATGACGACTTCGACAGCCACTAGTTGGGTATGCGGCTCCCAACATATAACAAATATCAAATTGCTCGCAGGTCTACAGCCTAACCATGGTAAGAGTAAACATCACATTATAGGATTACGAAGAGAATGGTTCGGAAATTGCCTTCACCACTGCGTCTTTATCGTTCGAAAAATCGAGGATACGCTCAAAATAAAATACAACATTTTGATAAATTGCAAAGAAAATTCGTTTGAGGCTTATAAAAACTTCAAATTTATTTTAGCAAAATTCTGAATATGACACTGATTTAAAAAAGGAACAAAAACAGAAAAATTAAGTTCAGAAAAAAATTTCGTAATTTCCAATCTATCAGGTGGTCACTCTGATACGGAAAAAATATAATAATATTATCTCAAGTTTAGTGGTAGGTACAGTCAAAGAGTTGGGTAGCTTTTGCAGTTCCAAATCAAGAAATTCGAAATACTTAGTTAGCCTACTTTCAAGCACTCAATTCTCAAATTTTACAACAAAATTATTTTTTTTTAAAATGACGGTAAATAAATACGAAAAACGTGTCGAATAGAACAACGATATTAGTATCAAAAATTTTGAATTTTGAATTTTCAACAATTATTCCAAAATGTAATTCTTTGAGAATAACATTGGGACACAAATTAGGGGACTGAGGAACTGAATAGCGGGTTATCGATTAGAAGAAAAGTGCATTGGAATCATCCTTTGAATAAAAGTATTACAACAGACTATGAAAAAATTCAGAATGATATGGAAACATTTAGAGGCACATACAGTTAGAAAAAAAAAGAACACGTTTTTGAAGCGCCAAGAATAATTACTGTCAACAAACAATACAGGCGACAATTTAAATACAAATTGAGAAAACATGATTAATAACTCTTCGAAAAAGACAAACGACACGAAAACATCGATGACACAATTCACTTTAACTATTTATAATGCAAAATTTTCTTCCTTTTCATTGGCTTGCTTTTGAAAGTCGACCTTTCGTCATCCGAGAAAATAGAAAATCAAGACGATGTCAAATACGCGTATTACTTTTTTCATTTCGCATTTCAGAAAATCTAATTTTGCGAGCGATTAAACCAAAGGTATAGTTGACACGATTATAAGTACAGGGCAAAGGCTATTACGAAACGCGCAGCAGTGCTTAAGTGAGGTTAAATTTTTAAGATGCAAAGATTGAAGCTATTGACTATATTGAATAAAATATTATGCTTCAAAAATTTACGCATTTACCTCTGTACTTTCGCCTAAAACTTAAAGTTTAAAAAAATGTAAATGTAACATAAATTCTAATAAAATAATAAAGATTACAGAAAAATTAAGAAATGTTTCATTAAAACATGAGAAAAATGTCTGAAAATAAGTAAAAAAATCAAACTTTTCTTAGAAATTTGGGTATAACCAGAAAAAAAACAGAACAAATTCGTAGTAGTCAGATAAAATACCATACATTAAAATCCAAAAAACATTAAACATTTACATTCCTGAAAAAAGTCCACAAACGACAGTTATAAACTTCAGGATGAAACTAATTTATAATGTAGATTGGAACGATTTGAAAGACTTACGTGAAAGAAAGATACACTGCCATAATTCAAAAGAAACCAATTGATTTCATATTATACAGCAGTGGTTTCCAACCTTTTTTAGCCTTTACCCCCTTTAGGATCCTAAATAATTTGCGCCCCCCATACAAAAAACGTAATATAAATTTTTTTTTGTTATTGTTAGACATAAAAATGGAAAACTGAGTAATTTCACTGAAAATTTATAGGCGGGTAAATTAAAATTATAAATACATAATCAATGAGAAGGTTGGTACTGCTTCTTCTTTATTAATTCGGCTATATTTGGCTGTACGTTGGAACATCGCTGTTTTGTTTTTATCGTTGTGAGAGTTAAAAATCCCGATTCACAGAGATAAGTAGAACAAAAAGGTAAAATTAACTGCAAAGCTGGCACGACTGCTTTTGGATATATGTTAAGGTATCTGACCCAAAATTCTTCAAGATTCATTGAACCAAATTCGTCTTTAGCTTTGGAGTCAAACTTAAGTTCAATAGCTTCTTCTTGCGCAGACTGTTCTACTGAATCGATGTCAATTTCAAATAGGTTTCTGGTCAATTTCCATGACCAGTGAACAGAGGAAGATATATCAGGGAAGTAACACTCAAATTATTCTGCAAGGTTGTCCAAATGAGAGATGATTTGGTCAGCTACCTTACTCTGTCTTACATCATTATCCTCAAGCTCAAGTACTTTTTTGAGACGAGTGAAAAATGAAAAATTTCCAGCTTGAATTTGGCGCTTTCAAAGCTGCATTTTTTCCACAAATACTCTGATGGCATCATATAATGGCATAATATTGGAGTTTCTGCCTTGCAGTCGCAGATTAAGGTTGTTCAATGCATCAAAAAAGTCTGAAAGGTAAGCCAGGGTGGAAATATTATTTTCATTGGTGAATGGGTCATATAAATCATTTTTATTCTGATTCAGTAGAAATATTTCCACTTCAGACTTTAGTTCATATAGCCTACCTAACATATTACCTTTTAACAGCCATCAAACTTCTGTATGAAAAAGTAAATTACTGTGTTGTGCTCCAAGATCGGCACAAAGTCCTTGAAAAATCCTGGTATTTAAAGCACTAGTTTTAACAGAATTTACAACTTGTATTGCCAATTTCAAAGAATTGTTAAATTCAACTGGTAATGTCTTTGGTGCCAAAGCTGGTCTATGAATGACACAGTAGGTCCTTATGATAGATGGGTTCTTCTCCTTTGCCAACTTAATGAATCCTGATTGAGAACCAAGCATAGCAGGTGCCCCATCAGTACAAATTCAAGAAATTTGTGCCTAAGAAAGTCCATTTACGTTGAAAAATTTACAAATAGCTTCCATGATATTAGTAGCTTTTGATGTTGTCTGCAAAGTAGTTGAAAACAGCATTTCTTCTTTGATAGTACCATCATCCACAAAATGACAATAAACCAATAATTAAAAACATTGGGCCAGATCAGTTGTTTCGTCACACTGAAGCAAAAAAAAAAAAAAAAGGAGGCTTTAATTTTATCAATAACCTGCGCCTTAATTTTGTTAGCAAGGTCATCGATTTGACGCTTGACTGTATAATCAGAAAGTGAAATCTTTGATAATTTCAGTTTGCTCTCATCTCCGAGCAAAATTTGAGCAGCTTTCAATATGCATGGTTTTATAACAGATTTCCCGATGGTATAAGGTTTTTCATCTTTGGCTATTAAAAGAGCCAACTTGTACGAAGCTTGCAAAACCTTTGAATTTTCTTGGTGGTAAGCACCTGTATAATCCAGTTTCTGGTGTTTGAGTGAATGTAGTTTTGCCACAAAAAAGTCCATAGGCTTGTCTTTCAGTGATGATGGACTCTGATTAAATGCCTTTGTAGTCGGACAGGTCTCATGGAATCATTATAGAGAAATAAATGACACACAACACATTGTGGCATTTGCACACTGTTTTTTTCTATTACCGTAAATCCATACTTAATATAATCATCACCGGAACATCTTTTTTTTTTATTTAGACACAGACATGATCATACAACAATGAGAAAAAAACAGAAAACTAGTGAATACGAATAATGTTTAAGAAGTGAAAGAATGGAATAATGTGAACAAATCATAACAAGAAATATAGAAATTTATCTTATCATCCGCATATGCATGTACTTACCAAATGTAGACAAAACTATTATTCAACTTTTTATTAGAATATTAATTTTATAAGTTTGAGTTTCTCTTACGCCCCCCTTAGCAAAGCTTCAAGCCCCCCTAGGGGGCGCGCCCTACAGATTGGGAACCTCTGTTATACCCGAACTTAACAGTAAATAGTGTATAGATAGATAGATAGACAGATAGATAAATAACAAATTAAAAAAAATGTTCAACATCCATGTGTCTTATTCTCATCGGTTATGGAGAAAAGTATACAAAGAGCATGGTATTAGAAAATTCGTTGATGTAGAAGGATAGTACTCATCACGAGGAAAAAATATCTTTTCATATTTTCCCTTTTCTTATAACCGATATAAAGAATTGGACAAATATCTTGTATTTTATGTACAATGTTGATAGGTCCTAGCACCTTTGATGTACAAAATGGGAAAAGTGAAAAGAATCTTTTTTGCTTTTTGTGGCTTGTATACTATGAGTTTACATGACCAAACAACAATTTTAAAATAAATTTCTTAATGTCATGCTTTGAGCATACGAGTTTATTTAACCACTGACAACGGGACACACATTTATTGAATTTTTTTTTTTTTAAGGTGTAGATGTACCATTTACAGTCGAAATTTTGCGGACGAAGGTTTCTACGATAAAATTCTATGAAGTTAATCAGAAAGCTGATTTTCATTCAAGTCAACCAATAATGTATCCACGAAAATTAATGATTTTGTATTATTTAACGCCAAAAGGAAGAAACTATTTCTGAAGCTTATGATTTGGATATACAGACAGCCCAAAAATATTTAAAATTGCTAGAATGGATTGATGATATTGCGATACTTTAACATATTTAATCACCTCAATACAATTACGCAAGTTGGAAAAAACAGAAAAATGGCTGACTTCATTTTAGCATAGTAAACAAGAAGGGTCTACCTTCAGATAAAGAGTATATTTTATTTGTGTTATCATAGGTTATCAAATGTGTTTTACTGTCGTGTTCTATGTAGTGATGTTTAAATGTGTAGGCTCCTAATACACAATAAATTAGATAGTATACACAGCTTATTGTGTTCGTCACAAAAAGAACGTCATTTGTCAAAAATTAATAATTTCGCATTGCAATTTGGAGAAATGACGACTTTCCATGTAACGAGATGAAATTATGCAAACAAATTCGGAAATTGATAAACATTCGAAAGATGTTGATGAGTCGTGCATGAACAATAAAAGAAATATCACAAAATTATTTGCACTAAAACGAAAGATTTCCAAGCTTAAAATACATACTAAAAAACTTCAAAAAAGTAACTTTACAACTATAGTCATGTCCATTGAACCAATTTTTCATACGTTTGCAATAAATACTTAATGAAATTAAAATCTCTCAAGTGAGAAAAAAATAAAATAAAAAACTCTGTTCGCCCACTCCAACAAAAATTCAAACAATAGCCAGTTATAAATCCGAAGAGAATGACAATGAAATATGTAATTGAACGATTGTCACTGTCAAGTTAAATGAACTTGACAAGACTGTAGTAAAGAGAGAAGTCCTTAAATCAGCCGCTAGGGCTCGATAAACTCGCAGAAAATTATAAAATTTTATTAATATTTGACATAGTTGTTTTTTAACCGACTAAAAAAAAGGAGTGCTATGTTGTTCACTTGCGATGTTTGTGTTTATGAGTAGACAAAAGAGTAGCCAATGTTGCTACGAAGTAATAATTTTATTCACACAGACCCACAGAAGTACATAACAATGTATTAAAATTTGAAATTATCAATTGAGAATTGACAAGAAAGAAAAAAGCTCTAGCGCAGCAAGCCTCGATAGAAAAAGTAGGTTTTCGAGAGAAAGAATTATGAATTTTGATGGTTACATTAATTACCTGTAAGTTTATTTGCGTTAATGGTATGTTATGATTATATGAAATGTGTTAACTGCTGACAAAATATTAGACAATGTGGAATATAAAAGTATTTTTTCTTGAAAAAATGAAAAATAAATTAAGATGATGAAGTATGGTACATTATCATATTATTCAAAATAAAACCAATGAAATAATCAAGTTAAGAAACAAAAAAAAGAAAAAGAAAACATGAGCATGTGGTAAATTTTTGTAAAAAAAAAAAGTTCACGCAAATTAGAAAAAAGAGGGAAAAAAAGCTTTACCGGTAGTACTGTCCGGTCGATCCGCACCAAAATTGGTAACATGCTACAATTAATTTTAATGAATTTTATTTCAAATTTCGTACATACGGTTCCAAAATTCTGTATTTTATAATCAATATAAAAACACAAATAGCGGTAACGGAAGGACCGGCTGGCCAATCCACGCCAAAGTTGGAAGCGTACCACAACGAATCAAAATAAATATTTCTTGGAATTTTGTGGCTACGCAAAATTGAGCATTTTATAGTCAAAATAAAAACAAAAATAGTTATACCGGAAGAACCGTCCCGCTGATCCGCACCAAAATCAGTAAGTCCGGTCCTTGGCTTGATATAAATATACGTACCAAATTTTATGATTATCTGATAAAAATTGCGATCTGTACCTTGGGAACAAGAAATGGATTTATATCAAATCTATCTATCTACCTGTCTATCTATCCATCTATCCATATAATTATATATATTAGATGATAGATAGATATACATACATACAGACATACATATATACATACATACATATATACATACATACATACATACATACATACATAGATATATGAATTTGTGTTATTAGTGCCAAAATTTTCCTGAGATAATGAAATGAAATAACATACCCACCCCCGACTTTGGTTAATTTTCTACAGAAAATCTACTTAAAAATGATTTTAGAATTTGATTGAAATAAATGTATAGCCAAATATATCTGTAACTATGGTCACGTGAAAGTATTACAAAAGTGGCTTTTATAAGGCAATGTCGCATAACGTCACAACTGAAAGTTTATCTCACTGGGTGACTAAAACACATGAAAAGCCTGGTAAATATTAAAATTTTTTGTGATAATTATATTAAAAAGTAATAGCTACTTATTCGACATAAATTAAATTTTAGAAAAGACTTCAACGAATAAAATAAGCTAAAAATCAAGAAATTTGAGCGCTTAGAAGTCGAGAGAATCGAAAAAGAACACAAAATCGTCCCTAAAATTGGTGTTTTTGAGCGGTATTATTAGTTGTCTGTAAGGTTAAGTACACTGATAACATCGAATTAAATCATTTTCGCAGCTCCTAAGGATTCGAATTTTTGGTTCTTTAGCATATTTTATTCCTTGCAGCTTCCTTTAAAATTTCATTTATTTCAAACAAGTAATTATCTCTTGAGACAATTAAGATAAAAAATTCCTATATTTTCATGCTTTTCAATGCTTTTAAGGAATATTTAGCCACCCAGTGAGATTTCTGAAGAGAATTGTGATGTAAAAGACATTGTCTTATATATAAAATGATTAACAAAAGAATTATCAGATCAATTTTCATGACTAATACATCAAACAATTCGTACTGTATTCCGAAGTGTTACTGGGAATATAATTATTCAAATAAATAAAATAATTTTATTACCCACCTAACACTGAATTTCCCAAGGTTTTTTGTTATTGAAATGGGTTTCCATGTTGAACTTTCGTAATTCGTAAGTAAGTTAACCATTTCATTGCGTATTTTAAAGCTGAGCTGTTTTTTTTTTTTTTTTTTTCCGGAAGTGGGCTATGGGTGGGCAAAGAAAAAAATATCAGGTAACAATAACATCATCGTTTTTCGAGGGGAAATCGATATCAAACCCCTTTTTTATCACCCAAACAAACTTCAAATAGGCACAGAAATTGACGTCAATAACTTACAAATAAGCACAAAAAAAAATTTAAAAAAGGCTCGATTTATGCTGGGCTATTTTTTTTCAGTCAAATTTGTGGTTGGGCTATGGCCCATATTCGGAAAATAAGGTTGTAGAACTGAAGCCTGAATATTTTCGCAAAACCAAAAATTTAGTCACACTGATTTTCGACAGAAATTTTGAAAGGAAGTAACAAGAAAATCGTTTTGTACTCTACGTTGTCTGTCTTTTAATAGAATCAGATTGATAAATAGTCCTACTAAAACGTTTTTCTCCTCTCTCGATGCCATATTTAAAACCATCAAACAGAAAAGCTTCTTTACGTAATTAAATTCATGGTCGATATGTTCTTCCATTATCGAATACTGGCACGTCAATACCCCGAAAATAAATCTTTCTCATGACTTGTTCTCATTTCTTAACTGTTTTTTTTCTTTTTCTTTCTTTCTTTTTTATTTTACCTTCCCCATTCTATTTTCTCTGTTTTCTTTTTCCTTTTTTTTTCCATAGCCTCGAAGAAAATAAATTTGTTTTCGTTCATGACGGAGGATAGAGCTACTACCAAACACAGGAGAGTCTAGATATGAAGTAAATAAATATTAACGAATACATTCTTTTGCCGCATTAATACGGGTATCAGATTTGTAATAAATCTGCTTAACATTATTGAAATAATGCCAATTGCGTTGAAAAACAGTTCAACGAAGGCAAGTTCTAAGTTTTTTTACGGGATTTTTTTCGCTTTTTTTCCTTTTTTTCACATCTTACAACGATATTACATAAACAAACATGCAGTGGACCAATTTTAATTTTTCAATTTTAGGCGTACTACAACACCGAGAATCATAAGAATTTAACGCATAAAATTAGCTTCCGTGGCACTGCAAACAAATTTAAATCAGCTACAACTCTAGAATATGTTCTAATTTTTTCTCGGAAGCGTAAAACAAGAATTGTAAATTTCATATTTTTTACATATTTTGTCAGAATTTTTAGGGCAACAACGTGTATACGGTAAAAGTTGGGAATTTTCTTGAACTAAAGACATAGATTTTTTTTCAAGTTCTCAAGACACATCACTCATCCACAAAGCGTATAGTATTTATTTAGCGAAAAATTGAATGACTCAACGTACAAAGCCCAAATAAAATTATTACATCAAAAACAGATACATGGACTTTGACAAAACAGCACCAACAGCCGTCCCTTAGTAACCTTCAGGACCAAAAAATGATTTATTCGTATTTTTCAGAAGTAAACACTTCACTGAAATTGGTTTAATGTAAAAAAATTGACATTGAGATAGGATTTTCACATCGAGTACAAAGACTTTCATCCATCTAATATTTTCTATGTGGAGAAAGAAGGCTACACTAACTGAAGTTCTAGTTCTCGATAAGTTCTTTTTAAAGTGAGTTCTCATTTCAATCTTAAGGTTATAGTTCTTCGTTAATTCTGTTAAATAAGAAAACTTAAAAAACAGTTATTTCAATTTTAATGGGATAATAAAATAATTTTTTTGATAAGAATGCCATGTGGTACAAATAAGATCATATTATATCCTTATCAGAGAACTTTTTATCGGAACTTATAGAGTCATACAAGGAAATTCAACACTTTTTGGGAGAAAAAGTTTTCTTCGAGTTCTATCCTGAATTCTTTATGGTACTAGTTTCACACTTCATTCAATTAAAGTCTGCCGTTAAAAATTTCTATAAGTTCCGTGATTTTTTTCCACATTAAACAGAGCTAAAAAGGGAGAAAAAAGGCAGTAAGTAGGTACTATTATGCTGTTATTCACAAGAAAAATTTCCAAAAGTAAAAGAAAAATAGATAAATTTATGTTCCTTTTTTGTTGATGAACCTAAATTGCATCTAAATTTGCATTAAAATCATCGAGTGAACGAGAAAAAAATATTTCAAGTCCACTAAAATTCAAATATCTTTAAGAAAAGTATAATAAAAGAAAATATAAAGTTCAAGAATAAAAAAAATCTGATAAGTATATTAATAATATTATACAAATTACGAATTAGTAGGTATGATATTTCAAAACTGAACACCAAAATTATTTCCAACGTATTTCCGAGGAACAAAAGTTACTCCTATTCTCAAAGATATCAATAATAAGAACGATTTTATTTTATTTAAGGAATACCTGTTGGCAGGCAACACGGACGACCTATTATTCCAAACGTCGGAATGTAAATTTTTGTTTTTCGTTTAGGGTTAATCAGATTTTTCCGGTATCGGTTAGGGCCGTAGGTTAGTTGCGGCCGAAGATCTGTTTCCTGGTAAGGAGGTAAGTTAATTTCGGCCCAACATCCAGTCAGCCATGTATGAATTGCGGCGCAGAAAAACTTTTAAAATGCAGCCGTTGTTGGTACGAATTGCAGTCTGCATTCGCAGAAAATGCGGCCAGCCTTATGAACCAACTACGATATATTCAACCAGTTTGCTAATTCACATCTACCATTCAAAAAACAAACCTCAATTCAAAGTATGTAAAATAATTTCAAAAAACTAAAACAAGAAAAAGATCTATAAAATTAATAAAAAAATTTAAAACCATAAAATTTCTCATATTTAACATAAATATCAATGAATTTACTTATGAGCTGTTGGATACAAAACGGCGTATTGCTGGACTAGTATCTGTAGGGCTTTAAGTCGGACAGATTTAACGACTTGTTCATCTTTGAAGATACAAAAATTTTCCTAAATGCAGTCTAATTTAAATTTGTGAAACGAACAAATAATAAAGAATGAGACAGAGGCAATGGAACCGGCGACGTCATTTATCTTGCGGGTTGTATTTCTGTTTATATCGAACTTGGCTGAGCTTTAGAGATTAATAGACTTTGATATTTTACACGTTTTTCTCGGCCACAGTTCAAACATAGCTGATGGACTATTGGGCCGAAACTAACCTGTCTCCTTATTAGGAAACGATCTTCGGCCACAGATCACCTATAGTTGATTATTCGATCACCAAAAGTCAATTTTTCACTTACAGGAGAATCAACATCGAGAATAAAAAACAAATCAAAATATAGAGTGGAAACATTAGTTTCAAATATTTACCGAAGGATAAATTTTTCTAGCCACCACACAGAAAAAAGAATCGATTAATAATAGAAAATGTCGAGACAAAATATCATTAACTTATGAAAACACTTTTCAGTACTTATTTAGCTGGCATCAGGTCCATATTTCGATTGTGGAAATCGAAATTAATAAAGTTGTTCCTAATGAAAACTATATATGTAGTTCAACGCCAACAGAAATCAAATTTCATTGATTTTATGAAGACATTATTTTATTGAGGAAGCACAATTAAAAAGACTTTAAAATACAAAAATGCAAACGGAAAAATAACTGTTGATTTTTACAGGAACTATTGACACGATCCCAATTTTTACACAACGGCTAAGTTTAAGCACACTGAAGAAAAAAAAAAGGTACCTACACGCACAAAGACACAAATAACTGGAGTGGGCTATTATATGAACGTTTTAAGGAATTTTCACTCGTATGAGGGCTGGCACTCTGCCCATCATATTTCAAGACACTTTCAACATTTCGATTGTCATTTAATAGTCAATTTAGAGATCTAATAACTTTTTGACGTCTTTTCGTCAAACATAAATGAAAATTTCATTATGTACCAAGTACAATATAATCACATGTGAGCAGTAAAAAGAAAGCGCTGCATAGAGTTGCTTTATCTTGAGTGAATTTTTAAACTACTTTACATTGCAAGAAAATTTATGGAAACTTACTATAGATAGTTGACTTTAAATTCAGAAGCTGAAAATATCAATATGTTGATAAAAACATCATAATTTAAGACATGGGCTTAGCAGGATTTCTTCAAAAGGAAGGGCAAAAATATTTAATGACTTTTTTTTGCTCGTCAATTTTGAAAATTTAGTATTTAAGTAACTGTTCGCTATTACGCATTTGTCGCTAAAATATTTTTACAAATTTGAAAAGTGACAAACAAAAAAAGAAGAAAAAAAGAGCTTAATTAGGATAAAATGTTTTTTTCTTCGCAAAAAAATAACTAGGTATTCTTTCAATTTAACACAATAGATACCTACTTGATTTTTCAGACACGATTAGGTGGGTACATTTTAATAATTTAGGTGTAAAGAAAAGGGGAAGTGAGAATCTAATATAAAATAAATGAGTAGAGGAGTGGAAATGAAGACACATAAAAAATAAAGGTCTTCACAGACTAAGGAGTCATGTGCCATTCTTGGTTGAACAACGTTGTTTTTTATAAAATTTTATAGATCCATTTGGTTTGCTCTGTCAAACACAGCTATAGCTGTACATTTTTTTTAAATAGGGGAAAAAGGAGGGAAGAATCTAATTTTTATAAAAACAAAAATGAATAGACCGGAAATAAAGGCAGAAAAAGTACCGACATCTACAAACTGAGGTTTCATGGGTATGAAATTGAGTTTTGAATAAACATGATTATTTTTCAGTTACATAGATGTAGAGTTTTTTTCTTAAGACAGAGGGGAGAGGGAAAGGGTATAAAATTGTTAAAAATAAAAATGAGTAGCGGAGCTGAAATAAGGGCAAAAACAGTAAAAGACCACCAGTCTGATGATTCACGGGCAAAAAACTGATTCTTGAATAAACAAAGTTGATTTTCAGTGACGTAGTAGTAGCTATAGTTTTTTAGGTATAGGGAAGGGAGAATCGAATTTTTTCAAAGACAAAAACTAATTGAGGAGTGGAAACAAGCGCAAAAAAAACATAAAGGCGACGAATATTCATATAATATTCATATGCGAGGAACTTACTTTTCAATAAATATAATTGTTCTCCTTTTCAATGACTGAGCTGAAAATTTTTTTATAAACAGCGGAAAAAGAGAAGGGAAGGAAAAGTTGAGTCTCCTTCCACCCAGCATCCAAAAAAATTCTCATTTTGCAACTAATGTATCGGAAAATTATCAATAAAATTAAAAAAAATTATCTGAAGGTCTGGTAAACCACCATGGTTCAACATCGAACTTGGTTCAAGACCAAAAAAACGTATGCTTTTTTTTTATTTTGAACGGAGTTCAGCCTTAAACTAAGTTGGTAAAATGGACGCTGAAGCAGAAAAAAAAAAACTCTTGTCAGTTTTTCAACTAGTTCTCATAGCGTAGTTGGAAGAGTGACTGCCAACTAATTTGTAGGTTAAAGCCTTGAGTCTTCCAAAATGAATAAAATAAATAGTTTCAGTCAAATGGCTGGAATGAGTCATTTGAATGGTGTAAGGAAACTAAGGAAACCAAGGTGTGACAAAATAAACTGAGATATTTCGATTACTAAGGAATGAGAAATAAAATGAAGGAGTGAGCAAAGCATGATGAAACTAAAAGTTGTTAAATTGGCCACTTTTATCAAGCTTTAGATGCCCCAAAAATACAGCCATTTGTACATGCATGTGGCAAAAATTATATTTTTCTCAAAATTTTAATAATTGGCATAATTTTTTGATATAAAGTCTGTAACTCTGTTCATCATACTTTGTATCTATGAGTAGATAGTGAAATGTTTGTTCTGGGCCAGCTTTCAAAGTTGAACTTTGGAGGTCAATGACCTTGAAAGTTGAGCTTTTGATTATGTGAATAAGACATGTGATATATCAATATGTAGGTTTTCGGGTATGAGGATTTCGAATTTGATATTAAAAATCGAATCCGAATGGGCGTAAGGGCGTTAGGCTCAGGGGGTAGGGGGATAATGGTATAGTGGGATAGGGGATAGTGGGGTAGGGGTGTGATATATCGATATGTAGGTTTTCGGGTATGGGGATTTCGAATTTGACATTTAAATTTGAGTAGGAGTGAAAAAAAATTTTTTTTTCCTGTAAAAAAATAAATAAATAAAATTTGGAGATTGGTAGGCATACCTACCTTAATGAGGTATAATTAGTGCGTGCGTATGTGTAGATTCTTCGGTAAATTCTGCTTTAAACTTTCTCTTTTTCCTTTGGACACTCTACATCCTTTTTTGGGTAGATTTAGATTATGAAACCCATTAACACAATATTTGCTGTTAGAATTCATTGTACTGATTAGTTGTAGCAGAGTTTCTCTTTTTCCTTTTAACAATCCATTCAGCCTTTTAACATAGTATCAAAAATATTATCCGCTATATAACTTCATAGTTCAGTTCAGTTTTACCCAACAAAGGAACACAACCACATATTTTACATAGATGCTAACAACTTATACGGGGTGGGAATGAATTCCTACCAACCATTACGCAACTTTAACTGGCTAACTGAGGACAAAATTAACCAACTTGACATACCTAACATCGAGGAGGAAGGATCTACAGGCTATGTTCTAGAGGTTGACCTCGAATACCCGACTGAAATTCACGACACACATAATGATTATCCTTATTGTCCACAACAACTTAAAACTTCCCTGAAACCCGGTACACCTACTAAACTAGTGGCAACTCTACATAATAAATATAACTATATAGTCCACTATCGATACCTACAATCAGCTCTACGTGATGGACTTAAGCTGAAAAAAATCCATCGAGGTGTTCGATTCCATCAAGAGCAGTGGATGCGACCCTACATTCAACTCAACACTGAACAATGGAAGGTGGCGACTAACGAATTTGTTAAAGATTTCCACAAGTTAATGAACAATAGTTGCTTTGGTAAGTTTTTAGAATCAATTCGAAAACGTCGTACCTTCCACCTAACTACTAATGAGAAACAGGTGAAGAAACTCATCTGCAAACCAAACTTTAAAAGTCGTCTCATCTTGAACGAGTGTAGCAACCTTGTTTTAGTCAAAATGGGGTCTACGAGTTTGATGAAGGATGAGGCTATGGGGAAACCCATTAGTCGCATCGTTGCTCTCAAGGCAAAACTATATTCAATAGTCATAGATGGAAAAGAACTGAAAAAGGCTAAAGGCGTTAAAAAACACATAATTAAAAAATACTTAACAACAAACGATTACTTTAACAGTCTAATGAACAAAAAACCCACATATCATGACATGAGCGGCATCCACAGCTTTAATCAGGAGATATTCACACTTCAGCAGCGAAAGAAGACTCTCACCATGGATGATGATGAGAGATTCATTCTACCCGATGGTATTCACACATTGGCATGGGGCCATTATAGTATTGGGGAAGAAGATGATCTTATTTGGACATGCAACTCGATCATACATCAGGAAGAAGAAGAAGATTTCAATAGTGAGTTGGAGGTATGATGGTGGACATTAACGATTACAAGTAACAACAATAAACTTATCACTTACATTTACAGTTAATAAAACTAACTCAGTTTTGAGGTAGGGAGAGGGATTTCTCTTTGAATAGAGGGTTGTGCTTAAAAGAAGTGTTGATTTGTCTCAATCTATAGTTCTCTATGTAAGAATGTAGTCATTTGTGAGAATATATGTACGTATATGTTTGCTAAAAATATTTTAAAAAGTTGTGATAACCAAACTCGCTTTAAATTAATATCGATAATGTCTTCTTCGTCTATAATGTCCGATTTTTACTATTTGAATAACGAGGAAATATGTCTGGAAGTGGGTATGTGTTTGTTGGAAAACAATGGAGACTATCCAATCAAAATTATTTTAGCATATACTTCATTTGAAAGTACAGAAAAAATAAGTTTTAATGTCGAAGATTTTTCAAAATTAAAGTACATTATTAATCAGTTTATTACGAGTGCCAAAATAATGGAGGAGAATGAAATTGATTTCAAAGTTGGTAAGTATGCTGTCACCATGTTCAAATTAACAAATATTATACGTTTCTCGGATGGTCAACTCTATATGATTTCTAAGCCATTTTTAGATATTTGTCTTGAACATTGGCAAAAATTAATGTGTAATTATAAGACAGCGATTCAATATAAAGTTTTATTTCTCGAAAAATATCGCGAACATGCTTGTATCGTACACGATAGAATTGTCAACTATTATTTTATTCGATTACAACATACGGACGAAAATTTATGTTTTACAATCGAATATTTGAAAAGTAATCTCATTAATCTTGAAACTTGTGTATTGCCTCGTAGCAATTTAAGTTGCGATTATTTAAATTTAGATTATTCCGTGTGTTTTTTAACTGATTTTTAAATTTGTCTTTGAGCCGCATATTCAATTTATGAACATATCTGTACAAAACTTGTCAAGTTATTCGTATCTAGGGTTGAAAATGAAATCGATTGTAAATGATATGGAAGTGTAAATTGTTTTCATATTAATACTTATCTGCGTATAATTTTGTAAAAATTTGTAGTTAATTATTTATTATAGTTGATTGAATATTTTTTATTATGTATAAATGTATATAAATCAGTATATCTTGTATATCTGTACAGTTTGAATGCATATTATATAAATTTATGAAAAAAAAATTAAAATTCTTACATTCTTTTCACAAGGTTAGTAAGAGGAGAATACTGAATAACTCTATCGTGAATGATTAGACAATGACAAACAGTATTTGCTGGAACAACTGTACTTGTCTCAATTTCCAAGCAGATATCTACAGATCCAGTTTTGATGGTATCATTTTGAAAATTACAGTCTAATATAAGCAAAAGATTTGAACTTAGAAATTCATTCTATCTAAAATGGGGCAATAATTCTTTCGATGATAGTAGGAATTTTGAAAATTGTAATATATTTGATATAAAAATGAAACATCTTTCTTATCTATATCCAAATTCAAGTTTGCATAGGGATAATACTCGCTATTTAAAAACAATTTAACGTCTTTCAGCTGGATATTATCAAATTTGTCCATTCTCCTCTTTAATTGATTCTTTCTATCAGTTAGGAATGAGATTAGTACATATCTAGGCTTCTCCAGTTGGGTAGATGTCATAATAGACCAATTATTCCTTGTTGTTGTACTTAGAGCTGGATTCTCTATCATTTCCCAACTGTGGAAAGGAATAAAGATTGGCTCTTCTTTCTCAACCAGAGTAAGTAAAACAACTCGAGCTGCATCGCTGCAGGTAATGTATGGAATGAGCCAATTGATGCTATGAATTTAAACAGATGGTGTATCATTATCTACAGTTGAGTATAATGCATTAGTATCATTACTGGATCTCTGTAAAATGAGCTCTTGTTTCATCGAAATTATAATTTTATCGTAATCTTTGAAAAATCCCAACCAGTTTCTCAATGGCACACAAACACTAAATTCACCGTTATTATCTAAAAGTTGATCTGTATTCAAGTTTGCAAAACCAGAATTTGCTGAACATTCAAATTCTTTTCTGGTAAACGAGGCTAATCCTTTGAGTAGAGTAGCTGATCCGAGGTTTCTGGTTTTATCCACTTCAATACTATTCAAATTGTAATGAATATGGTCAAATAGGAAAGCAATACCATTTTGAATAAATTGTGCTGTAGATGCGTTTGTTTTATTCAATTTTCCTCAAATTTGAAGGAAACTCCAGCTAGGCAATGTGTAAACATCATTTTGTTGAATAGGAATACGAATTTCATCGTTGAAAGCATATCGAGATGAAGCTAAAGGTTGATGGGCTTGATACACAAATTTTGAGATTAAATTTTCGAAATTTACATTAGAGCTAACATTTAGAATTTGAGCAGCATTCATGATGAAACTTTGACTATTTTTAACAAACTATGTAACCTAAGGAATCAAGAATCAAGTGACTCTTACGTGTTAACTTCTTTCTTACTGAGTGATGAGTGTAAGCTTTTCCAATCTTGGAGGAGTATTTATATCGAGGCTTATGCTGAGAATGATGGAAAGCAGTTAGGAACTTGTTACCACCAATAGAACATCCGTTATTATTATAAACAAGACCCATAATGATGATGATGATGATGATGATGATAATTAGCGTATCTTTCTTAAATTTAATTGAACTATGACTTGTTCACCTCGGAAATTGACTAATTTTCCACTTTGATCGACTAAACACAGGGTAATATTACTTATACTTTTGGTATTAACTGGCAAATAAAGCATATTAGTAGGACGTTGACTTATTTTATATCTGGGAGACACGTCACTAGGACAAAATGAGTATAATGTGTTAGATGGCACACCATTGGTGTAGGATCCATTAACAATGTTGCATTCAACATTGACAATATCTACAGATGTGATTTTAACCAAAGTATTAGATGTGAACATCGCACCTTCATCGATATGAATTTTATCAAATTCGAGTATGTTTCCAACATGTCCGCTTAATTCAAAACTGATTGGGAATGATGCTATAATTTCCACTTTTTGAGTATTCACGTTAGGTTTTATGGAAAATTTGAATTTATCCTTTTTGAAATCACCTTTAAGGTATACTTCATGATCTTTAAATGTTAGATCATACAGTAATTTTTCAATAGTTTCTATTTCATATGATCCCTCAGATATTCTTATAGTTCGTTCAACGTAGACATAATCTTTTCTAATCAAAAAGTAGTGAAACAAGTCATTTTGATCCTTTATTACATTTGGTATAGAATTGAAAGTACTTAGACTGTATAGCCCAAGGGCATATGTGCTGTCACTATCCAATTCCAAAGGAGGAAAATAATCTTGAGACAATTCGCTACTATAAGCGGTAAGCGTGAATAAATGGTCCATTGTAGGTCTTTACTTGAGAAAATGAACAACACGAATGATAATTATATAGATAGTATAACACTTTTATTCAACTACTTTTCTATCATATACACAAAATTATTTAAAAAGAAAGCATACTGATAAATGACTGCAAATTATCATATTATAATCTTGTTCTTGCTCCCAATTGTAATAAATATCGTAATCTTCAAAAAACTTAACAAATTCTTTAGGAGGTGGTAAATTACCAAAACTATCGTAATAATTTACAATGTTATCATGCTTAAAATAACATGTCCAATGAGTTTCAGGACCAGCTTTTTCATCCAAATTTATTACTCCACATTCGTAGCTTTTGAGTGGGCTTTTACATTTCAATATTTCATCTCGTGAAAATACTCCTTGAAATAAGGGGAATATACGTGTTCTTGATACAATATTAACAATATCATAATCATTGAGGGCCTTATGCCAAGGTAATATTTTCACAAACTCTTTTAGTTTTTTGGAAAATGTGAAGAGGAAGGAGCTAAGAAAAGGCCATATCCTTTACAATATGGAGTTAGAAATAGTCCGTTACCAATTTTATGACTAGTTGAAGGATCTGTGGAGTTATTATTCATACTTTTTCTTAAATTAACAATATTTCGTATAGCATTTATAATAGCACTAGCTCCTCCAGCTATTGCTCCAACTTTTGATATTCCAGCCAAAATTGGTATAAGAGGTAAGACTCTGCCAACTTTGGGTATTGGAATGATTCTACTACCATTTTTATTTTTCTTCAAAGTTTTTTCAACAACTTTATGTGAACCAATAGCTTTCAAAGCAGTTTGCACTGCCTTTTGTAAAGTTGAATTATCATTATTAATATTCTTGGCTTTGGTACCTCTTAAAGAGTTTCGAGCTTTACGTACAAGTGAACCAAAAGATACATTTCCACCAATTTGCTTCAACTTTTTCTTCATTTTGAGATTGCAGCAACCAATGTTTATATCTCTCATTGCCTTCTTCTTCTTCTTCATTTGACAGCCCAGTCCTAATTTTTGTTTAACTTTCATCGCATTTGTTGTTGCATAAGCAAATACTTTTTCAGGAATTGATGAGTCTGATGCCTTTACTCGCTCCCAAGCTTTATTCTCAAGCTTTCTATCAGCTAAATGTCGAGATGGCGTGTCTTTATGCTCGGAATAGAAAATATTGTGCTCTTTGGCAGCTTGATCTAAAGGATTCATACCAGGATCACCTCGTTTCAAACGTTTTTCCAAATTTGTAAATGGTCCCAAATACTGATAAGATGGAACATGCAACTCTGGCATAAATTTCAAATTTAAAAATTTGTTGAATAAACTACAACCACTAGTCTCATTAGAATAATCCATAAACGTTACTATTCTTTGACATCTACTTTATAAATGAATTGCAGCGTACTTGGTCATTTCAACTTATACTCTTAGTTTCTTCTCTTCACACTGCCTATAAATATGTTACACATTCGCGTTTTCACCATCATTTCAATAGTTGACCTCCAACTCGTATACACCAAGATGAAGACTATCAAGCAAACAGTTTCATTGCCCATTGATGAAATCAAATGTGAACTGAATAATTTACCTGAAAATCAAAGACATGGAATTCTATGGCCAAATAGTATTCGAGCAATCATATGCGGACCTAGTAATTGTGGGAAAACAAATCTCTTGATGAACTTGTACAACCCAAATAGATTATCGTTTGAAAATATCTACTTATATTCAAAGTCCCATTATCAACCAAAATACCAAGAATTGGAGAATGTGTTGCAATTAGTACCAGAAATTGAATTTTTTCCATACGATGATAATGAGTCTGTCATTCCTCCTAATGAGGCTAAACCAAATTCCATCTTCATTTTTGAGATGTAGCCTGCGAGAAACAACAACATATTCGAACATACTTTTGCATGGGTCGTCATAAAAATATAGATTCTTTTTACCTGGCTCAAACATATACTCGCATTCCGAAACATTTAGTACGAGATAATGCAAATTTACTGGTGCTATTTAAACAGGATTTCACTAATTTGAAACATATTTACTACGATCATGTGAATACTGATATGAGTTTCAATAAATTTTGTGAAATGTGTCAACATTGTTGGAATACTTCAAATTATAGCTGTATTGTCATTGATAAAACTAGCAATTTGAACAATGGTCGCTATCGTATAGGCTTTGACGAATTTATAATTGCCAAATAATTTAATTTCCATTCAGTTCCAATCATGGCTTCGAACGAAATTGACGATAAAAAGCGTTTAATTGAATTAGGGAGTGTGTTGCGTCAAAAATTTGATAAATATCGTCATGGAGAAGCTGATTATAGGATGCAGATGGAGAGAAAATATAAGCCCTTGATGAATTTACAAAAAGATGAGTTAAAACAACAGCAGCAATCAAAGTCAAAAATTTTAATTACATCGGATATAATTAGCAGCGAGGATACTATCTTTGGAGTTAAACGTCATGTTGATGGTACATATTATCAGGGAGAATATCCAATTGTACTTTCTAATGATAAAATTACAGTTGCTGATCAAGAATATGAACAGACTAAATGATTAATATCCTTGCTAACGAAGAAGAAGCCTCATGATTACACCAGCCAAGATGTTGAGTCTTACAAACAAATGTTGATTGATACTGGTGCACATTTGCGAAAAGCTGATGGTAAAATTAAATCAAATCCTGGAGCAAAATCAAAATTTATTAAAAAATTGTTTCAAACCAAGGATGTGGGTAGTGAAGAAGAGGGAGAAAATCAAATGATTTCCGTATAGAACAAGATCGATTAGATAAATTATTATCAAAAAGACGAAACTTATTTTCTCCAACCTCTAGTTCTTCAACTGAGAATCTCCCTTCTACTTTATTTAGTAAAGCTGGACCAAGTCATAGTAGTACAACGAATAAAGATACTGATAATTCAGAAAGTGGTTAAGGTATGCAGGTGAAGCTTATAAAAGCAAAGGATAAAATTGAAAATTTATATAAATATTGGGATAACCCTAACTATCTGGTTGATCGTTTATGTTTGTTGCATGCCTCCCAAAACGCTGGAAATAATAATGTGATTAATGAGATTATAAGCATCAAATCGGAATTACGAGAAGCTGGATATATTCATTAATCATGAATCCTGTTGTAGATAAGAAAGTATCAAGTTCTAATAAGATGATGCTTCTAGAAATAGCTACTGAATTACATAATCCAGCTTGTAAAAATTATTCGAGAAGACCCACCTTTGTTAAAGGATTCAAGGATCTATTTCAAGCTGATCTTGTTGAAATGCAGCCTTATGCTGATGAAAATGCTAATAATCCTTACATGTTGACTGTTATCGATGTTTTTTCCAAATATGCTTGAGCAAGACCTCTGAAGAATAAAATGGCTACTACAGTTACAACTGCCATGAAAAATATACTGGATTCCAGAGATGGTGTCATTTTTAAACCTCCTCGTTATCTGCAAACTGATTTGGGAAAAGAATTTTATAATAACACTTTCAAAACTATGTTAGAAAAGTATAATATACAATTATACAGTACATATAGTAATAAGAAAGCTGCTGTTGTCGAACGTTTTAATCGAACTTTGAAAACAAAAATGTGGCGTGAATTTTCAGTGAATGGATCTTATAAATGATTTCATATTTTAGACAATTTAATTCATGAATATAATCATTCCACACATAGAACAATTAAGATGAAACCTGCTGATGTAACTCTGAGTGATGAAGAATATTTGTTACACATTCATAAGAGCAATAAAAATAAGTGTCCTCGAGGACATGTTAAATTTAAGGAAGGTGATTGTGTACGTATTAGCAAATTGAAAGGAGTTTTTGAAAAAGGTTATACTGCAAATTGGTCTACAGAATTATTCACCATTGATAAAATCCTTCCAACTACTCCTGTTACTTATCAGTTGCGGGATTTTCATAATAATAAAATTGAAGGGGGTTTCTATAATCAAGAACTGCAAAAAGCTAAACATTGCGATATTTATTTAGTTGAAAAAATTGTTAAACATCGAGGAAACAAATGTCTGGTTAAATGGTACGGCTTTCCATCTAGTGAAAATACATGGGAGAACAAGAAAGATCTCAAATTTTGAGTATTATACCCCACCTCCTCCTCCTCCACTTTATTATTGATCTACCTACTATAAAGTGTGATGTATGAATAAATTTTCACCATTACAATTTAGTCGTTTATTATAGATTGTCTCGAGTTTGTGCATTTAAAGATGACAAAGTACGTTGTAGATATCCAAGGCTTCAATTTGGATGACAATTCTTTCATCATAAAGGAATTGTCAATTGTCGACCATTACAGTGAACATGTATTACATTTTCTTGTTTCACCTCCATTCGATATCTCTTGCCTAACAGAAGACAAACAGAAATAAGTTCACTGGTTGAAGAAATATCATCATAAAATTAGTTGGAAAGATGGACAATTGGAGTATCACAAAGTATTTTCAGTTTTACGACAAGCTGTCAGAGATGCGGACATTTTGTATATTAAAGGCAGCAAACACACCTTATTTTTGCAAAAAGTGACTGGAAAATTTGTGATTGACCTGGATAAATTGGATTGTCCTCAAGTTCAGTGCTTACCTTTACCACAAATTACCAAGTCCATTATTTGCTCGTATAAAAATCATTTGTTAGATAACAACGAGGGTGGAATTTGTTTGTTAGTACAAGCTCTTAAATTTAAGTTTTGGCTTAAAAATTTATTTGAGCAAGACGTAGACGAAGTTGATTTTTGGTAATTTTTCAATTCTACTCGAGAAATATACTTTTTACTCTTATATTAATTTAATTCTTATAATTATTATTTGCGTTAGAATTCAAAATGGAGATTGATAAATTTGGACGAATGCGTGACAGAACCTCAAATGGTAATAAAGATGAGAAAGAAAATGTTCGTATTTATTCAAAGATTCACAACCTTGAGCTCAACTTTGAGGAAAGACACCTTGGACAACTTAAAATTCAAACGGAAAATGATGCTGTTGGTATGAAAAATATTCTCGCTGATAAAAGATCTGATGCTAGAGATGCTGCCAATATAGACTTTGTTAAGAAGTATACTACTTCCCAATTTATATTACTTAAAAATGAGTTAAATCAACTACGTATTAACTAGAGTCCAAATTTGATTCAATTCAAGTTAAAAGTATTCTCGTGGATGAGAAATCAAAACCAAAAGTTTCAGTTATCGTAGATGATAATGTTTCAAAGCCTAAATAAAAAGAAAAAGCCAGTTTAAAATATTATAATATCATCATATTCTATAAAATATATGTATACAGACTATTTTTTAATAAATATTAGTTAATTAAAACACTGGAATTCTCAGAATAATATTTAAATATGTACTTTATTTTACTGAACATCTGTTACAAAAGTTCTTGGTAAAAATTCGAGATTAACACCCCTCATTTTATTCAAACCCAAAACTTTCAAGTGAGAAATATTTTGTAAAAATACATCGATACCTTCATCCTTATTCAAATAATTCTCGATTCTTTTTGGAAGAAATGATTCAAATTCTTCCTTAGATGATTCAGCTCTTAGATGTGCAATGAGAGTACGTCCGTATTTGGTTTCAATAGAACGCATTTTCAATATTTCGTAGGTTTCTTCCAAACTCAGTTTGATTAAACGTTTTGTTGGAATTTCATTATACTTTGCAATCTTGATGTTTATTTCATCAGCAAAAGCCTTTGCCATATTACCAGCACCATGTTTTAACACACTTGAAGATGAAGCCATCTGATCATACACAATTGAAAAAATTAATAAATAAAATAATTGCTTTTGTTTTGATGTAGGTACCTATTATTACAATTAATGGATAAGTAAAATATAAAAGCACTGAAAAAATTCTGGTACTTACTTTATTTCTATGAGATGTAGCGAATAAAAAATAATTTCAACTGAAAATTTTTAAAAGTAGAAGTCTTAATGTTCTACCACAAAAATCAAACTGTAAACTTATACACTGCTCTGTTTTCAAAAGTGAACTATTCATCTAAGTATTAGGTTAAACCATTACCAAAATATAGTGAGTGGGGGAAAGTTAGGGAGAAAGTTAAAAAGGATGTAGAGTGTCCAAAGGAAAAATAGAAAGTTTAAAGCAGAATTTACCGAAGAATCTACACATACGTGTGCACTAATTATACCTCATTAAGGTAGGTATAGGTAGGTATGCCTACCCATCTCCGAATTTTATTTATTTATTTTTTCATTGGAAAAAAAATTTTTTTTTTCACTCCTACTCAAATTTAAATGTCAAATTTGAAATCCCCATACCCGAAAACCTACATATCGATATATCACACCCCTACCCCACTATCCCCTATCCCACTATACCATTATCCCCCTACCCCCTGAGCCTAACGCCCTTACGCCCATTCGGATTCGATTTTTAATATCAAATTCGAAATCCTCATACCCGAAAACCTACATATTGATATATCACACGTCTTATTCACATAATCAAAAGCTCAACTTTCAAGGTCATTGACCTCCAAAGTTCAACTTTGAAAGCTGGCCCAGAACATACATTTCACTATCTACTTCTATGCATCGACGGTTTCCTCAGTTATGGAAATATGTCATCAGAAAAATAATGAAAAAAATTACATGAGTTATTGATTTTTCAGCTTCACAATAAGACAATAATGAAAATTATTATGATTTTGAAAAACGTAATTATACAGTAGCCTAATTTTTCGTCACTCTGAAACTCAGCTTTTATGATAGTTATGAAAATAACGAATGGAAACACTGCATCAAACTTGATGCATATTATTTTCATAAGGAATATTTACATTGTATGTTGCGGAGATTTCCAGGAAAATTGAAAAAACTAAAAATAGTCACACACTCTATGCAATCATGATAGAAGTACAGAGTATGTGTGAGTGAAGCAATTATTGAAAGGTCTTAGAGATAGGAATTTTAGTTATTTTCATGGATCTGCTTCCACACTTTGACTCTGTGAGTGGAAGTAGTTCTAGGAAGTACTTCATTAGATCTTTTAGTTCCACCAGATTCAAAAAATGGGATGCATTAGACGCCCTTGAATGAACGTTAGAATTAAAGAAAAAAAATAATGAAAAAAAGAAAGGATGTGTTGATATATGCTGAAGCAAGCTTAGTAAACCAAGTCATAAGTAATTCACTAACAGTGGCATAGAAATGGGGTTATAGGGATACAAAGTATCATTTGTACCACTCCCAAAAAAAAAAAAAAATATTGTTGATAAACAAAACGGCTGTCTGAATATTAGGTAATATGTTCTAAAATTTTACATGTGACCTGAAGAATTAGAAAGATCATATTTTTAACAAAATTTTTTTAAAAAAAGGAGGTTCCTTATCAGTTCAATCTGTAGTACCTGGTTCATTGAGCTTTGCTCGGATAAGGAATTAAAAAAAAATTTGTTAATTTAATTCAAGCTGGGGAATTTCATAAACATATTTTTATAACATATCTCAATACTTAGGAATAAAACTGAAGATTGCAACTACAAACTCATTATTTCATTAGTCATAAATCATAATGATCATATGCAGCCTAGGCCTAGCAAAATTCGCTAATAAAACATTACCTATCCATTACTTTCAGCCAGGTGAATTTTTCATCATTCGTTGTTATTGCTTATTGCGTTGATCGATAAATTGAGACGCTCCTATCTCTGCTTAACAAATTGTAAAAGGATGATTTACTTTTTGAATGTTCAACTCAAATTAATTTCTAATAATATTTTTCAAAATTTGATCAAGTCTTACTGTCCTATTACAGTGTTTTTCATTTCTAATTTTTTCATCTCCGGATGTTTTTCGATTTTATATTATGAAAAAAATCATTAAGGTATCCACAGTTTTGACTTTGAAAACAAGAAAAAACTTATTTCACTCTTTTTTATAACTATAAATTTTTGTTTATAAATAATTCTAAGGTAGAAAATTCCAGCTGCTTTCCTCGTGTATTATCCAGATAAATTTTATGAGATTTTTTGAACAGCTTTCATAAGAAAATGTAAAAATTTGAAAATATTTAACAGTTTGTGATTTACAGGTTAATTCAATTTCCTATTTCGTTTTTAGAGAATTTTCTATTTTTAAATTAGTTTTGTATGAATAGTAAAATTAGTTCTATACTTTCATTTAAAAAGTTTTTTATTTTTATGAAGAAGTATAAAAAGTGATGAAAGGGTAAATAACTTGCATAACTACATATAACTTCACAACCAATAAAATTCATTTGACACTTCATTTTAAACCTAATTTTTATCCAGCTTTGTGTCAAATTCTTTTGATATGTTGATTTTTTATTGCATTAAAAAATTTAGTACCTATCTGGTTCATCGAGCTTTGCTCAGATTAGTAGCTGCACACTGTAAAGTAAAAAAAGGTATTTTAAATTCACTACCCAAATTTAAAATTTGTTAATAAAATTCAATAATGGCCAATGTTAAATTATTTACTATGATCCAAGATTCAATATGAGACATTTTGTATCCACTATGTTTAGTATTTATCATAAAATTTGATGATAGACTGCCGCCCCAAGGCTGGCAAATATTTATCTCTATGATGTAAAACCAAATACACAAATTACATTTGATTGTAATTATTTGCACGTACATACAAGTAATGTATGAGTATCAAACTGTGATTAATCTCAACAATGACGATGATGTCACGATTCAATATACAAACCAGTCTGCCATTTCTTATCACTAAAAGAAATGATGCACCAGTCTGTTCACACAAACATACACAATTACTACGTATGTGTGTTGGTGTGTGTGTAAATAAACCTGTATATAAACCATCCAAACTGGCTCTAAAATCACCAGGGTTAACCCATATTTTGACTTAACAATATGATTACATATGGAGTGATAGAACATGCAAACTCTGTAAATTACCTTCTGGTGAGAATATCTTTTCATGACAAGATATTCCACAGGCAGATTGTAGATTTGAAAAAATAATTTTCGTTGCAAGCGAATTTCTTATTGTTAGCTATTATCATAGTTATCACTAATTGTTTATAGATAGATTGAGAAGCTTACATTTCTGCTTAACAAATTTTATCAAACTTGGGATCTATCTAGATCATTTCCTCTCACCCAATTACCTCCATCCTGTTAATTTCAGCCCAATTGTTGGTCTAGTTATCCAGAACTCTTTTACATACAAACATACATACATACATACATACATACATACATACTCACATATAATTATTGCTCGTATCATATAAGATATTTCCATTTTTTAAATGTTCGTTGAGTATAAATTCTTACTTTTAGAACCAGGGCTGTTAAGCTAGCTGAAATCCAAAAGCTGAAAGCCAAAAATGCTGTATTTTTGGTATTCTCAGCTTTAAAATGTAAGCCTAAGCTTTATATTTTTCAAGGTGAAATCTCGCTGAAAGCCATATTTTTTCTTCCAGTTTTGACTTTTTTTTTGCTCTATTACACCGTAATTTTATTAGCTTTTTTTTTACTATCAAATTACTCATATATTCATAAATTTTTAGATTAAAAAAATTTATTTCATATCATTTAGTAACAAATTTTGGAAAATATTAAGCCAAAAGATGGAAACTTCAAGCCAAAGTTGTATTTTGTGACCAGCAAGCCAAAAGCCCTACCTAGCTTAAGCTTTATTTATTCAGCTTGACAGCCTTGCATAGAATTGATTTTCATGAACTTTTTTTTAAATGATACCATGATGGTGATCCCATAGTGGTTCCTCAATAGATTTTCCTTGTGTTAGTGCAAGTTTGATAGGAGTTTGGTGCTTATTCATTCAGTAGTTTTTGAGAAAACTGAAAAAGAATAAATTGCTGGAGAGAATGTTTTGTTCATTGTTATGAGAAAACTACAAAAAAATGAGGCTAAAATTTCCAAGACACTAAGTCTTTATTTAGGACCAGGTCTGAAAGAAGTTCTATGCTTATTAGTTTAGTAATTTCTGAAAAAAACTGGAGAGCAAAAAATCATTGAAAATTAGTTTTATCAGAATTTTGAAAGAACTACAACAGGGGTAGTGTTTAAATTTTCACGATAGATTTTTCTTATGTTAGTGTAAATCTGATAAAAGTTTGATGCTCATTTGTTCAGTAGTTTCTGAGATAACTGGAAAAGAAAAACTTGCTGGAACAATGGTTTTTTTTAGAATTTTGAGGATATTTTTGGAGGAGTTAGGTTGAAATTTTTGCAATAGATTTTCCTTATATATAAGTCTGATAGAAGTTTGATGAATATTTGTTTGGTAGTTTTCTAGGAAACTGTAAAAGAATTTTGGTTCACAGTTTTCAGAAAACTACTCAAGAGAGTAGGCTGAAATTTTCATGATGAATTGTCATTAAGTAAGTGTAAGTTTGGTAGAAGTTGAACTATCTTTTTTTATCTGCGGCGCAGGAGTTATTAGTGTTGTTTTTACATTGCATCAATTTAGTTGGTGTCTATTTTCCAAAAATGTCGAATTTTGTAATGGCTGCTATTCGAAAGCCAGCTGACCGATTTTGCTCAAATTCAATACCAAACCAGTCCTTCAAAGTCTCTAACATAATATATATATATATATATATATATATAAGATTCCTCTCTTCTCTCGTTATCTCTCGCTCGTACACGTACCTACATTTATCCGCTCTGTCTTATCTGCTTTTAACTCTCGTACCATTATACTTCGCATCGATGTTCTTTTCTGTATATTCAGTTGTGATTATTCTGTCCGACTAAAACCATGTGCTATGTGACGACTTCGTTTTAAAATTCGTTTTTTAATAAATCGCATTTCTCGAAGTTTGTTTCCATTCAACGCCTTGACAAAGAGTCCATACATATCTTTCCACCTGAATTACGTTCTCTCAATCTACACGATAAGCTGATGCTTCTGCCTGTTGCAAAGGCAACAAAGAAGGACCTAGCCCCAAGATGGACCCAACGATCGTATAAATGCACCCTGGATGACGACCTTGCTAAATTGTATTTTGATGAATTTGAAAATGCATTTTTCAACGGAATCCTCCTAGATGAACTCGACGAGGTTGATTCGATTGTGTCCACCTCTACCCGCCGCTAAATCTCTCGCCTCAATCGTTAAGGATGCAATAATACCGAAATTTGGCTCCAAAACCTACTTATCCAATGCAGACGCTTGGATAGATACATTTGAATCAGAATGCCAACGTTTACTCATCGACGAGGACCGATACTGGGAAGCTGTTCGCCTGTTTTTAGAAGAAAGTGCCGAGAAGTGGTATAACACCACACGTCTATCGTCCACCTCCACTACTTGGAATTTCTGGCGACAGTCATTCCTTGACAATTTTGGAACTAAAAGTCTCGCCACAGCCCGTTCAGCTTTCTACTTCAAATACACTTCCGGATCAATCTCCGACTATGCCCAACAGAAGCTGAACCTGTTAGCATCCTACAATCCAAAAATGCATGAGCTCGACCGAATCACACAGCTTGCTCTCGGACTTCCCCGCCACCTCCAAGACCGAATTAATCTTGCCAAAACAACGACGCTTGGAAAGATGCTTTTGACAATCAACTCTTTCGATCCTTCCCGCCCCCTGCAATCTTCTTCTACCATTGCTCGAAACACAACATATCCACTCCCCCGAAGAAGAGTTGGTCCACTATTGCCAACAAATGCGTGAAACAATACAACAACTCTCCTCATTTGGTCACCAAATTTGCTCCCTCGTATCTGTTAACTGGTCGACCTGTTTCCATCATCCCTGAAACTTTATCCTCTCCTGCAGACGTACACGAGGATAGGAAAACTGCATTCAAAAATACGCTTAAATATCACATGTACAATAAACATTTATACGATAAAAATAAATGTGATGTCAATTTCGCCATTGGAGACTCTGTTTACGTCGACAATGGCAATAAGCTCAATCGTAATAAACTTGATAATTTACGCATCGGACCGTTCCCGATCTCTAGAGTAATCTCCAACAACGTTTTCGAAATCATTGTTAACCATGGCCCTTCAGGCAAACGTTTGTATCATGCAAGCAAATTACTACGCTGTCCAGCAGATAAGACAATCTCCTCTTAATTCCTCGATTATCTTTCCGCTCCTAAATGAGAGGAGAGGAGGGGATGTAAGATTCCTCTCTTCTCTCGTTATCTCTTGCTCGTACACGTACCTACATTTATCCGCTCTGTCTTATCTGCTTTTAACTCTCGTACCATTATACTTCGCATCGATGTTCTTTTCTGTATATTCAGTTGTGATTATTCTGTCCGACTAAAACCATGCGCTATGTGACGACTTCGTTTTAAAATTTGTTTTTTGATAAATCGCATTTCTCGAAGTTCGTTTTCCTTCTTTCATGTAATGGTCTTCGGATCTTATATATATACATATTGTGTACCAAAGAATTTGAGTGACCCGTACATTCGTAATCTACGACTTAAGATCAGCGCTTTTCTATAGGTTCTACCCCCAGGTTACGCCAATACACTGAATGCAATTGTTGTATTTTTAGAAAATACATCAAACAAAATTGCTCAATTTCGAACAACAGGTTGCCTAGCATGAAATAATGACATTAACCACCTACCCTTACACACACTTCTACATAGCAACTGGTAAGACGACAGTAATTAATTAATTATTTATTTATGGGTCAATACGAGCGATGGTTCCATTATTATTTTCTCTTGGAATAAAATATTTTTTTTTAAATACTGACAGAACAGAAACCAAATTTAGGTTCACTATTACTTCACGGTTAGACCAATAAGTTTTGAATATTTTTAACGCAGAAACAATAAAATAATTGTGACCTCTACAATCAATTTCAAAAAAACAAAAACAAAAATAAAAAAAAAGCGGAAAAGCTAGACAGGCTTTTTGCTTTTCATTTAATAACCGTATTGTAAAACCATTACGATTCAATAAGTAGGTAACTTTTTACCGTGTAGTACTACGCCTTCTCAATTGTCTAAGAAAATCACGAAATGTAAGGATTTCAAAGAGAACTACCTTATACTTTTTTAATGCATTGTTATAGAACATCATGATTCATGCACTACCATGTGAGAAACGACAAAACATGAACCGAAGGTAGACTAACAATAAAACGAGTTCAATTGTGACCAATTACGGGACTCTTTTGACATTCATCATAATTTACATTGCACGAAAACAGTTAAACAACTGTTGAAGTGTACTTTTTTTCATCATGTTTTTTTGGCTATACTTTATATTCTCAGTTCATACGTGTCCGATCGTCTAATACGTGATTTATTGAATTTCTACGTTGGCAGAAATATGAAATACAATGCGCCTACTTACATATAAACATAAAGCTATTATTTTAACAGTTTTTTTATCCTAAACATTGCACAAATTCACAAGTGGCATTTATGAAATCATCATAATTTAAATTGTTTATAGACCCAATTATAAAAAAAGTTTCTCACAATACATTCTGTGAAAAAACAAATTGAAGGATGTTTCTGAAAATGTACTGATAAAAAAATTGAATATCTGAAACAATGATGGTGCAAGTTTGGATGGGAACTAGGTCATCTTTTTCATTTTGTAGGTACCAAATATTTTAGTTGATTTTCAAAAGAGCAACTGTTTTCTGACAAAACTTGCAGCTCAAAAATTTTGAAATTTTCCTGAATTGAGAACTTGTCCATTTAGCAGAACTTACAACGCTGGAATTTTAATATTTTCATAAGTTTCGAAAACCTGATTTTCTAGCAAAGCTTGCTGCCGTATATTATTGAAATTCAAGAGAAACTTGCTATGTTAGAATTTTGAAATTCAGAAAAATTCCAAAAATCTCCTTTGCTAATGGAGCGTGGAATATGCTATGGTAGAATTTTTTGAGATTTGAGGTAAACTTGCTGCGCTAGGATATTGTGAATAACATGAATTTTTTTGAAAACCTGTTATTCTAGTGAAGCAGGCTGCACTACAATTTTTTTTGGAAAACCAGTGAAAATATTGCAAAACGAAGACAACTACAATAATTTACTCATTTTTAGTAGATTTATAACATGGCCAAAAATTTCTCACTCTTGAACAGACTTTTGAGAAACATTACTCCGAACTGTTGAACAAATGTTTTAATTAGAACCACAATTGATACTATGGAAGCCCAAATTATTTTGATACACGGCCAAAATTGCTTGAGTATTGCTTAAGGGGACATTCAGAAGCAGCACTAGAACCAATCACAAAATAAGTTTTACGCTAAAAGAGAGTTTTTGAAAGATAAACTTTTTTTCTTGGCTTTGGCTTTAGCTTCATGCGAAATAAATATTATTTCGCTGCCGAAAGTTGACAGCAATATTGGTATGTTTTAAAATCACAGTAGTGAGTAGAATAAAAGCTTATAAAAATCACACTAAATAGTAAATAACTCGAAAACTAACAGATCAATCAAAACGAAAATTAATAAGGCTCATTAACATCAAAAAGTTATAACTTATCCGTCACAAATTTCAGCCTAATTGAAAAAACATTGCGACAGCTCTGTTGAGTTAACACGAAATTGCCTCCAAAATTCCACAAAAAATGGACTATATGAACAAACTGCTGGTCCGATTTTATACAATTCATCTCTGGCATGGACTTCATCTACACACAAAATTTCAGCTCTATCGACTGAAAATAACAATCGCTATCGTGAACACATATTTATTTATCTATCTATCAATCTATCCGTAAATTATTAGAGAATCTTGATGTAAGTACCTTTATTTGTTCGCCCTTAACTTCAAAATCACTAGACAGATCGAGATGAAATTTTCAGTATTTATTTTTGTTATTCCGAGGCACGTTTGAAGCCATCGTCGAAGTCTCTAGCCCCTCTGGGTGCGAAGTTATTCATTTTCATCAACATTATGATTTATGGCACAAAGACGAATAAGAACAAACGAAAGGGAATGAAAGCGAATGAAAAGAACGCGAATTGCAGGCGTAGCGTAGGCGAAGTTGCGGGTAACATCTAATCTACAATAATATAAATGAAATTGAGATATTGGTGTAATCAAGTTTCTTTTGACCTGAAATGAAAAACTATTAATGTCCCAGCTCAAACTTCCATTAACAGAGCGATTGTAATAGTTTTTGTATTTTTTTTTTTGAAGACCAAAAGAGACAATTAACAACTGTTAAGCGACGACAAGTAATTGTCGCACAAGTGTTATGGTTCACCTTCGAGTATTCATAGCAAGGCATGCCAGAATCAAATAAAATAATGACACATTATCTATGCATCGTACAAGTTGATGAGTGAATTACATCAAACCTTATTCGATTCTCCCTCACAGACAAATCAAGAAATGGCCAAGCTGAGAAGGTTTAAAACGCAAGCCCGATATAACATGAAAAATAGCCTCTATACGCATGTATCACGCTTCGAATAATAGAAAGTGAAAAAAAAATTTGGATGCGCCCCCAAAGCAAAGAAATGCAAAAGAAATAACCAGAACATCGTCGATAAATTAAACGCCATATCATCGGCGGTGGCGTGGGACATATGATAAGGGCAGAGGAGAGGGCCCACACAAAAACATAGGTTGGCACCGGTTCAGGTGCAATTAAAAATAAAATAACGACCGAATACCTAAGTTGTGCGAAGAAACGGGGAAAATTAAAAATATAACGTTGAATTCAATGGGAAGAGGGGTGAGTCGCCTGGCGGAGGGGGTGGAGATGGCGGATCACGACTGAGGGTGGGAGTCGATGAAAACATCGGCGGTATCCATCTACTTCTCGAACACGGTGCGCATCCATTTTATCAAACATCCGTGTAATTATGAAAACGACGTCAAATTTCACTGACCCAATTTTCTCGCCTTATTCTTCTTTTCAACTCCTTCGCGCGCCCAACTTTTGCAAAAATATATACGTATATATATGTATATAATTATTAATTATACGCTAAGTATACTTATGTCGAGAAAAAAATATCTGTAATATTTTTTAATCGCTCCCTACACACTGGCGTAATCACCGCCAGAAATCCCCCCCTAACAAACAAAAGTTCTAAACGAAGGTCTGTCGTAAGGTGTGAAAAACATCTCATAATAATACTATCGTAGGTACCTACCTACATTTTTGTAAGCATCCAACAAAATCGAGGAAATAAGTACGTATACATACTATATAATCCATTTTTAAATCAGACTGATACATGGGGCACGGGGAAGGGGTATCATTAATTTCACTTGAGTATTTCGAAAACCAAAATAATAATTTTCCGTTTTTGTTTTCGTCATTTTGGTAATTTTCTTATGATTAATAGTAAGATTTTTATTTTTATTATTATCATTATTATTATTATTATTATTATTATTATTATTATTACTTATTATTATTATTATTATTATTATTATTATTATTATTATTATTATTATTATTATTATTATTATTATTACTACTACTAGTGAGTACCCAATGCTTCTACGCAGCAATAATTCACAGATCTACATGAACGCGTAAATGTGTCCGTAATTATCGATTAATCAGGTGCAAAATAAAGAAAACGAATGATTTAGAGTTAGACTGAAATTTGAATATAGTCAAATATGTCTGTAACTATGGTCATGTGAAAGCGTTACAGACAAGTGGTTTTTATAAATAAGATTATTTTCTTTTTCACTTTCCTCCTTCCATTTTTAACTGACTTCAAAAATAAGGAGGAGATAATCAATTTGATCCATAAATGTTTTTATTTAGTTTTTAACAAAAATCTACTTATTAAAACTAATCTTGTATTGAGATCCAAAGGTGATGGTAGGTTCATTTTTCATCTCATGACCCCAGGAGAATTTTGGAACTATTAGCTGAAATTCACTTAAATATATACATTTCTTTTTAACTCGATGCAGGTAGCAATTTTTATCCGATAGTCTTAAAATTTGGTACACTTATCTGGATCTGCACAAGAACAAACGATATTATTTTTACTTTTTGGTCCAGATCAGTCCAATGGTTCAACTATTACATCTTATTAGAAAGAGGAGACAAACTCCAACAACTATAATCTCAGAAGCACAAATAAACACAATAATTATAATCCACAACAAAACATAAATAAAAATGGACAGAATAATGAAAATAAAGTAGCTTTTACTTTTATATTACAGAAAAATTGGAATCCTACCGATTGATCATTGAATCTGATGAACTATACTTTTGTTCGATTCATTTGAATTCCAGTAGATCTTACCGGAGAAAATTTTTTTTTTGTAGTTGGTTAAATTTCTAGATGAAAAAATTTTATTATTTATAATGCCCACAATTCGTCATGGAAAAAAGTAAAGAAAAAAAAGAGTGAAAATTTACGAGGATAACATCGTTTGAAACGATGCCAAAGACGATAGTTGTTGAAGAAGAACAAAAAAATTGCAGGGCACATATATCTTTCGTGTTAATATAATAATTATTTGACGTGAATTAATTGCGAGACAAAATTGGTCTTACGCCCTCGACAACATTGTATGTATTTGCGTATGCATTCATGAACGTGGCTAAAGCAAAAATACAGCTGTTTACAAAGGGAAAAGGTGAATGAGGAGGGTTGAAAATTGAACTTAACTCCAACTTCACCAAACGCCTAATGTTTAAAAACGAGAATTTATTCTGATGACAGCGCGAATTCAATTTTACAGAATCGATGTGGTGTAAACTGTCATATAAATTGATCTGAATCATACTGGAGACATCCAGTAAGGCTTAAGAATAAGCAGCGGCGAAAAAAAATTTTCGGACTATTCTAAAGATAAAAACTGTCAATAAATCAAGCCGTATAATAATGATGTGCACGAAAAATGTATACTGGTTTCTGATAGATTTCGAATCTTTCGAAGAAACTGGCATGCATTAAAGGGAGTAATAGAACCACAGATGCAACAAACTGCTAGTGTAAGATAAAAAATGATTCTTGATAAAAATTATGATGAATTTTTATTTTTAAACCAGCGAGACAGAAATAAATTAATGTTTAATTTTCTTGATTTTTAACAGATTTCTTCGATAAACACACCAAAATGAGCGCATTAATAAAAACATCAGCAAAATTAATTATTTAAAAAAATATATAAAATAAACCCTTCAACAAGAAAAAAAAAAGTTGGCAATTGTAATAATTAACCCTGACAATTCTTGACATTGATAATAGGGTTTTCAGATTAGTTATCATAGTTTTAAAAAATAAATTCTCAAAAAATACACAAAAATTAAGCTCATGAAATTCAGCAAAAGATGGCAGGTATCTATTTTAACGGACTGAGAAAATAAGATATAACATAGATAAGAATGACAAGCAGAAAAAGTTGTTGAAAATGGTAAAATATATTTAGAAACATGCTCTAACAGAGGTATAGAAGTGAAGAAAAAATATTTTCTACAATTTTTAATGCGGTATCTAGTTCATTAATAGGAGAATAAAATTTAATTGTTCGATAACAAACCAGGAAAATATCAAGTTGAACATTTTCAAAATAATTTTCACATTTTCTTGCCTGAAATTAAAAACAAATGCCAGAAATAATTTCTACTCTCACGATGGCCAATTTACACGATCACTGAAATGGATAGGTCTATTAATTTTGATTAAAATGAAACCAGTTAATTAATTTTTGGGTAACCACAACGAATAAATATTCATAAATCAAAACATTAAAGTGAAAGATGAAAGTTCAACAGGAGGAGTATTAATGACGTATGAGTCAGAACTGAAGCAACAGTAGAAATGAAGCTCAATAGGAGTTCCTAATGACCAAATGTTGTTGAGCTTGACCCAATTTTACTCACCTCATCGCTCTACTACTTGTCATACATTATCGGAAATAATACACTTTATTCTGTAAAACTGTAACGCTGCCATGCCTGATGACAGAGAACTATTCTTAATCTGAACATCTCTATGTTTCATTCCGTTGTGATGTCACAAGTAAGAAGAACTTTTATATCATGTTTTTTGATTGTGTTTTACTTCTCATTCATTACATTTCTGAGGCAACCATCAGACTCATCCTTTTTTAGAGATTACTTTTTCTCAACATACCAGATCTCTTTTCTACATATGTGACATTGAAAGAAACCAAAATATTAAGGTGAGAACTTGAGAAGATATAGAAAAAATTTGAAGAACCATCCGGAGAGGATTCAACCACTAAGTTAACTTTAAATAATGAATATTTCGCGAAACCATAATTTCCGACTGAATTCTGAGAAATTCAAGTCCTAATATGATATTAACGATTTTTTTTTTCGCAGCAGTTGACGTCTGTACACGTCAAGAGTTCTAATTTACGGAAGAAAAATACTTAGAAATAAAATCAACGTTTCATTGATCTGAAAAATTAAATTTATGCTCCGTTGGCAACTTTCTCAATCGCGAGATGTACAGTTTTCAGTAGGTTTTCAACAACAATAAAAATTACTCTTTTAGCAGGTTTTTTCTTTTTTCTTTAATTTTCTATCACGTGTGTATTTTGACCGAGGAAAGTAACATTGAAGCAGGTTAACAGAATCGTTTCAAACGGTCGAAAAAACAACGACTATTGGAACCTTTTGAAACCAATGAAATTACACAATTTTGAGTTCGACAATAACAAGCACCTATTTTGGCACAACAAATCTAAAAAAAAAAGACAAAAGTACTTGATATTCTCTAGTGAAAGAAAGGGAAATTCCGCGTTCATTATGAGGTTCTTCTAGTTCACTAGTCTATTATGAAGTATTCAAAATTCCGAATGAATTTCAACATACAAGTAAAAATCATAACATAATATTGTTTTTTTGTAAGTAGAGTGCAGAAGTACGCAAATTATTCTTCTAAGACCTCTAAGGGCCGTAGAAGTCGTACGGCGGCATCAAATTTCTATTGACCATCTAAAAGAAGTATGACTCATCATTATAGTTTTAATGAAAATAATAAAATATCGTTGTTAACAGAGGTCACCAAATCAAAAAAAAAAAAAAGTTAATAGCTACATATTACAACTGTGGGACAAAAATATGACATATTTTAACACTATAAATGATACGGTAACTTACTTTAAAAAACAATAAAAGGCTAAGCTACCTAGTGATTGATCCGAAAAATTAGCATCACAAAAAGGAATCTAACTAAAATTGTGATACTTTGGCAAGAACAAAGCTGCACGTTCCTAGACCAGTTGCTGCACACTCAACATGAATAACTTACAGTTTCTGAAAAACTTAGGTACTTAATTCAGACTTCAGAGTGATTTTCATTGACAATGTCCTCCGTATGAGATTATCTTGAAAATTACTGAAGAGTGCTGTTGCAACCGACTTAAAACATAGGTTTTGTGGTCAAACTGCAAATGACAGCTATTTTAGTAAGTACTTACTCATAGCTTGTGCTATTTTTCATTTATTAAATTCCTGAAGCAACAATTTTACAAAATGTTTTATTTAGGTGATGAGATTACATGAAACCTTTGACTATATAGTACTGGACCAGTACAGTTTCATAAAGCTGGGTTTACACCAAACAAAAATATGCTGTTTGTTCGATCTTTTTCTATATTCACAAGGTTCAATTTGGTTAGGTAGCAAATTTTGTTCATTCTCATTAGTTTATGTGGCTGTTTACACCAAATGAGCAAAAAAAAAAAACGTTTGTTATTAGCTTATTCATTTGGTATAAACGCAGCTTAAGACCCACGTACTTTTTAATGTAAAGACGTGCCAGCAAACAAGTAAGTAACCCTAGCATACCTCCTGCATATTTTCAACATTTTATTTAAGTTTGCTAATTCAAAATAAATCTGATGAAGACATCACTTAAATTCACAAAAACAGCGTACTGATGTGTCTGAAGTTGAACAGCTCATAATGTCCAACCTTCATGTATTTTGGTATTTAAATGCAAAGGATGTCATAGTACCCTAATTTTAAGACATCATGCAGCCAAAAACACTGATGTGTTATTTTGTTTTGAAGTTACCTCACACTTCAAAAAGTCTTTTATTTTCTGACATGATTGAATTCTTTTTCAAGTCTGGTTAAGCATCTTGCACACAATGAAACTTAGCTTATCTTGTCTTCAAATCACATCAGAAAATTAGTTTGTTATAATTGACTGAATTATAAGTAAAGAAGTGTAGATAGAAGAGAGCTTAACAAGGTTCTAATCCATAAGAGGATCAAAACTTGAAAGAATGAACAACAGAATTATTTTAAAAATGAAATATAATACAACAGAAAAATTACATTAGTTAAAGCAGGTAAATTAAGCAAGAGCAAAAATAGTATGAATAGCATCTGCAGACAGTTTAATAGAGGAAACCATATTTTAAATTCTTATTTCTTCACCTATCAAATTGTCATTACAACTGGTTGATTTGACAGATTAATTTCTGGTTTGAAATATTCTTACTTATAAATTTCAAGTTTAAAAGTTTTTCATTTTGGTTAAATTTAAAAAACAGAGAACTAGGTGAGATGAAATTGTGATTATTCAAATTTAGATGAGGATGGATTAGAACCAAATGCTCACTATTGTGAAAGAAGGCACTACATGGCTTTTAATGACAAAGCAATCTGCAGTCATCTGAACAGAGGTCTAAAATTGTTGTCAACAACACACCAAATTTCCCTCTTATTTTATGATAAGAACTCCATTCGATCATATTGCCAATAATATTTTAACCACAGGTATTTCATAAAAGATTGTCTAGAAGTACAATATCCTGACTGCATAGAGAAATTTTGATCGCTACTACTAGAACCTTCATAGTAAAAAGAATAATCCCTACACAGTTTTTAGTCTCCAACCTAGCCTAGCCTAAAGTTTCATTACTAATCCTTCATGTCTGTAAAAGGTAATAAAGGTTTGGAATATTCTATATTCTTAAACGGAGTGTTAATAACACTGAAATATGCCTACTATGAGGATTTTGACATATGACTTAAATGATTTAAACTTACATTATCCACTTCATAAAGAAGGACTATGAGAGATAAAATTGTAGGTATTGTTTTTCTCTATGGTCCTTTCTAATCAGCTAGGTTTCCCCTACTACTTGTCTACACCAATAGTCTTCATAAGCCAAAGTTGATAGTACATGCGCACATAGAAAATACAATGCAAAAATAAAATGAAATAAAAAGAAATAAAGCAGAAAGGCATTGGCAGTATGCCTGTTATCAATACAGTTTTTACCAGGCATTCAAATCTATACTGCATCGTATCTTATTTGAATTATCTGGCTTTCAAATGAAATTCTACTATTTATACAGGGTGTTATTTTATACAGAGTGAACCTGTAATTGAAATCTAATAAACAGTTAGTAGAATTGCCTGAAAAAGAACTTCATTCGTCGTCATCTGCTTTAGTCTTCACATTTTATTTATTTCAGACACTATATTTTCTCAACTTAGGCTTTTTGTCTATACAATGTCGTAAAATTTGAAAATATTTTTATTTTCAGGTCACAAAAAATCTCAGATTTCTCAGTACATAAGCCCAAAACAAATGTCGAAGCCTGAAATACATTGTAGTTTTCCATCCAAATTATCAATCAGGTTCAAAACGATTTAAATAGAATCGTAAATTGCCATAATAGTATTTGCAGCTAAAAGTTGATAAAAACTAACAAATCTCGTATTGTACTAAGCGAAAGAGACTATAAACCATAACTGAGAAACCCTGGAGCAGTTAAATTTAAACTAAACGTTTACCATATTTTATTGATTGCGCTTCGTCTGAATTCTTTTTGTTAAGCAATTGTGCAACAGTAATGAAAAAGTAAAAAATGTTAAAGAAATCTACGTCGCCTCGGACAGACTGCTTTTCGTTCCTTCAAGAATTTCGGCGCCGAGAAATTCACCTTATACGGAAAATGGGCACTTAATCACGATGTCATCCATTTTCGAATTTTCACCGATTCGGCCGATCAATTTTTATTAGCTCGTAGAAAAAAGTGCCACCATTTCCACTTTATTGAATTTTACTATTTACGGACTTACGAATGAATAATAGCATTTGTGGAAAATACACTAAAATTACGTAAAAAAAGAAAATTTGAAAGATAGCTGCGACACATCTGAATATAATCGATTATAATTCACTAACTTCAAGCGATAATGTGAAATCTTGCTAGCAATATTTCGGTCAGTGATTTTTTTTTTTTTTTCCAGAGACAGAATTATTAATACAATTAATTGAATAGTTTTAAATTTTTCTTAATTATCTTCCCCCAATGTAGAAGCCGAAGAAAATTTGAAGATAAAAAGGATAACCTTAATATTCCACTCTCCATCTCTAACCCTACGTATTATAAAATACTAAGGTCAAAAACTGTTGGAAACACTATCACTCCAGAACCACGGGGTGGATTTGCATGAGATTTTCCAGAAAAAATTATTTCCATCAAGTATGTCCGTAGCCCCCTTGGGGGAAAAGTTATCAATTTTTACCATCTATGAAAACACAAAACAGACAAAACATTTCTTAAACTCAACCAAAAGGTGTATAAAAGAAAAAAAAATTTTTTCCCTTCTCTTATTTCATTGTCTGACGACTACTGATTGGTGATGTGTATATGATTCTCTGCGTCTGACTGTTTCGTTTTTTTTTTTATCAGGTTTCATTTGGGTCAATCAAAAAGGAGTTAAAACAATAATTAGATATTACGCCAAGTGAAACTGTTGGGAAACAACTCTTAATGAAATAAAATAATCGAGCAAAGAATTGATTTCAGTTCGCGACAACCAAATAAGGAGACATTCTGCAGCGGTATTAGACCACTTTTTTGTTCTGTTTTTCTTGCACGGATTTCCAAAATTTTAACTATATTGAGCTATTAAGAAAAAAGATACTACGTATTCAAAATTAAATATTCTCAGAGGATTTAGCATAAATTTGAGTGAGAACTGGAAATGAAAAATAGAAACATATGTCCATGAAAATCTGAAATTTAATTCGAAATAAAATTATATTTAAAAAAAATCATATTAGTAAGATTCCAATACTTTGAAAAATTACATGCGTCTGTATATCGATATTACTTTTGTTGTTTTCTATTTTCTTGTGGAGTATCGTTTTATTTTTACACTTAGTTCCTTTTGCTTTTTATATTCAATTTGCTTACGTGTCGTTTTTCAGAATGATAGGCTTCATCCCGATGAAGAGAGTGTGGTGAATTATGGCGTTTCCTTTCGTGCTAGTGTTAAAATTATTTTCCATTATTTCTATCGTATATATACTCTTCGTCGTGTTATTCGGTCGACTGTTATGTTCTGTTTCTGGATTAGTGTCAATCGTGATCTCAAAATTTATTAAGTGAAAATGTCAATTTTGGATTGTAGTTCCTGTCCATTCTCTTCGTCGAGTGTTACGGATGAATGTTTGTTACTCCCTGAGCTTTTTCATTCTGGGGATGGATCCGTGGTGGTGGATGAATCTTTGTTCTTCCCTCAGGATTCATTCCCATTGATAAAGGTGTGGACTACGTTGTGTCCATGCTTTTTCCGTGGGATGATAGCGATGTGGCGCGTTTTTAAAGCACTTTATTATTATACTTCTAATCGTAGTGGTCCAAGTGGTCTGATAGTTTATCGTAAAATGTATCCCGGTGACGTGCTCAATACTTCGTATGGTTTGTGGTGTCAAGTGGTTCTGGTAGGATTATGTGATGACTGCCAAATGAAGATTGGCAAATTTTGTGCCAAATTTTTGTTGTTTATTACCTCACGCGTCTATATGGCGGTGTGATAGTCAGCATTTATTATATTCATCGCTTTGTGTTGCTCCGATTGATTTACCCTGTTATGCTATATGCTTAAATATCATGTCGGCTTTGATTTGTGTCACACTTCGTTTGAACGTTTGTGCGGAGAGTCGTTTCCATCTCACTAATCCTATTGCTATTGAAAGTGTCACGAATGATCAAATTGTTGTGTTGTGTGGGTATATTGAGGACGTTTATCAAAGTGATGTGTCCGTCGATATTTCCCGTGCATATGTGAGAGTTGTACGTATGTTTGGTCCTGAAAAGCAACTCATGATCTCTGCTGAATGTCGCAGGTTACAGAAGGAGTTGGCAACTGCCATATCCAAAGGTACTACTGTTTTGGTTGGTCCGAATGTCATTGAAGAGATATATCGGATGATATGTGTTGTCCCGAAGTCCTCAGAGGAAGTTGCAAATGTAACTTTACCAAAGCGTAACACTTCATTGGTTCGCTGGTCTCTAGGTCCTTCCTGCTCCAAAGTTGAAGAGGTTGAGGAAGAGGAGACAGCTGTTGCAGAGCGGGAGTTGGTTTATGATGACTGGGATCAGAAGAAAAAAAATTTTGTAGTTTTAAGGTGAGTATTGAGCACTTCAGTAAGATACCTTTACATTATCTTCTTAAATTTACGTATAATCTTAATAATAAAAATTAGGGGATTCGTTATTAAAGTTATAGGTATAGTATTGGTGGGACTCTAAGGGTGGGATTAAGTATTCCTGTAAGCCATGTTCAGCAGGTTGATTATATTTGGTAAAAATATTTTGTGGGTAGTTATAGCAGGCCGGAAGGATTGTGGATTGAGAGAGTAAGGCTTCTGGCTGCGTACTAACTTCCCTGTTGTCCATTTCTTTTTCGGATTCCAATTCTCTTATTTCGTCATTATATTGTTTTGTGTATATCTTTCTAATTTTCCTTCTTGTGATTCTTCTCCTTTCTGGATCTCGTAATTCGAATTTCTTTCTCCATACTTTGGAATCTTTCTCTCCTTTTTCTGCACTTTTGTCAAATGTGACATGTTTTTCTGTTTTATTATTTTTAGTTTTGAAACATGTTTTCTTAGGTCTTCCTCTTGGTCTTTTAGATATTATCTTCATGTTTTCACTGTTATCGTTTTCTTCAGTGACTATTTTCTTTGGTCTACCTCTTTTCCTTTTTGGATAAGCTTCACTTTCACTATTTTCAGTTCCTGAGTCATTGTTTTCTTCTATTAGCGGTGGTGGGGTGTGATCTTCTCTTAGTATGTAAGGCAAAAGTCGTCTTACGTGGATGGTGTCATCCATTTGGTTTCCATCTTCTGTTATTATACGTACTACATAATTCAGCTTTGAAATTTTCTTGACTATACGAAATGGGCCTAAAAATTTTGGCTTTCCTTTACCATAGTTGATAAGTGATCGTAGTAGTACTAGGTCATTCACTTCGTAATTGATTTCTTTTCTCCCTTTGTTGTATTGTTTTGAATATTTCTCTGCATTTTTCTTATCGAGTTTAGGTATTTCTTCGCATATTTTGGTTATTTCTTCGATTTGTTCTTCTCTAGATTTATTTATCAATGGCGACGGGATATTTAGGTTAACAGGAGGTTCGCCTTGATATCCGTGCATCAAATAAAATGGTTCGCGATAATTTAAACCTTCAATTGGTGTTAAATTATATGTCAATGCAGCATTGTCTACGTGTTCTGGCCATTGTTCGCTTTCTGTACTCTCATATTTCGATAGTATTTTCTTTATTATTCCATTCATACGTTCAACTTGACCTTGTGTCTGTGGTGTGTATGACGTTGAATGATATAATTTAGCTCCTATTTTGCTGCAAAATTTACGTACGTCGTCGTTAGAAAAATGTGTGCCATTGTCCCACGTTATTTTACCTGGTTTCCCGTAATGTTTAATTATCTCTTTTAGGAATTTTATTACCGTCATCGCATTTGGTTGACTGGTTGCTTTTATCCAACAATATTTTGTGGCCTTGTCTATACCTACTAACACATATTTTTTCTCGTGTTGTGTATTAAATTTGCCTATGAAATCTATTTGAATGTGTGCTAATGGTTTACATTTGTCTGGGTTTATGGGTTTTAGTAATCCATATTTCTCGTTTGCCATTTTGTTGATTTGGCACTGGTGGCAAGAGCGTACATGCTTCGTTACTACTTTAGGCATTTGCAAAAAGTAGTAGCAAGCACGTATTTTGGCAAGAGTTTTACGTATGCCAAAATGTCCTCCCACTGATTGATTTTTGTGGCATGCACGGAGAACCTGTGGGATAAGAGATTTTAGTATAACTGGTACTGCTGAATAGTACTCTCATTTGGTGTCACTTTTCCATAAGATACGGTTTTCATCTAGGAAAAAGGGTTTTATGTTTTGTGATCTTTTACTCTTGAATTTCTTACGTAGCTCTTTTTCATTGCCACCTTCGAGTATTTGTATTACTATGTTCCAATGTTCATCTTCTCTCTGTTTATCCCATAGATCGTGTATTTCTTCATCTGTTATCTTTATAGGGTTTTCTTGTTCTGAATTTTCGGATATGTCGGAGATATCGGATGTGCTGGAAATATAAGAATTCTTTGATGCGGCAGAATCTGTGGAATTTTCCGAGTTTTCGGATGTTACAGAGATTCCGTCGTCATCCAAATTTTCACTATTTTCGGTGTTTATTTCGGAATAACCCGAATCTTCATTTTTTCTTTTTCTACTTCTCGTAACGGCGTCTATTTTCTTTTTCTTTGTTTTGTCTTCTATGGGAGGGTCTGGTGTTCCATCAGGTATGGTAAATTGACCGTCCTTGAATTCAGCAAAATCTTAATCTTCTTCGTTTAGGCGAGACAGATAATCGGCTACTTTGTTGTTTTCACCTTTTATGTGCCTTAGTTTGAAGTGGTATTTGCCTAATTTTGATATTAATCTATTAAGGCGTGCATTTGGTTTCTTGAATCTGCTTTGATATGTGAGAGGTTCATGGTCTGTGAATACAGTGAACTCTTTGTATATTAGAAATTCTCTAAAATATTCGCATGCGTCAGTGATTGCGATCATTTCCAAATCAAACGAGCATAAGTGATGTTGGTTTTTTGGAATTTTCTCTGAGAAGAAGCTGATCGGGTGATGCTCTCCTGTTCTTCTGTCTATCTGTATTACTACCTCGCCTATTGTGGTTTTTGAAGCGTCTACTTCTACATGTTTTGGCATCTGGGTTGTATATTGCGAGGACAGGTTCTGAGGTTATTTTATCCTTCAGAGTGTCGAATACGATCTGAGCTTCTTCGTTCCATTTTATTTTGTTGTTTGTTTTTACATTTTCTTTTCTGGTGAGTTCCGTTAATGGTGCGGCTATTTTAGAAAAGTTTTTTATCATTTTTCGGTAAAAGTTAGCCATTTCTAAAAATCTTCGTAATTGTCTAAGTGTTTTTGGTGGCTGTGCTTCTCTAATGGGTTTTATGTTCTTTTCTGTGGGTTCCAATTTGTTATACATATTTATGTCCTAAATATTCTATATTTTCGTCAAAGAAGCTGCTTTTGCTTGTTTTTACTGCTAGTCCTGCATTTTTTAGGATAGTTAGTACTTCATCTAGGTTCGCTAGGCATTCCTTGAGGGTTTCTCCGAAGACACATGTATCGTCTATGTATTCTATGACTTTGTCCTCGAGAATTTCATTAAAAAGATCTGTCATTGCTCTTTGAAAAATGCTGGGGCTTGCGCATAATCCTTGTGGAGTTGCGTTGAATACATAGCTAACGCCTCCTACATTTATGCCTGTTATTTTCTTAGATTCTTCGTCAAGGGGCATTTGATAAAAGCCTTGGTTCAAATCTAGTGTACAAAAATATTTCTTATCTCTAAGTGCATCCCATATTTCGGATAATATTGGGACTCTACTTGTATCTTGTTTTAGTATATCGTTATCTCCTCTATAATCTATTAATAAACGAAATTTGCTATCTGTTTTCTCTTTGAGAAAAACGGGGCTTTTGTATGGTGTACTTGCTCTCTTAAGTATGCCTATTTCTTCGAATTCCTTTATTTTCTTGCCTATTTCTCGTTTTTTGTATAAACCCATGTGATGGTTTCTACAAACCACTGGTGCATCTGTTTTTAGATTTAGATGCGCTGGCTTTAATTTTGCCAGTTTAATTTTATCAGATCCTTCTGTAAATATATGCAAGTATTTCTTGAGGGTCTGAACTTCTTCTTCTTTTTGTTCTTTGTCTAAATTCTTATTTATTTTAACTCTATTTCCTTCGTTATCATGTAAAACTGTGCTGTCGGATCGTGTTATTCGGATCAATCTTAGCAAGTCCACCTCCTCACCATGGTTCCCTCTAATGTCCCTCATCGCAATGCGTTGAACATTAAGTTCGCCTTGGCAGACGGAGTTTGTCTTACGGTCCCGCAAAGTCGGCTGTTTGAGCCTATAGCGTCCTAAGGGTGCGTATACATTTGCGAGCAAAGTGCTTGCGAACCGTTCGCAAACCGTTCGTTAGATGCTCGAGAACCGCTCGATAAAATATTATTTCAGTGAACAGTTCGCGAGCATCTAGCGAACCAGGGAAAAGAGACGAACTAACTGCAAACCATCCGCAGTTATCGCGAACCTATAGAATGGAAACCGCGAACACAAAAATGAATAAACTGCACACGAACGCCGTCCCAACTGAACTGCGAACATCCTTTGTGTTCGTCAAAAAAACCGACTTCCGGCGGTTCACAACGAGCGACGAACGAACGGTTCACAAGCATTTTGCTCGCAAATGTATACGCACCCTAAGATCGTTCCGTTCGCAATTTCGACATCAAAGTATTTGCTATAGAGTCGAAGGGTTGGCCATCCCATCTCGTCAATAGTATATTGTCCTTCTAGTCCGAAAGTCGTAAGGAGTTCTTCATCCGGATCGGCTATTCCAGCTTCTGGATCCAGGTACTCAAAAAGTTCGCATTCCTTGGCAATATATAACTCTTCTTTAGCACGTATAAATCCTTCTGCATTTTCTTCCTGAATATTTATTATTTCATAAGTTTCTCGTTTCTAAGACGGTCCTATTCTAAATAACTTCTTAGAAAATAATATATCGGCTTTGTGCCGATCCAGAAAGTCAAATCCTATCAGAAGGTTAGTTGTGATCACAGTAGTCACGTATGTTTCCACTTCGAGGAGTAGGTCACCCATTTGTATGGTGACATCAGTTACTCCTATAATGGCAATTGCACTGTCGTTGGCAGCTACAATACAAACTCTTGCTGGTCTGATCACTTGTCCTTCAATAAGATCGTAGTGAATTAATGTCACCTCAGATCCGATATCTATCGTGCCCTCTGTTTCAGTCTCATTACGGCGTACGACAACGCAGGGTATTATCAACTTGCATTTTGCCCTGATTGATTGCCGCGATGCTAGCCGAATATTTACCTTTCGGTTATTCGGTGCGTGTGGATCTGAAATAAGGTTTGAAGCACAGTCCGGATGGTGAGTGTAACCGTTACAAGCTCGTATGTCATTGTCACAATGGGGTGCAAAGCAAACGGGCTCTATTGCGGGTTTTTTGGCAGTTGGTAAAGTGTGGGTTCAGTTGGTCGTTGTATTGGTGGGTATGTTTGTTGGTTTTGAGCAAACTGTGGCATCCACTGTGGTTGGGGCGTCACATACCCTGGATAAGCCGGTGGTGGCGTATAATTTTGTTGTATTTGTGGCCCGTATTATTGGGTTCTGGGCCCGTAGTTTTGTTGTGAACTATATCAAGGTTGCCTTATATCTCGATATCCACTGAAATTTCTTACTGACGATCTACATACCCTTGCAAAGTGGCCCATCTTGCCACAATTATAACATAGCGCGTTCCTCATATCTGTTTGAGAGTATCTTTCTCTACTTGGTTCTCGATAGTTTTCTCATAGTCGCGTATTTCGATAGTTTGATAGGCAACTTTGTTCGTATTCTCTTGGCTGTCGAGGTCATTGATCTGATCTTTCGTTGTTACGATTACGTGTTGTTGGTCTTTGCTCTGGGCTTGTATTTTCTTGATTTGAGGTTTGGTTTGAATTTTGATTTCTCCTGTTTTGATTAGGAGGTTTCCATCTTGTGGTTATCATGGCTGCTACAGTTGGATCAGTGGGAGAGATTGAGGCTGGTCCTGCTTTCGATACTGTCTTTTTTTCTGGGGTTTTCCCTTTTAGTACTTCTTCTAGTTGTTTTTGCATTTTTTCAATAGTTTCATTTGCCTATGCAAGTAATTCCTCCATTTTTTGCTTATCAGTTAGATACAATGCTCTTTCTTTATATTCTTTCCAGCTAATGTAAGTATTGGTAACTTCATTCTGCGTGGTAAGGTTTTTTGAAGCAAAGTATTTTCGCATTTTGCCCGTTAATCTTGTTAAAAAATTGTCACAGATTTTCTTTTCTGAAATGGTGGCGTCAAGTTGTTTATGTAATCTGAAGAATTTTGGGACATTTATCGTAAAGTATTGATCGTCGAATTTCAATCCTTTTATTCTTTTCTTGATCGTCTCCTTATCCTTTTTGAAAATTTTGGTTAATATCTTCTTAACTTCCTCCCATTCTGTTTCTGGGGTTATTGTGTTGTCAGCGGCGAATAATTCTAGTGCCAGTCCTCTTAAAGCTATGTTTAGATTGCGTTTCATTACATGTTCTGATGCCTCGAACGTTTTTGCCTGTCTTTCGTATTCGAATAAGAATTCTAGAATGTCTTCATCTGGACCATTTGCAAAGTGGCTAGGTGTCCATCTTTCTGATCTCGTCAAAAAATTTCTTAGGTTGGGATCTTCTAGATTGGGAAATGCCATATTTTGTAATTGGTTATTTATGGGTGTTATTTGCGGGTACTCTATTATATCACTTTTAAATTTTGTATTAAATTCGTTTAGGTTATCAAAAGGTTCGATTCCTGTGGGTGAATTTGTGCCTAAAGTTGTGGTAGAGTTTGAATTTTTATTTTCCCGTGGGGTATTAATTTGTATCAGAAAGTCGCTTATTGAATTGTTTTGTTGATTTCTACCTATTTTATCGATGGTTTCTTCGAAGACTTCGTCGTCAGAATTGCTTATATTTTTAAGTTTGTTTTCATTGATTTTTGTTTGGATTTTGTTAGGGGATCTAGCTAATTCTAGTTCTCTTGATTTTCTTTCTTCGCTTTCTGTTATAAGCTTTTTGGTTTTTCTGTTCAGGGTTTCAGATTTTGTTCTTTGGCGTGGATTTGGGGTTTCCTCGTCTTCAGTTTCAGAGTCTATAGCTGATTCTAAATTATTTTTCAAATTTCTTGTAGCTCGTCTACTTTCTGTGGATTCGGTTACGAGTTTATCTAATTCTTTTGTGCGTTTTAAATTAATGACGTTGGGGTTAGTATAAAGTACGTTTAACAGCCAATGTTTGCCTTTCTTACCCTTATAAAGTTTTCTTTGTAGGTCGTATCTACTTCTATTCTCTATTCGCGATACTTTGGCTAATTTTAAAATTTCATACAAGAATTGTGTGGAGACTTTGCTTCCCCAATGGTTAGCGAGTGGAGGGAAGTTTTCTTCTGGGTTTAATTCCTTTTCTGGGTTTGTATTTAGAGTTTGTAAATTTTCAGGATTTGTTGCGTTACTCTTATCTGTTTTAATGTTTTCCAAGTTGGGATTTGGATTTACAGACATTCAGTAAATTTAAATTTAAAAAGGAAAACAGCACTTTCCACACCAATATAAAATAAAGTAATATTATGTTTTATTTTCCGCTTACAGATTATTACCATTCGATGATACCTTGGGCCTTTTGTTTCTACGTTGTCCTGTTCGCTATCCCGATTTCTGGTTGACTGCTTAGTTTTCAATCTGGTTTCCTGGTCTTTGGTCGATACGTTTTGTCGAATGTTTCATGAATATTATATTGTTGTTTAATATCTTGTTTATATTATTTTTTATTTTATTTATGCCTTTAGGCTAGGTAGCTCAAGTGAGGGAGTGTAGGCTTCACCTCACGAGCTCGCAATACAAAAAATGCGTTTCTATTTTCGCGGGTGCAAAATTTCAAAAATTGTAGAGAAAAGAAAAAAAATTTATCAATTGAGTACCTTTACGAGGCGTGATGCTCTTAAAATAATTGACGCGAGATTTCAGTCACTGTATATTTAATGTAAAAATTTGGATCTATTATGTTGTCCGAAAGAGAACTTTCTAATTCGCGTAAACGATCACTTACGTATATTCGAGAAGACCGGATTCTATTTTAGTTCGGGCGCCAATTTTGTAGTGTTTGTTATCCCAGATAGTTGTGAACAAACACACAAAATAAATACTTGTTTTTATCAAACAATATTTAATACTGAATTATCGTCACAACAAATTGCGGTATACACCTCGTCATTGTAAATTCTTATACTTAAGTTACTTCGCTCACTTAGCGGATAATCGCACGTAAAAAACACATATATATATATTAAGATTCTACCTATCGTCGCCTCACCTCTACATGGGGTGGACTGCTAACTTGGCAGTGTCTGATAACACCTACAGACTTTAAAGTTCAATGTAGTAGAACTACCTCGAAACTCTTCAGAAAGGCAAGTGAAGTTTTGGTGTAAATCGATTTACGAAGTAACTTCTTTTCGTGCCTAATATTGTTTACTTTCGCAAAAGGGTACCTCAGGTACATACCTAAATAGTGCTGACAATTATGCTGATAAATTGTATGTCTGCATAATTGTTAGCTCTTGTTAATGAGGTTACTAATGGAGGTAAAGGTGAATATTTAGAGGAAATATTTGCCGTTAATTGTTGCAGAGTATTTAGGTCAGCGAATATGTTCGACTGTCTAAATACGACGGAACATGGTCGTATTTTCGTTTATTTCTCTTTCATTTTTTCTAATTTTATTCTTTTCTTTTGGCACTAGAGCAGGGTTTTCCCTTCCTCCGTGGATCCGTCATCAGTCATAAAAAAAACTAAGTGATGTTTAGAAATTTGAAGAGGGATAAAAAAATGGGAAACTGACTAAGAAATTGTCATGTAGTACCTACCAATAGGTACCTATAGAGCGCCATCTCATAATACTATATAGGTACCTATCTTTTCATTTTATGTATAACAATGTTTTGAAACAAATACTCATCACCGATAAACGTTTAAGAATTACGGAGCAAGTTTTCGCAGTTTATCGAACTCCACATAATTTTTGTCTTCACCTTTCTAATCAGAACATTAAATTTTTAGTAAGTAAAAAAAAATAGGGGAAAACAAAGAAGGGAAAAAATTTATTAAAAATCCAGAATAACCGTTACACGCCCGAAAGGTCGAAAGTTGACACATTTATCACAGATTATAAATTCGATACCGTACATGCTTTTCCATTGTCAATTGCGCTTAAAATGCAGTTCAGATTTGAATGTCATCCCGATTTTACTCTGTCTCTCCCCCTTTCAAATACACACGTTCGTCGTCAGTCACCCCATCAATACTTTTTTCTCTTTCTTTTTTTCTTATTTTTTCATACCCGAATGTTTTTTCAAAAGGTAAATCTTTTGTCACCGCACGTGTCTACTGAATAATAATTGTTTTTGTACGACATTAACTACGTAAGGGTGGACGACAGGACGACAGTAATGTAAACTTAAGCACAGTTTACTCTCGCAAACACCTGGATGCACGATGAACACCCTTTAACGATTAGTACAAATAGTTTTTTTTTTTTTTGTTTTTTTTTTTTTTTTTGTTAACGTACCACACCGAGTCCCCGTTATTACTTTTTCTTTTTTTCTTTTAATGTCATTCAATATAAGAAAAATCAACCTTATATGTATTTACGAGGGCACGCGACCGTCTTTTCAAATAGTAGCTACGATATAAAATCGTTTCCATTTCGTTTCACTAAATTAGAGATTCTTGTCGTCACCGAAATGGGTGGAACGTAAAAGAAAGACAAACGAAACAAATTAAGTGAGTAAGAAAAGAAAATATAACTCCCTATGCTGGAAATATGTAGGTATGTAATAGAGAGACAACTGCGGTAATTATTGTTATAGCATACAATATGGTTGATAGTACGCACTTGATTTTTCTTTACAAATTTAACATAGGTATAGTATAAAGAGGCTCACATCAAAAATCGGTCTGACAACAGCGAAAGTATTGAACAATCAATTTTCACAGAGGTTTTAATAATTGACTCTATCAGCAACAACGTATCAAATGTCCTACAGTACGAGGTTCAAGTGCTCGTATGTAGCAATATTGAAAAATGGAAGTACAGAACCCAGAATTAGTTTATAGCGTTCATCTTCATCAGCAGCATTGATTTCATTCCGACAATAAAATTAGTACTAAATTATTTCCGATAGAAAATGTTATCAATTTTCTCATCCATTTTGCAAATTAGAAATGCAAAAATGCTACTTTCAATTTCCCTTTTTTTTTTTATCCCAGCGATTATTTTTTAAAAATGGAACCGACTTCAAAAAAAAAAAAAAAAAATTTTATATGGTGCATCCGGACCGTCTCAACCATTAAAATTTTGTATAGGTTTCCTTTCACGGCATATAGACACGCACCAATTTAGGGGTTTTCCTTATGGTGCGTGTCCATCTGCCTCACCCTGTAGATAACGTGACTTAGCCCAAAAAGATTGATAAACTGAAAAGAAGTCTAAAACTTTCAAGAAAGTCGAGTTCAGCAACTCAACGAGGCCATAAAATAAACAAAACTCGAAGTGCATTTTGTAAAATGTCATTACTTAAAACAACTATTGGATTTTGAAATACTTTCGATACAAAAATTAATACAAAAATCAAACTAAGCCACAAAAGGAGCGAGTATCAATCTGAGGCATAGAAAATATGAGAAGTTTTGAGAAAGTTCTTATTTTGATACAACATAAGTCCATGGGATAAATTCGAAAATTGTAATGTGGTAAAAAGCCAACAGAACCGAACCGAATACAACGTCAATTAGAGTAGGGAATAAGACGGGCGATGAATCTCGAACTCGCAACCTTTCGATTAAAAAGCCGCACACCTGAACACCACGCCATGCTGACCCTTAGGCACCCAATTAAAGAACAATATTTCACTTCTTCCCAACAGATGCGTAAAAATACATAATGCAAAATGGAAGTGTATAATATTATGATAAAAATCGTTGGTCCGAAATTGGAAATTGAGTTTTCTTCAATACCTAAATCTGCAATTTACGACATCCTGCAAATTTATCATCTGCCTCTAAACAGGGGCCAACAATGCTGCCACTTCCACCGCCCACCCCCATCCTCAACGCTCGCACACCAAAAAAGTGGTACGAAAAGGCAGTGCCAGTTTCAAATTAGCCTTTTGTAATAGTTGATGTAAAACGTCGAAAGAATGGTAATGGCGCTTTTGGGAACGCGATATGATGTGATAGATGAAACGTGGGGCGGTCGGTGTTGGGGGAAAGGGTGCAAAACTGAAAAGTCGGCGAGCGATGGGGGGTAACTTTGGGGTACCGGCGTATATTTCCCTTTCTCCTCACTCTTGCTCTCACTCTCATTCACACGATGCGGCACACTCTCGTGCTCCGTCGTGACCGTATGCCATGCCTCTGTCCCTTTCTCGTACTTTCTCACTTCTACCGCACTGCCGCCGTTAAGATGGAATTGTAATCGCGAAGGTGTGTTAGAAAGGTGTTTCAATCGATACGGATAATTCAAATACAATAGAAAATGTTCTACCGTGCCTCCGTCGTCTATCATACAGTACCTCCTACCTGCTTCTGCTTCTTCTTCTCCTTCGTCATTTTCTTTTTCCACCTATTTTTTCTTCCCATCTCACTCACTTTCCCTCCCTCCAGCTTTCTGTTTTCTTCTCCATTTTCCTTCACCCTCGCATTTATTCTCAAACTTTTTTTTTCACTCGTGCAGAGGAAAGGAAAGTGTACCAAAGGACGAGAAGCAAGAAGAAAGAAAAAATGAAAAAGAAAAATCCTCTATTATTACGTTCATGTACAATTCGTTTCATTGCGAAACAATAAACCAAAAGATTTTGGAGCAATGGGAGACGACTGAAATGATAAAGGTGGCTATGGTGGAGGGGAAAAGCAGGAAAAAATGGTAGGTAACGTTTTAACAACCAATCGTTCACAAAAATAAAAAATTAAAAAAAATAAAATTATTACGAATGTGGGGACGAGACAATGGATTTAGTACACCATCAGCAAAGACCAATTTTCGTTCGAGAAAATGCATTAACCAGTCGGCAAAAATGTTGTAAATAGTAAATTTTCATAAAAACAAAAAAATTTACGAAAACTAAAACAAGCAATAGAAAAAAAAGGAAAAGAAAGAAAATACGCGGGGGAAAAAGGAAAAAATGAGTTGTGTTTTCCGCATGGTTTGGACTCGCGACGACGACGACGAAATCGACATTAACGAGAGGAAAAACACCCAGATTTTTTTAATCAACGATTTTTATAGTGATTTCGAGTTGTTGCTATTATTTTTTTGTTTAAACACGTTTTCACATTTACTTACAACACAAAACATACAAATGAATTAAGTACAACCGTTTCTATTTTCAATTATCTTACTTGCTAAAAAGCAACCAGTTGAGCAAAATATTAGGTACGAATACAAGTATATATCAAGAAAATAATACTGGAGTTCCCTAAAAACAGAAAATGCAAATAAATGGTAAAAAAAATTAAATTCTTAGGAACCCACTTTTTGGAGTAGAGAAGCAGTGGCGTCTGTCGAGGGTTTTCAGGCATTAAATTCGCGAATTCTCTAACGTTCGCTATTACTGAGGGAAGAAATTACAAGTCATTATATATTCGCCAGATAAAAGCAGTGAACTTAACTACACGACCGTTCCACTGGCCATTCCACCACCGGCTATAACTGGCGAATGTATTTTATGTAAGACAAGGTACAGCTTCCCACAGTCTCCATCTACCATAAAAATTTAAAATCTTTTAATTTACAAAAATTATTGTAATGACAACATGGTGTGTTTTCAAAACTTTGAGAACCTCTTCCTCCAAAACAACTGAATGAATTTCAAAAATTCTAAAACGAATGTGTAGCCCATAAAAACCTCTATTACTCTAAGTTTCATTGATATAGGTCAAACAACAAAGGCTCCACAGACTCTCAAAAATTCGAAAATGAGCGAGAAGTAGAAATACGTAATATATATTCATGTATACTGACAGAAAATAGAGGGTAAAGTGGCGGTCTCTTTTTTTATTGTCTATATTAATTTAGCTATGTCAGAATTGAAGTACATTTTGCTCCTTTTTTTCCTAACATTGATATTTTTTCATCGAGAGTAGTTTACTTTTTCACTTTTAGGTCGCCATATTACCTGTTGACTTGAGGTCCCGCCATCAGGTCCAACTACTGCATTGAATGCAATAGTTAAAAGAGATATCTATCATTGAGACACACAAAGGGTTATGTACATGGTTTCATCACCGAGAGCATGTAACATGCCAGCCATCCAGCACTAGCAAAAAATCATAAGGAAAACCTTTTAGCGGTTTCAACAATGCACACAAGCTTCCACTTTCCAGGGTAAATGTTTTGGCATCACAATTACGCAGGAGCCAAACAAAATTTCTTAAAAATCTCGTTAGTTACTAAAAACCCAATTCAGGTTTTTTATTCCGAGTCATCACATTTCAGCCAAAAATGATCATCAGATCACAAGTAACAACAAGACCTCCTATTTCCACATCGTAATTCTTTCGAAAATTTTCAAGCTAAACAATTAAAAACGACAGAAATTAGTGAAAATATTGTTAACACTGGACGAGTACAATAAATGATCCTAGAATGTTTAGCAATGTTCGTTGAAACAAATACAAAAAATGTAAAAGGCATCAATATTAATTTTCATAGCACATGAAAGGAGTTAAGACAAAAATAATAACTTACTGGAATTTGCAAAGGTAAATAAAATGTATTTTTCGATGTAACTTGAACAGCAAAACTTACCTGTAATAAAAACAAAATTATATCAGATGAATATGAATTGAATTCCAATATCAAAGAAGGAAAAAACAAATTTTTTTCTCAGAGGAGCCGGTGTGGAGGACTTTGTATTATCGATCACTACCGTAGATAGGCGTTCAATAGAGGGAGAGGTGTTAAAAAAAAGAAAATTAGCTTTTTTGGCCCTAAGGGAGGGGTTGAACCTGAACCTCCACTTTATCTACGATCAAGTCGTCAATTCTCCTCAGTCGGTTCCATGGGTAACGGCGAGCCGAGAGTTGTAACCATAAACCATCTCTCGATTTATTGAATGTAGTCATATAACAAAGTATACTTACATAAATAGCAGAAAGCGAGAGTAAAACGGTTTTGTTTTTATAGGGGGGAGACTGAATACAAGATACATTTCAAAAAGTGCTTATTAAAACGGAATTTTTTTGATGTACGTAACTACCTACTTTGCACTGACTGAAAAATACCTTAGTACGGAGCCGTAGTCTACATTTCGAATATCCTTTAAATTTTTGAAACAGTTTATTATTTTTTTTTAAAACATTAATTTTTCCTAATCTCGAGTATAAAGCTAAAATAATCGATACCAGAAACCAACATTAGGCTTCTCTAGCGATCTTTTATATACTTAGCAATTATTCGAAAGTTTTTGTCAAAGAATCTTCTTCTGCAAACGTGGAATAAAACAAGTAGCAACCATGAGTATCCATAATGATTGTAATACAAGGCTTCAAGGAAAACCTAATGATTTTCAGTTTAGAATTTCTGTTCGTAACTACTTTTAGTATACCTGAATTTTCTTACAAACGTCACTCAGTCCACTTTATCTTCATCACAAACGCAGCGTAAAAGGTAGTCTTCTTAATCATTAATTATCGTCGGAAACGTGCACGACCGAAAGTGCTTTTTTTCCTGAGCCAAAAGAGGTACGAATACATAACAACCAATTTTACGAAAACGCGATCACTGTTTACAGTCTCAAACCAGGGTTTGGTTAAAACGAATTCTATCACGATTCAACACTATTCGAAATAACATTTATTCATCCATTACAAGAATTGTATGGTTTATATTATATCGCACTTCTCTGGGTGGAGAACTCGATCTGTGCAGCAGGAATGAAACTGTCATCTTGCAAACGCTTTCAGCAATATTCAGAACACGTTTATTTAGAGGAAACTCTAACATTATTGGGAGTCAAAAGGTGAAATTTAAATTTTAAATTTGTAAACAATGAGAGCAGGGCATAACTCTTCATGGATCAGGACAATATTCGTAACGTGCATACCTAAAAAAATTCAAAGATGGCTAAAATCCACCCATTATTTTTCACATTAAAGCTTTTTGAAATTTTTATTAATTCTTGAAACCAACCATCAAAGCAATCTACAATACTCATAATTTGAAATTCTGTCATTTATTAATACATCATAATTCAATTTTGGAAATACGTAATGCTTTCAATGCAACGATAGATTTAACAAAAAGATATGTTTAAATAATAAGCAAGAAATTAAGAAGTCTAACTATTCAAGTTAGGACGGTAACATTCTGAGCAAACATGTCGACCAAATAAAACTGATGGAATGTAAAGAGATGATAATGGAAAGGATACGCCCTCTGAGTATGTATTCACGAAATCAGAACAAATAAGAAACAGAAATTAGCTGGCGAAAGTTTAATAGAGAAATAGCTGAACTGCAAAAATTAAACTCTTGTTAGTCGAATTCATCAAACTGTGTTTAATGTGGATGAGAAACACATATACATAAAAAGTGAAATTTCAACTGAAACAAAGTACTAATACAGTTCATCAAAAATCTCACTAATATTAATGTTTGGCGAGTCTGACGACAGCAATGAAATTGACATCCAGATCAGCTGAAGCTACGACTTTCAATATATCACCCATCTTCCTTTACAACGATTGTTATTTTTACCGCCTACCTTACGCCACTTAAACGCTCATTTTACTCTTAATGTTTCACTGATAACATTTTTTTTTTCTTCTCCACATGCAGACAAATACCTTCACCATCTATCATTTTCATGTGTGCTAGGACACGTTGCCAAAAAAACTAAACGATAACGTAATGCGGCGCGTAATTACCACATTTATAACGAAAATAAACAATTGTCGTCATTCGACTGTTGCTCACTGAAATTTATTAATCAGTCATCATACAGGTACTATATGCACAAATCAAAAAAAAAGTCTGATAAAAGTTTTTTAAACACTTTTACTACCGGCTATCTCCGTATGACAAGTAACTACTGTTAGGGAAAATATAACTATTGCATTCAGTGGAATGGCGAGACCTGTGAAAAACTCAAATTCTTCTGTACACAATATATATATATTTCCACTTTTTGCTCATTTTGGCACTTTTTGGGAGTCTGTGGAGTCTCCGCTGTTTGATCTATGACAATGAAACTTGGTGTAGTGTTATAAACTTTCATGATCTACACATTCGTGTTCAAATTTTTGAAATTCATCCGCTAGTTTCGGAAAAAGGTTCTCAGTGTAGCAAACTAACCATGTTGTTATCAAGATAACTTTCGTAAATTAAAAGATTTTGGCTTGAAATTTTTATGGCAGTTGGAGACTATTAGGGACTGGTTTGGTATTGAATTTGAGCGAAGTCGGTCCAATGGTTTTCGAATGGCTGTCAAGACAAAATTTGACACTTTTGGAAAATACACATTTACCGCGGTTGATGCGTGGCAGAGATATTTTTTCGTTCATAAGCTCAATTCAAATTTTTATGATAGTAGGTACATTTTTCTGAGCTACAGCTTTCTATTCTTATGTCAACTTCAGGATCATTACTTCGATATACATATTTGTAATGTTGTTCTTGTATAATTTCTAACCTGGACACCGATTTCGACGAATTTTTTTCTAAATGACAGAGGATGATCCCATTCAATTTTTTTTCAGAACCGATGGGATAGTTTTTCAGTTATCTTCAAATAAACAACAATCAGTTTTGGAGTAATATTACCATAAACGATAGAAACGAAAAATCATTGAAAAAAATTCTAACCAACTTAAAAAAAAAAATAAAAAAAGAATAAAAATGCTCTCAAAAAAGAAAAATTTTTTATTTTAAAATTTGCCAGTAAGATCTAAGCTGGAATTAAAATAAAATAAAAAAGCATCAAGTGTGGAAAATTAATAATTTTTTTCAAAAAACAGAACTAAATTAAAATAAAAACTGTAGCACTGCAAGCCTCGCTAGAAAAAATAGGTTTTCGAGAGAAAGAATTATGAATTTTGATCGTCACATTAATTGTCTGTAAGTTTATATGCGTTAATGGTATGTTATGATTGTATGAAATGTATTAGATGCTGACAAAATATTAAACCATGTGAAATATAAAAGCATTTTTTAAATAAAAAAAAAGAAAACATGAGCATGTGGTTAATTTTTATAAAAAGAAAAGTTTATGCAAATTATAAAAAAGAGGGAAGAAAAGCTTTATTGGAAGTACCGTCCGGTCGATCCGCACCAAAATTGGTAGCATTCTACAATAAACTTTAATGAATATTTTATTTAAATTTCGTACATATGAATCTAAAATAGCCCATTTTATGACTAATACGAAAAACAAAAATAATGGTACCTGAAGTACCGCCGCCGATCAGCGCAAAAATTGAAAGCATAAACAACGATTCAAAATAAATATTTACTCCGAATTTCGTGGCTATTGGTGCACAATTGAGAATTTTATAGGCAAAATAAAAAACAAAATGTTGTTACTGGAAGTACCGCCCGGCCAATCCGAAATAAAATCAATAGGTCTGGTCCTTGGCTCAGTAAAAATGTTCGTACAAAATTTCGTAATTATCGGAAAAAAATTTCGACCTGTACCGTGGAAACAAGAAATATATATGAATTTGAGTTAATGGTGACAAAATTTTCCTCGAGTCATGAAACGAAAAACGTACCCATCAGTAAACCTGGAGGCTAATACCGGACTAGGCGTAATAAGTAGATTTTCTAAAGAAAACCTGCTTGAAAATATTTGTTCCGAATTTCAAAATTACACAGTTTGAAACAATTAAAAACAAAAACTGACTTGAAGGAAATACCATCCTGTCCATCTACATGAAAACTGATAGAATGTTTCAATCAATTATAATAAATATTTGTTCAAAATTAAGCATTTTATAGGCAGACTGAAAATGAAAAGAAATATTTTTAGGGGAAGTACCATCGGGTTAATTCGCACTGCGGGAACTATGACTCCCTTTTCACTACTTTACAGGCTCAGACCCGTCGTTGACAGACGAGGGCACGGACCATTTCCACAGCCTAAATAAATAGTGCGTCGCACTTACAAATTAACAGAACGTCTATATGAAAATATAGATCACTTTGGTTACATAAATATTCACTCATTGGCTTGGCCAACTGGCAGTACGCATGTGTTTACATACTTCCAAATAATAAACGTGATACGTGTACTTATATACACTCAGCAGTATGGCGTTCACTTGCTCAGAAATTCTATCCTGTCAGTGAAGTAGGTACAAATTGGGTTGGCTGCCTATACCTTGAAATGAGAGGTTCCCAGACACGTAGAAAAAATCTTCTGATGAATATATAAGCTGCGGGTTTCTATGATCACCAACAGCTAAAGCCAAACAACAAACCTCATACTGAAAAGGAGAAAACTTGCTAGTACAGACATGTCATTGATATGCAATATATCTCAAGGTCTAGAAAGTCCATACCTCCCATCATAATACAGAAAAATGGCGTTTGACAATGTGCATAACCTATCACACACAGGACCTTGTAGTATTACTAAACTTGTAATCTTAAGATTTGTAAAGCCAAAAATAAAATCAGATTGTAATAATTGGGCTCATGCATGTCTTAACTACCAAAAATTAAAAATTGGGAGACACAAAATCTGAACTTGAAAAATTCAGACCAACTGTTTGATTTAAACATATCCATATAGATTTAGTGGGTTCATTACCACCTTGTCATGGGTATAAATATTTACTAACTATCATAGATTGTGCTACTTGTTGGCCCTAAGCAATTCCACTAACCAAAATGACAGCCCCTACAACAGTTACTGAAATATACACCAACTGGATGGCTAGATTTAGAGTGTCCCAAAGCATTACCACTGACCAAAGACAAAAATTTAAAATTCAACTTTTTAACAAACTAACAAAAAACCTTGGGTGCAAAACATTGGGCTACTACTCATCATCCATAATCTAATGGTGAAGTAGAAAGGTGGCATAGGGAACTAAAAGCCTCAATAATGGTATCTGATACAAAATTATGGATAGACATTTTACATACCATCCTATTAGGCCTACAATCAGCCTTACAAACCAATACTGATCATTCTGCAGCAAAATTAGTGTTAGGTGAAGAATTACACTTACCAGGTGATTTATTTTCCAAATCAAAGGAAATTAATCCTGAAATACTAGTCCAAAATATTAAGAATGACTCAAGCCAATTCTTAAAACAACATGGCAAACCAAAATTTTATGTCTCAAGACATCTAGTAAATACAACCCATGTATTCTTAGGTCAAAGAAGGAATAACAATAGCCTTAAAAAAAAACATATACTGGTCCATATAAAATAAGAGGCAGAACTGAAAAAATAAAGAGAAAAAAGTCTCAATTGATCGAGTAAAACCTGAATTTTTATAGCAGAAGACAAATCTGAGAATAAAAAACAAGAAGATAAAATAGAAAATGTAACTCAACGCCAAGAAATCATTGAAAATCCAGATTCCTTGCAAAATAATAATGATAATGACAAAAATAAACAAGATTTACAAACATCAAATTCACAAAAAACATATGGTGAAATGGTAAAATCTACACCACCAAAAATAATCAAAGATATAAAAACTAATGTAGAAATAACTACTTTTCCAGAAATTTTTTATTTTTCTGTTATCTCGAAAACAGCAGAACTAATAGGCACCAAATGTCAATCACACTTCCATACATATAAAAAGGATTTATCGTGAAAATTTCAGCAGTATCCCTTCTGTAGTTTCATCAAAATTCAAGAAAAACCACTTTTCCAGGAATTTTTTGTTTTTCAAATTTCTCAAAAACTAATGAATCAATAAGCAACACACTCCTATCAGACCTGTGTGAAAGTTAGCATGTGAAAGTACGCCTGCAAATTGAAAATATTAGTAGTTGCTTAAAACTGCAATTTAGAAATGTCAAAAAAATAAAAAAAGTTGACACAAATATACACAACTTAAGATAAAAATAATACGCTAAGTTTTACATCAAAATTCCAAAAGGGAGGCTAATACAAAACCTTCCTAGCCCTTGATTACTGCTAGAAATTGAGCACAAATTCTGAAATGGTTGGTACAAATTGACACAAACTGAGCACAATTACTATGCAAAGTTTCGAGGTAAAATTCAGAATAGGTGGGGCTGCATTTTGTCAACCCCCAAAATTATGCGCAGGAATTATAAACCTGTTGGCACAAATTAAAAAAAAGTAGTGGGCCAAGTTTTGTATCAAAATTCAAAAAGGTGGCTAACGGTAAATCTTTGAAACTCCCTATCTTAGTTAAGAAGCGAGCACAAATTTGAAAATGGTTGGCACAAATTGGCAAAAACTGAGCACAATAAGTATGCAAAGTTTTGAGTCAAAATCCAAAGTGCTATTAGCATTTCTCCAGCTCCCCACAAACTTTTTTTATATATTAAAAAGGAGATAACAAATTCCAAAATTGGTGGTTAATTTTCGCACAAATTAGACTCTGTTAGTATGAAAAATTTTGGGTCAAAATTCAAAGTGGGGGCTGAGGGGAGAATTCAAGCACAAATTAGCACAAATTGAGCACAATCAGTTAGCAAAGTTTCAACTCAAAATTTGAAATGGGAGGGTTGACACATAAATTTTATAGGCTCCTATCTTCACATGTAAATGAGTACAAATTCTAAAATTAAAGGCGGAAATTAGCACAAACTAAACACATTTAGCATGCAAAGTTTAGAGTCAAAATTCAAAAAGGGGGCTATCATTTCTCCAGCCTCCCAGACTCTTTTGTTTATATCTAAGAAAAGGGATGAGCACAAATTCTGAAATTGATGACACAAATTAGCACAAATTGAGCACAACTAGGCCACATATTTTCATATCAAAATTTGAAAAAGGGGCCAGAGAAATGGACCTTTTTGAATTCAGGATTGTTCGTTAAATTGTAAATGTAAATAGGCAAATTGGGTTTTTTAGAGAAGTATTGCTATGCCAGTTTTTTTATTTGAGATTTCCCATGGATATGGCGCTTACGTCGATTTAAAATATGGCGCTTTCGGTACCCAGAAGTTAGCTGTTTTGTTCATATTAAGTGTCGTTTGTGTCCTAGTTTTTCACTAGTTGGCGCTTTCGTCTCTTTATTTCAGGAGGTGACGATTTTGTCCGACACTGGTCAAAACCAAGACTTTCTTCAAAGAACATGTTCAGATTAATTATCCGAAAACGCAAATCAAGACGAAAATAGGGGCATTTTCCCTTCAAATGGTAAGTAGAAAGACATCAGTCCTTCGAACAAGGCTGTTTATGAGTCAAGTTGATGATAACGGTCCTTTTCAGTAACTACCTCAGTAAGCAGATTTACGAGAACTTTTTTGGAAATAGAATTTCGGAAATAACAATTTCATAGTTGTTTTTGAAGATTTACATATTGTAGGAGGAACTCTACCCAAATTTGGGATTAACTCAAGAAAAATTTCCCTGTTTTATTAATTTATATATTTATTTCAATATCGTTAAAAATAACGAAAAACGAAGACCCAATGACGTAATGGTAAATTAGATGACATTACTTCGTGAATGACACCATCAAAGGGGTCAAAAATCTGCTTATTTTATACGTACATATACCTCCATCAACCGTCACCCCCTTTAGGCATAACATAAATAATCACATCGGACCGTTTTTCACATCCCCACTTCGCCACCTTTATACGTGCACTCAAATGAAAAAACTGTGACGCACCTACCATTCGGAACTTATACTACCTAAACGACCGTAATATAATCAGATTAATGGGTTAATTAAGACGCTGGGAGACGAGGAGAGAAAACAAGAGGTAGAAAAATAGTTAAACAGCTGTTTAAATTAATTAAAAGATTTTTTCGCCTCATTAATAAAAATTTTTCATTCTTTTTCGAGGTTGTTATAAAACATTTGTTCGAGCAACGACCAGTTTCATTCATTTTTGACAAAAGCTCGTTGAATGCCCGTATAAGAAGAGGCAATAAGGTTCTATAAGATGGTCAACTAAATACAAACAAATACAGGTCAAGTTGAATTGAATGAAATAAACCACATTTTTGCATAAAATATTATTTATAAAAAAAAATAAAAATAAAAAAAAACAAAAAAATGTTTATTATTCCAAATGTACGAAAAAATAAAAATCACTAAAACGTTGAGAAAATAGTCAGTGTCTTGCCAATGTACAAAGACGTATTCACGAACCTTCATAATTTTTTGAAACGACGAGCCGATAAAATTTGTCAGCATTCTTGTAAGTCGGTTGCTGCAATTTTGTTACCACTTTGTTGTGAACTCATTTTGCAAAGAATGAGCAGTTACATTTTGTTGGTCAATGCTAATTTGCTGGAAAAAAACAGCCAACATTAGGCTATATTTTTAGTAATATTAGTTTTTAAAATGAGAATACTGAGACAAAAATTGGCAAAAAGCTTAGTTTCTAATTCAACAGAAAAATTTGTTCTTTGTTAGCTGATATACACAAATACAAGGTTAATTTATTGATTCGTTAAGCTGAATTTCAAAATAATTTCCATTTAGAAATATAGAAAGTTACGTTGGTGCTTATGAAGCATAATAATTTATTTTCAATCCGATAAAAAAAACAAAAAACTTTAAGATGACCAAGAGTATTTAGAAAAATCAACTAAATAATAATGACTTAAAATTTATCCCTACACGAATTAAAAATAAAGAAGAATGTTTTTTAAACCTCCAGATTTTTATCTGCTTTTTTTTCCCAAACTTCTAGGTAAGTACCATACAACAGATTCTAGCCAATAACAAATTTTCAACATTTTTTCTTTGCAAAACTACGATAGCTACTGATACTCAGGAATCATGATTTTTAGGAGAATTTTAACAAAATGAATATTTTTATTATCGGTCACTATGGTAAAATTCTACTCAAATCGATTTTTTCTTAACACTAATTGAAAGTAAAATCATGAATCCACCCAGCTCAGGCAGAACAGAATCTTTGGTAACGACAGGACCTACAAAATATTTTTGGACAGTCAAGTCTGTTAAACATCAAAAATGAGTGAAAAATAAACAGGACAAGAAATTTCTGAAAAAGTCAACTTTTAAAACATACTTGGAATCTAACAAAAACATTTAAAAAAAATTTTTTCAACGAAATCAAGGGTTTTGAAAAATAATTTAGATCACTCTTGAAATTTTTTTTAAACTTTATTGTTGAGGGTGAGTGCGAAGGTGGAAAAATTCATATTTTTTTCATAAACATTATAACAAACATGTACAGATTATAGTTTTGTACAGGTAATGGTTCACAAAAATGACAAAAACCCATAAACTAAAGCGACTAATTATTTTCACTTAATATATGAAAATATTTGCTTCTCAAGTTCCACACCAAGCTGTCCGCGTGACGTAGCAGCTAGGTACTCGCTTTTGCAGCTGGAAGGTTATGAGTTTTAGAACAGCCAGCCGTTGTATTCCCGACCCAAAATGGCAGTATATTCGGATCGATTCTATTAGTGCCTGCAGTATGTGTTTGAAAAAATTCATGCTGATAGAACATTGGCCACCAAATCTAAATTATCTCCTCCCTCACTCCGGCATCGAATACTTCCTTGGACACCGGAAGCTAATCAAAATTGTTTTAATTCAAAAGATAAATAAGTTGTGGTTAAAAACAAATTTTAAAAAAATAGGTTTTTATTTATTTTTTTTTGGCTTTAGCTTCATGCGACATAGATACTCTTTCGTTTGGAAAGGTTGGCTGCAGTATTGGTATATTTTAAAATCGCAGTAGTGAGTAGAAAAAAGTTTACAAAAAAGTGCAATACTACAAGTATCATTATGGATGCCTTTTCAAACTTACAGGAATTTAAAACGTAAGTAAAACGCTTAAAAGCAATATTAATCTGCGTAATATACTGTTTTTTTTCTATCATCAGTGAATATTCATTTCATGAAAACATTAAGGATGATACTACGGTTAGTTTTTGAACATCCTGTAACTGTAAAAATAGGTATGTAAAATCTTGAAAGAATTAAGTCGTTGCTGATATAAATTTGCAAAGAAATGAAAAACTTCATATTCGAAGATATTAATTAAGAGTAAACCTAAACGATTATGACATAATATTGCCTTAAATAATTACATTCAGTACCATTACGATTTAAATTATTTTTTCAGATTCATCAAACTTGTTAAAGCTGGAATCAATATAAAATATAAATTTTTACTTTCAACTATAAGCCGTGTAACTTCTGAAAAATTAGAAGTCTTCGTCCACCCAAAATCTTATGTTAAGTCCAGAATTATTCAAACTTTTTCTTTGTTGAAAATAATCAATCAAGTTTTTGATTTTTTTTTTCTTGTAAGCACAACCAATGACTCGTTACTGTAAGCCAATTCAAAGAGGACATAAATTTGGAGTGTAACGAAAGTCATATTTACTATTCATTTGCCAATGTTAAAGCAGATTATGAAACGAAGACAGCAAAAAAATGCAACTGTAGATACCTTGAAAAAAAATTTTTTTCAATTTTTTTTCTTAAAAAAATCATCTACGCATAAAGATTTCAAAAGGGAATATAATTTATCCCGACTCCCATTTATTTTAAAGAGAAAAAACCTACGCGCACATTCCTTTGGAATAGGACAGTGTGTAGTTTTCCCGAACTCCTCATTTCGAGGATATAAAAATGTTGAAATTTGCCAAAATTTGTAGAAATTTAGTATCACAATTACAAGAGACAACATAACTTGATTGAAAGCCAAAATATGTACCTGATTAAATTTTATAATGACTACTTTAATCGTGTAATATTCATTTCCCTCGATGATAAAACGTGGTATCTAAGTTAATTTAAATATTATTCTTTTATGAGGTTTAATTCAATTCACCGTTAAGTATTTTACTGCATATTTGGATAGCGAAACTTTGAGTCTCCTAAAAAGAGAACAGGTAACCGCAATGACAATCAATGGATTATTTATTTTTCCTTCGGAACAATGAACAACGAAACTTCGCTAAGTTGTAATTGATCAATTCGGTCTCTACCTATGAAAACTATGAAGAGGCGTAACATTCTTTGAATCCCCATCAATTTTCATACAAGAAAGTTAAGAAAAAACTCGACATCTGGCCCGGCAAAATTAATATCGATCCACAAAAATATTTAATAAATTTAGATCCTACACTACAGAAAAAAAAAAATTATTGCGTAAAACGTTGCCAAATTTAATATCGATGAAGAAGGAATAACAGCTACTGGCTCGGAATAATATTATGTATACAAGGGTCCAATACGTGCAGGCTTTTATTTTAAAAATCCCTACGATCTAATATTCCGTCATTATCATCCGAGTTATTATTGCCAAAGTTTACACGTAAACGCACTTACGAATGAAGGTTGTCTGACAGACAGGTGTTCAATATCTAGGAGAAAAGATTTTCGAAAATTGGCGGGGTTTTCAATTACTTCGGCAGGGGCTCTCCTGCATTTAATTAACAATATTGTTTTTTTGAATAATAGTTTAAGCCGATATTATTGATCAAGAGCAGTATTTTAATTTTAATTTTCAGAACTTTTGACTGAGAACAGAAACAAAACACATAATACGAACGACCGGGATATTATTGAAATGGAATATTTCTTGTAATTCCTACCTAAAATGTTCAACTACGCAATGTATTTCGCTTCAACTCGTTCTGAAAAAAACAGTTGCATAAACAATTATTCCTTACTGCCGCATAATTATATTACATTGATTAAAAATTCATTTTCGTGATTATTTTGAGTTTTTTCGAAATATATAACTGTTCTTCGAAAGTATTCTCACTTGTAATGAAAACGTCATCCATTTGCAACATTTTACCCACCATTTATGTATTTTTCATTTTTTATAAACCAAATAGGTTGCATTTTTTGGATAAAAACGCGCGTCCAAGTCCTCAAGAACACTGCTGCATTCACACGAAAAATCAACAAACGAGTTAAAACAGAATCCATGTCAATAATGATAAACTATGTTTTCTATTCCATCAAAATAATTTTTCATCCCTTACTTACCTACTCAAAACTAGAACGAATAATAAAAATGTAACATTTACATTAAAACATTGTGAAGAGCAGTCTCAAATAGTACAACTGAGCTAGGAGAAAGATGATAGGTAGTACAGTGATTAAAATCGAGATTCTGATTTTTAATGTGTAAACATCTTAGAGGTCGGTGTCCACAATAGGGCCCAAATGAGAATTACGCTCATCAAATTCGCATAACTATAACTCTTACAATTGTAACTCCGTTTGTGTGTGTGTTACTGTCGGTACATTATTTATTGTTCAATCACTAGTTGGTAACACTGTATCATCATTCTCCAGTTCCTATTCAGTTGCGTCGTCAATCTGTTCAGTTTATGAGTTGTGTCTGTTCATGTGAATATCTCTCTCTTCATTAAATTCATTTATTAGTGTGGTACTTGTGTTTTTCTCTTTTATTTATTCTCTGGTGATATAATTAATAATCGTCTACTTCATACTTCAACAGACTCCAAGCCCCCAAAGTCCAACAGTTATGTTACGCAAACACACAACCACACTATTTTATATTTACACATCAATCGTTCATAAGTATGCCCGGTGGAACTCACTCCTTTTTTCTTACAATATTTTATTCATGATTATAATACGACTGAAGAAAAATTAATGGGTTATTAAAGTTTGTGAAGAATGAATAGAAAATATAAACTAGAAGTGAAATTAGGTTCAGAATGTTCTCACATGAAAAAAAAAAGTTTGCTTGTAGGGCAATGATATTTAAAAAAAAATATTACAAGAGGGAACTTTTTTTTATATTTAAAAAAATATAAAGTAAGAACGACAAAAGAAATCAAAAGTTAACCGGAGTTTATTTGAACAAGTTTATAAATTAATGGACTTCGCATTGCTCTAATTCCTTGCTTTAAAAGGAACCTGAAAAATAATTTTGTTCCACCGTAACATACAATACAGTCAAAAGTTTGTTTCTAACTCATAAACAAATCAAAAGATACCAAGTTACGCGAAAAACTGGATGAAAAATATCGAAGCATCAAGCTTTATTGCTGCGCAGAAAACCCAATGTACACTATATTCTGAACGTAGGAAAAATGATAAATTCTCGCATTTTCACTCCTGAACCATAAACTAACCTTAACTTTTCAATCGATTAAGGGAAAATAAATTACTCAACTCGATACAAAAAAAAATTTTTTTTTGTGTTTTTGCCTCAATCATACACGTTTTTGATAAAAAACCGCAGGTGCTAATAACATTTCCTCGCAGTTCACCAGCGGTGGATTAAAACCAATTTTCCTCGAAAAGTGTAAGTCATGCAGAAATATGATAAGAAATAAGTACACTGGCCAACCAATTTCGGCATTTCAAGTTTATAATACCCTCGTGATTTTAAACAACCAGGCCGAAAATACAAAAGATATTTCAGCTTTTCAAACTAGAGAGCTCACCACACGTCGGTACTGAAATTTAATTCCATGTCGTAAAATTATCAATAAATGGTCTCGTTCGGATCGTTTTCTTGTGAGAAATGTAAGGAAGTCCAGGTTTTTCCACTAACTTGACATAAATATATTTAAAGAATGGATTTTAATTTGTTTTCTTGGCTCTTTGAATACAGACAGAAAAACATTCATTAAAGAAAATTTTCTGTAAATAATAAAAGATGAAAATCTTATTAAAAATAGTCGAAATTACAATATGAGGTGGTTTGATGCTGAAAATCGAAAGGTTTTATATTCGAAACTGGGTGTTGTCATATTCTTGACTCAAAATGGCGGTGTTACATGAAAATGGAAAATTCTGGCAAAAGGATCATATTCCATCGGATATTGACCACAACTTCCTTTTTATCGATATCAATAATTTCTAAACTGATTACGTAAAATGTATACCTACGTTGATGCCGAACCACAATAGAAAAATTAAAAGTAAATCAGGTAAGAGTCAACAGAAAAAAAAAAAATTTGTGAAACCACAGTCGTATTTCGTTTAATATTTACAGGAAGAAGAAATCACAGAAATAGTAAATGATAAATAGTGGTACGAAATTAGGCCTAATTTCGGTAAAGATTTAGTAAAACACCTAAAAATGTTACATATAATAAAATATGAAAACATTAATAAATAAAACAGTAATAACAAAATAGGTTGGATTATTTGTACAAATAAGAATGCGATAGATTAGATAGATAAATAGATACAAAAATACAAAGATACAAAGATAGATAGATAGATGGATAGATAGATAGATAGATAGATAGATAGATAGATAGATAGATAGATAGATAGATAGATAGATAGATAGATAGATAGATAGATAGATAGATAGATAGATAGATAGATAGATAGATAGATAGATAGATAGATAGATAGATAGATAGATAGATAGATAGATAGATAGATAGATAGATAGATAGATAGATAGATAGATAGATAGATAGATAGATAGATAGATAGATAGATAGATAGATAGATAGATAGATAGATAGATAGATAGATAGATAGATAGATAGATAGACAGACAGATAGATAGACAGATAGATAGGATAGACAGATAGATAGATTGATTGATTGATTGATTGATTGATTAAAAGATTGATAATGGGAAAAATGTAAGAATTAGGAACTCATGTATCGTTCTTGCATTCGGTCCTTAAAGACATATGCATGAAAATAATTAGTGATTTCTCCAGGACAATTTAGTGATGCTGATATCATACCTTAATTCGTAAGAATTAAAATCCATTCACTTATTCAAAGGTCTCACTTATAGGTACATCTGATAATACATTAAAATATAATTTAGCAACAGACAAAAAAATTAATCAAATTAGCACCGATAGAACCGTGAGAGGGCATGTTATACTGATAGAACAGAACTCCGAAAAAAGGCTGCCATCAGTGATAGAAAATATATCAATGAATTTCTTGAATTTTTCATAAAAATGGCCTGCTACGATTTTTCAGTAATACCTTTATTTCTATAAAAAAAAAAGAAAAAAAAAAAGAAACACAAAATTGACATAAAAAATTTGATCAAATTTAAGCGTTGCATTGTGTCTTCTAAAATTGTTTACGACCCACTTTTTTGGACGATAAATCTATAAAAACTTCACATTATTTTCATTCACCCTCAACGAAAATACCCCAAAATTTTCAGTTCACAATAAACTCACAGAAAAAAGTATACTTTTATTTAACACGAAACTATAAAAAAATCTTCTGTATGTACCATAAAACAACAATCGCTTATTGAATTAGCATCTTTTGCCAGTTTTTTTTTTTTTCATGTCCGAGTTTGAATCACCAAAAAAAAAATTGGAACGTACCTACCTATATGAATTACAAGAAGTAGGCCAGGATAGTTTTTGTTCCGACATTAAATATGAAACGTTATCGTATATAGTTAGGAAAGTATAATTTTTCATTTAACATAATCTTTTCATAAAAACAAAAATGAATTGACTCGCGAAAGCCCCACTATCGAATCGCTCAATTCGATCATTCCAGGGAACTTTCATTTGTATCGTCATAATAAAGCGTGTTAAACAGAAATTGGATTGCACGCGATTTTATGTAACATTTTTCTGCCCTTACGTTTCTTTCGTCACTTTTTTTTACTCATTTTCGCCGTTTTTTTCCATTATTTAGATCAAGATTAAAATCTTTCCTGATTTTTAAAGAACGCCACTGATGCTGTAGTTGAAATAATTTTCAAAATAGGTTAAGAATATTGCGATCAAATTATAAAATCTTAGAGAAATCACAGCTCTCAATTCACAATTTTTGTCAGCTATAAATTTTTTTCCTTTACACAAACAATTTTTTCAAACAAAGGTACTCAACCTAATGTTAGGAGACAGTGCAGTTGCGCCGCAAGATTTCTCTTCTGGAGAGGGTTTTGAATTTTACTTTCCCGTTTTTTTTTCTTGAATTTACTCGCCCCTTTCATTTTTTTGCCTTGGTTCTTCACATTTTTTTCAAGTTCTGAGGGATTTTGACCACAAAACCCCCCTCTCACTGCCTAACAAACTCAGTGAAAATGTAAACATAAAAGAGAAATTTCTGATTCTAAGCTTTCGCTAAAATAGTTAATAGATGATTACACAAAGTGTTCTACACTGCGTATTGAAAGCTTACAAAATGAGTGAAATTGAATATTTTGGGCAGAAGAACCACCTGATCATATCGATTGAAGCGTTTGAATAAAATGTATGAACCATAAATTTCATCCGTTAAAACATAATTTATATAGGAGATCTTCTTTATTTTTTTGAATTTAAATTTTTTTCTCTAAATCTTTTTATTGGAGTTAATCAGTTTGAAGCTTCTTGAGTTGTCTTAAAATATTAGGAGCCTATTATAAAAGTATACGAATAAAAAATTCAAGGCTTGATAGAAAAAGTAGGTTTTTAAGAGAAATAATTCTGAATTTTAATGGTCACATTAATATTGTATGAAATGTGTTAGCTGCTGACGAAACATTAGACAACGTGCAATTTAAAAGCATTGTTTCTTGAAAAAATGAAAAATTAATTAAGATGATAAAGTAAGGTAAATAATCATATAATTTCAAATAAAATAAAATAAATACCTGTAATAAAGTTATGAAATAAAAAAAAGAAAACATTAACATGTGGTTAATTTTCGCGAAAAGAAAAGTTCATGCAAATTAGAAAGAAAAGAGAAAAAAAAGTTAACTGGAAGTATCGTCCGGTCAATTCACACCAAAATTGGTAGCATGCTACAATAAATTATAATAAATATTCGTTTAAAATTTCGTACGTTTGGTTCCAAAAATCCATATTTTATGACCAATATAAAAATAAAAATAGCGGTACCAGAAGTACCGTCCACCCGATCCACGCAAAAATTGATATCATTCTACAATAAATTATGCTTAATAATTTTCCTGAATTTCCCGGCTATTGATGTAAAATTTAGCATTTTATAGCCAAAATAAAAACAAGAATAGTGGCACCGGTAGAACCGTCCAGCCGATTCGCACTAAAATCAATAGGTTTGGTCCTTGGCTTAGTATAAATGTACTTACCAAATTTCGTGATTACCTATCTGATGAAAATTGCGACTTGGACCGTGGGAACAATAAATGAACTTGTATCTTTCTATCTATCTATGTATCTATCTATCTATACATATATGAATTTGAGTTACTGGTGCCTAAATTTTCCCGAGATCATAAAACGAAAAACGTATCCACCCACAACCATGGGGGCTAATACCGCACCAAGCGTAAATAGTAGAAAACCTACTTAAAAATTAAGAATTGTTCATTTTTCATTTTTTAAGTAGGTTTTCTTTCGAAAGCTTGGTAGGTTATGAGCCCTCAGGGTTGTGGGTGGATACGTTTTTCGTTTTATAATCTCGGGAAAATTTTTGGCATCAATAACTTAAATTCATATATAGATAGATAAATAGATAGATAGATAGATAGATAGAAGTTCGTTTCTTGTTCCCAAGGTACAGGTCTCAATTTTCATCAGATAATCATGAAATTTAGTAAGTACATTTATACTAAGCCAAGGACCAAAGGTATTGATTTTAATCGGCGTGACAGTTCTTCCTGTGCCACCATTTTTGTTTTTATTTTGACTATAAAATGCTTAATTTTACATCAATAGCCATGAAATTCGGAACAATTATTAAACATAATTTATTGTAGAACGCTACCAATTTTGGCAAGGGTCGGTTGGACAATACTTCCTATACCACTATTTTTTTTTATATTGGTCACAAAATGCACAATTTTAGAACAATATGTAGAAAATTTGAAACAAATATGTATTATATTTTATTGTAGCATACCATCAGTTTTGGTGCAGATTGACCAGACGGTACTTCCGAGAAAGATTTTTTTTTTCGTTTTTAATCTGGCTATAAGATGCTTAATTTTGAACAAATATTTTATAATTGATTGTAACATTCTACCAGTTTTCGTGTAGATCGACAGAATGGTATTTCCTTCAAGTCAATTTTTGTTTTTAATGGTTTCAAACTGTGCAAATTCGAAATTCAGAACAAATATTTTTAAGTAGGTTTTCTTTTGAAAATCTACTTATTACGCTTAGCGCGGTGTTAGCCTCCAGGATTGAGAGTGGGTACGTTTTTCGTTTCATGACCTGAGGAAAATTTCGGCACCAATAACTTAAATATATATATATCAGTCAATTTCTTGTTCCCACGGTACAGCTTGTCTGATAATCGCAAAATTTGATACGAACACTTTTACTGAGCCAAGGACCAGACCTACTGATTTTTGTGCGGATTTGAAAATTTTATTTATCATAAAATGAGGAATTTTAATGAATTAAAATTCACGATGACTGTAAATGAGAAAATCTCTTAATAAAAATTATTATAACTGCCTTTAACTAGGCTTAATATAATATCGATTAAATAGTAGACTTGGTTTATAATGAGAAAATGATATAAGATGTTAGAATAAAAGAATATGAATTCTATCAGCGTTAGATTTAAGCTAGGTGTTTGCCTTATCAGTGATGATCAGTAAGTGAAGTCTCTCTGGAATTGGACTTTAGTAGTTGGCTTGAATCTGGGGGTTTGGACAGGTGATATGGGGTGGTGTCCCTTAGGGGAGTAAGTGAAGCTGTTAAAACCCTTAATTTACTATGTGGATTTCTACAAATTTTGTACATTTGGGGAAAATATCAAGTAGCGGAATCACACAAAATGCCTGTGAATATATGTATTTCTGTTTAAGTTCAGAAAGGATTCAATAAGGAATGTACTTGATATTCAACCAGCTAACCCTTCTCATACAATTCACGCATAAAACAATGGTAACAATTGGGTAGCGGACACCTTGAGAAGCATTTTCAATGCTAAAATAGATAATTTAACCACAAAATAGCTATTTGTGATACAAGTGTATAAAACAGGTGATTTTGATCCAGTGTGATTTTTGCAGCACAAGTCAAAGGGAAATGATGTAAATCACACTAGTATCTATCACCAATTATATGTATACACACGTGTCACACACTATTTTTGGCAACTTCCTCTAAGAAAAATAAAAAAACTGAGTGGAGAAAATATTAAAATACTATTTTTATTTCGTTCTCAGTAAATTGTCGTTGTGGCACTCTACTGTAATCCGCGCATCAGAATATACTTGCAGTTGCAGCATAGACCATAATAAATCACAGCCAGGAAACTGGTTTTTTTTTTGAAAATTTCTCATGGTGTATGAAAGTAATGCATGTATAAGAGGTGAGGCATAAACAATTTATAGACTATACAAGAAAAAACGCATGTGCACAAGATGGTAAATTAAGTAAAAAACGATGCGTAAATAATTTACATTATGCATTGTTCTGAAATTGTCCACTTTATATACAATCAAGGCAGAGCTGTAGAGAGGAAATTCGGGCGAGAGGAGAAAAAGTTTATAGGCCCCTAAAAAATTTAAAATTGTACCTATATGCAGGTGTAATATCAGGGATTTATCTTTAAAAAGGGTGATATAATACAAGGAAAGCTCATTTCAGGGATGAAGAGAGTGAAAAAAATTTGTGGAGCGTTTTTTAGTAGATTTTCAACGGAAATCTACCCATTTTTCTCTTTTTTTGAGAATGTTGGCTTCTGAAAATCCCAGGCCCGAGGAATCCTTCTTCCCCTCCCCTCTTATCAGGCCTGGGTGAAGGTAAACATAATCATCTACTTTATTGACAGGTTTGTTTAAAACATTAATAGAAATTAATATTTATCGAGAGAAAATATGACGTCTATAACAGCGAGTAATCTAGTGTAAATATAATTAACAGAACAGATCATATTAGGAATAATATTAGTTAACAGCAAGGTTTATATACAGTTCAGTTTATAACAAGGTGATAAGTGGCGGAAAATTTTGTGTTGCACCTCTTGCATATACAACCCACTACAAATTTGTGCAACACCCAGAATTTTCACAGATGAACCTAAAAATCAGTGGTACGAAAAAAAAAGTTGCACTCATAAATTATTACCAAACACTGAATGGTCGAGAGAGAGAAAAAAGGAATATATTTTTCTACCCTATATATGTAACCACAAAATATATAGTCAAAAACAGAATACGAAGAAAACAGATGATGACATGGACGCCGATGTGGAAACAGAAAAAAAAACGTCATGATCCAAATCAACTGCCACCACTTACCGAATTTCTTGACATTCGTTACTAACCTTTAGCAATTATCATTTGTTTTTCCATTTTTCATTAGACTTAGAAATCCTTTTCATTTTTGTTTCAATGAGTTGTTTTCAGGTTGTTATTTGTATAAATTTGTGATTGTATACAATTATACAAAATTGGTATTTGCCTAATCCCACTTGTTGCAAATGTTATTATCTTATACCTTAAAATATCTCTACCGCGCATCAACCGCGGTAAGTGTATTTTCCAAAAGTGTCAAATTTTGCAATGGCTGCCATTCTTCGCTCAAATTCAATAACAAACCAGTCTCTAATAGTCTTCAACTGCCATAAAATTTTCAAGCAAAAATCTTCAAATTTCGTAATGAAAACATGGTGGATTTGCAAAATTTTGAGAACCTTTTCCTCCGAAATTAACGGATGAATTTTAAAAATTTTAACACGAATGTATAGCCCATAAATGGTTTTAGTATTACTCCAAGTTTCATTGCTATAGGTCAAACAGCAAAGGCACCACAGACTCCCAAAAAATGCCAAAATGAGTTTAAAAAGTGTCAAATTTTGTAATGGCTGTTATTCGAAAAATGGTCTACTGATTTCGCTCAAATTCAACACAAAACCAGTCCCTAATTGTCTCCAATTGTCGTAAAAATTTCAATTCAAAATCTTTTAATTTATGGAAGTTATCGAAATGAAAACGTGGTGGGTTTGTAACACTTTGAGAATCACTTCCTCCGTAACTAACGGATGAATTTTAAAAATTTTAACCCACATGTGTAGCCCATAAATGCTTTCAACATTAGTCCAAGTTTCATTGCCATAGGTTAAACAGCGGAGGCTCCAATGACTCCCAAACAGTGGAAACATATATATATATATTGTGTACAGATGAATTTGAGTGACATATATTTGTGATCTACGACTCAGAATCGGAACTTTTCCACATGTCTCGCCTGCAGGTCCCGTCATTGCACTAAATGCAATACCTCATTGTATTTTCTTTGGAAATATACTAAAAAAACACGTATCGCATCTATCGCGATACGAATAGGGGTATAGTATATCTAATTTTAAAAGTTGTATTTATTCAAGTAAAGGTAATAGTAACCTTAACAATTTTGTTCTCAAAAGGAAGAAGAACAGAGCAACTACTTTGTCATGATCACAGTTGTTACTTTGTCAAGTTCACAGTCGCCTGATTTGCCAACCATCACTACATCAGACAATAGCCGTAGTACTACGAGTAATAATGCTATTACCTACCACTACCACAAATACATTTTCAGAATGTGTTCTTAATGGTATTTCTAAGTAATAATAAAAGTCTTACTATTTTTCGTTTTTCATTTACTCAATCTCGACTCTCATTTGTCATTCTCTTCAATTTAACGGGTAGTTCAATCCTCATTATATTGAAATTGAAATTCCAGAGTCTCACCAGAAGTTAAATTCGAATTGGTCTACATCGAATCAAGAAAAGAAGAGGGTTAAAAAATATTGTCATTATCGTCCAAAGTGGAAGAAAAATTTTGCCTAAATTCAGTATCGAGACTGCAAAATTTTTTGTGAAATTTTAAAATTTCCATTACCGACTGATTCACAGTCTAATCAAGCAAAAGAATACTTTGTGAGTAATGGTTTTGCACCCTGGCCTCGAGAAAATCAAAGCTTTTTTAACCGTGAAAAATCAACTTTCCATCAGGCTGCAATCGATAGTTTGAATAAACGTAAAACAAAAGCTACTATTGTCATGAGGTTCTCAGAGGGGCATGAAAAGCAAATGAAGTATGCCTGTATCGCACTACAAAAAATATTCGAGACAATACTATTCATGGTAGGCTAAAATTTTGAAATTACTCATAACAGAAATGTCGCTGAATCATGTCAACTCTTGATCTCAAGCCTACAATATTAATATTGTAAATTGTTATCTTTACAAGTAAGGAAGGATTGCCCCTTGGTGCTAACGATGACAAAAATTCCAAATTCAAAAAACTTTTACATTTATGTGCATTGGATGTACCCTAATTGGACAGCTAATCAAATTGAGATGGATATAAGTGACTCCACCATCAATATATCGAAGAAATCCTGAAGGATTTTGCTGATGCTGTGCTAAAAGACATTATTTTTGAAATAATGGGTGCAAAATATTTCATTCTTACAATCAATAAGTCTTCTAATATCACCTATCTGGAACAGGTATCGATTTTATTTTGATATACCCATGAAGACTTGAACATGAGGGAGAAATTTGTGGGATTCTACGAAACAAAAGGAACCAAAGTTGCAGTTCTCTTCACAATAGTTGATAATATTATGATGCGATTTGGTGTAGATGGGATGCTTATTAAATCTTTTCACGATGGTTCAAAATAATATTGCAGAAACAACCAAACAAGCACAAAATTTAGCTAGACAAGTGGCAACCTAAGCAATAGCTTCCAAAGAAGCAGAAGAACAAGAAAAATTAATACAAGACATCATAAAAGCTAGCGTCAAAAAAACCATGGATAAACAAAATAATTAATCAAACATGTCCAAAACAGGAAAAAGTGAATAAATCTTCCTACATTCTTGCCTAAGGACATAGGGATTAGGCTAATGCAATTAACTGGCTGCTTCAGGGTTGAGAAAATTTCTCGAGAAGAGTACTACCAACAACTCTGTGGTAGTATGCCAGCAGAAATCATCGGAGTATGTTCAGATATAATGGACTGCTTAGAGAATGAAGGTGACCCACATGAATGGTTCATTGAAAAAATAAGAAGAACATTTGGTGCCACTTAATGCCAGGAAATTTGGTAATTATTAAGTGGAATGTCAATGGGAGATGATAAACCAACGGTATTTATGGTAAAATTAGTCAAAAAATATGACAACCATGTCTCCCCAATGGGAATTGCAGATAGGTTTTGTGAACAACTACCAGTATCAGTAGTACAATCCCTGGATGCACTCAACCTCACCAATGCAAGAACAGATGAGGACCTACTGGCACCAGAAAAAGGTGTGGAAACAGCAATGGAATATTCAGGAAAAACTGTAATCTATGCAACAGCAGCCCCAGTAGACAAAATCAATAAACTCAGAGCCAATATAGTAGAATTAAAAATAGAAACTCGCAAGGCAAGTGAATACACCACAAGAATTTGGATTCAACTGTTCCAGAGGTAAAAACGTGATGGTACTCAAATTTAGTAAGTATGGTGTAGGCGCAAAAAGAAGATGGGTATGTGAAATTTATTTATTTATTAATGGCGTTCGTAATTTAAAATAGTGGTGTGATAATTACTTAGGTGATGTGATAGTTAATTAAGTGGCGTGATAAAAAGGCTGTCGACAGCAAGGTATGAGGCGCGTAATATCTTTCATTGTGTAGTGTGAAATTTTATTGTATGGCGTGTAATTTTCACTGTGTGGTACGTAATTTTAATCGTATAATGCGTAATTTTAATTGTGTAGTGCGTAATTTTAATTGTTGGCATGTGGCGTAAATTTTTATTGAATGACAGGTTATGAAGTAACAGGCGTAAATCAAAAGTGTACACTATAATTGATCGATCTTTTTTATTTATTTTAAATGGAGAAATTTCTAGGTGAATGGAGATGAACGGAGATGGCGTAAAGTCAAGTCAATTTATTTAAGTCGTCAGTTTTTATTTGAAACGGGGAAAGTGAAGACGTAATGGCGATTTTTTTTTGAATTTGGAGTATAAAAAAATAAAAAAAAAGGTGTATAATAATAGTTAAAGGGTGAGATGATATATATGTATTTATTAGAAGAGGTGAGCGGAGAAATGGCGGTAAACTCGTGTAAAAACCCTTCTGTTAAAATGGTGATTATTTTTTTGTCTCACTCTATTCAAAGCAGTCAAACGGAGAGGAAGGAATATTGAAAGGAGAGAACAAAAAGACATATATATATAATTGTGAGGCGTGATACTGGTTGTCGTCAGTATACACGCACACTCACGTATAAAAGACGGAGAAACCTATTATTGTAATAGTGTAAAACGGATAGTTGGCGGACGGTGAATCGTATTTGTATTTTACTTTATTTGTGTGTTAGTATTGGTGAGGTAGTTGACGGAGAAGACAGACGTAATAGTAGACGGTGACAAGGCAAATTGTATAGATAGGAGAATGGGAAATTATACGCACACACACACACACAAATATATAAAGGAGTTTATCTGGTGAAACGTATATTGTGTGTCAATGAATAATATAGTTCTGTGCATTGTTGGATATAGGCAACATGCATGAACTAATAATGTGGGAATTTTTATTGCCCCTTAATGAATATATAGTAAATGGCGTATGAGTAATACTGGGAAACGGAGTAAAACTCAAACAAAAGAAATGGAGATGGCCAATCAGAAGCTAGGATTGTGATTGAACTATTTACTCAATGATTTTTTATTGGTGATCTATTGTTTGGAAGTAATTGATGACACATATATTGCTATATTGGAGATTGCGCAATTAGTCAGTCATTGTCAGTTCTTGGTTCAGCAAACATCGTATTTTTGTTTTGTTAATTGCGTTCAGTTGGCGTTAGTGCATCTTTTATTACTATTAATGAGCTTTAGTGCAAAAACCTTTGTATTTTTCTTTATTTTTGTCATTTATTTCGAATCTTTTTCTCGTATTTTCTGCTGTGGATTATTTATTTTGTGTATTTTATTAATTGTCTCCTATTTATTTTTGTCTTCTTCCTGTTGGCCATACATTTTGTCATCAGTTTTAGAAGATTTTATTTTAAAGTTAGGTAATATCGAGCAGATTAGTAAGTCAGTAAATAGTTTTCACTTTCTTTGGAATTTTGTCATGATAGACAATGATGTTTTTAAGGTTTGGTTCATTTTTATTAATCATTATTTGAGGAAATAGTCGCTTTGATATTGATATGTATAATTATATAAGAGAAAATTTAAAAAGGATATAGGAAAAAGGAATAAGCAAAAAGACTGGTGAAAAAGGATAATATAAATAATAATGGAGTGAACGGAGAATAATTTTACAAATATTTGTGCATAATTAAATATATATATATATATATATATATATAATTAAATAATTATTTTTTTGAAGGGGCGAAATAATAATATTTTTATGTGCCTTAATAGGAAGCGATATAGATGATTTTTCTAAAACTCGAGTATAAATAAAATATCGATAGTTAGGGGACCGTCGTTATCGAAATTATTGGTTCCGTTTTATCTGATTTAATCGGTTGCTCTTTTATGACGGAGAAAAACGGTGATGCGTAATTTGGTCTCCCCGATAAATGTAATAAACGGCGAAACGGAGAATATATTTATTTATTATTTATTTATTTATTTATATATTTTGCTTATGTAATGGTACGGGTCAAGTACTTTAAGTACCATTACGGCTCATATAAACGGAGTAGTGTGAAGGATTTAAAATTTTTTTTTAGGTGAATTTATAAATATACTAGAAGGAAAGTGTTTTTAAGTACTCGATCTACACGATATTTGGTTGTGGGTTGGCTGTATGGAAGGACTTTACTAACTGCCTTTGAAGGGTACATGTGTGTTCCATGTATCTAAAGGAGGTGGTGTTTCGGGCTGTGAGTGGCAAAGTTTGTGACCCACTGTTCAGAAGCATGAGTCGTGCTCCTTATTCTTTTTAATTATTGACCTGGCGTTGATTCACCCGACTAGAGCCTACCAGATTTATTATTTCTCTAGAACCAACCTTTATCACAAATATAATATATTTCTATTTATTTTCCCAATATTTTCCATTCCTTTATTTAAACATTTTGTTACAATGAGCTTAATCATTTGTATATTTTACCTAGTAAAATGGGCAAATGGTAGAAAGTCTAAAACTAAATCCGGGGGAAAATCGGGCATGCGAAGCCACAATCAAAGCGGCGGTCAACATACAAGCAACCGTAATGTTCACGAAAACCAAAATAGCGAATCTGATCGTGATGAGTCCTACATTTCTGAAAATGATATCAAAAATACATCGATAAGTGAGGATATGGAAGTAGATGTAGAGGTTGACTTAGAAATGGAAAAACGTATATTAGAAAATAAAAATAAAGGAACCACCGGTGAGATCTTACGATTCTTTCGAGATCGCAATATATATACATAAATTTTTCACAAATAATTTACTAAACGGAGGGAGTAATAATGTGACGTCACATTAATTAATGTGGTATTATGTA